>OY992876.1:262948051-263048051 GCA_963921405.1 Cepaea hortensis | reverse complement strand
CTGTCTGACAACTTGAGTTACCTAGTGTGTATGTTGTGTTCACGTGAACATCGGGCTGACTGACAACTTGAGTCACCTCGTATGTATGTTGTGTTCATTTGAAAATGGTTATATTTGACATCTTGAGTTACCTAGTGTATATGTTATGTTCATGTGAACATATATCTGTCTTACAACGTGAGTTACCTAGTCTGTATGTTGTGTTCACTTGAAAATCTGGCTGTCTGACAACTTGAGTTACCTCGTCTGTATGTTGTGTTCATTTGCAAATGGTTATATTTGACATCTTGAGTTACCTAGTGTTTATTTTGTGTTCACTTGAACATATATCTGTCTGACAATTTGAGTTACCTCGTCTGTATGTTGTGTTCACTTGAACATCGAGCTGTCTGACAACTTGAGTTACCTCGTCTGTATGTTGGGTTCACTTGAACATCGGGCTGTCTGACAACTTGAGTTACCTCGTCTGTATGTTGTGTTCACTTGAACATCGAGCTGTCTGACAACTTGAGTTACCTCGTCTATATGCTGTGTTCACTTGAACAACGGGCTGTCTGACAACTTGAGTTACCTCGTCTGTATGTTGGGTTCACTTGAACATCGAGCTGTCTGACAACTTGAGTTACCTCGTCTGTATGCTGTGTTCACTTGAACATCGGGCTGTCTGACAACTTGAGTCACCTCGTCTGTATGTTGTGTTCACATGAACCTGTTGTTTGTGATGATGTTACTAATGTTGATGTTGTCTGTTGTCGTAAGTTATCCTTTCTTACTTTAGTGTCGTCCCTGGAGTGAGGGGAATCAACACCCACATTTTTATTAACCCAATATTATTGTCCTAGAGAAACCACCAGACTCCGCCCACAAAACTCCGCCAGTCTGCAGACACCTCTTTCTTACTCTCACTCACCCCTAGATCATACCCCCTCTCACTCTTCCCCAACACAACATACTCAACAACTCTAGCTTTAACAAATAAATACAAAATAATTTATTAAAGCAAATAGTATGGGTGTGAGAGGTGTGTGTGTATGTACTGTGTAGAATGTGTGTCGAATATTCTAGTGTGTATGTAGATTCAGAGCAGCAGATCAGGAGCCAAGTCAGATGATCATCATAGCAAGGGTACGCCACAGCATGATAGCTTAGTAAGTGAACACCTCACCGATTGATGCGTCTCTTCTTCCAGACGTTGACTTTCTCCGGAATCCACTGGGTCGATTAGATGTTTGATCCACCAAAAATAGGTATTGTATAATCTTAATCATGGATCTGTCAATCACTGTAAAGACTACAGTCCCTATAACTCAAATACCTGTACCGTGAAAACTATGTTTCAATGTCACAGGTCTCACATTTGTTCTAATCCATGTTCATAGATTGTACCACACAAACTGTTCTAAAGTACTTCTTCACTGTACTAAATTATTCCACGAGAACTTCATATTCAATGTTCTTCTCTAGACTCTATTGTTCAGTGGTATGTGGTGAAGAAACGAGTATCACCCACCCTGGGTGAATCCCTATTGTAAAAGAATCGTTTATAATGTTTCTCTCATTTGAGCCCGGTTAGTATGAACCCTCTGGATTCTACTAGGCCTAGCATAAACAGTGCTGATTGTACTTTCTTCTGGGTATTTATTCATCTTTTAAACATAACGTGAATGTTCATTGGATGTTCTTCTTAATGAGAGTTGACATCCATCAAACCCAGTGTAGAGCCTCCTCATAGACGTAGGGGAACCTGTTAGAGAAAGAGACCACATCTGGTGAAGGCCGCCTGATACTAATCCCTACTAGCTGAATGTAGGCCTACTGCCCTGCTCAGAGATTTTTATCAGTGAACCAACTCTGTCATAGAGCAGAGTGGCTCATCCCTTCAATCTGAATCAGGTTATGACAAGGAAAGACCAATAACAGCGTGCAGAACCCCAGTGGGCACCCCACCGAAAGATCCCACCATTGGATGCTTCCCCCATCTCCCAACCCATTCCTAATTCTCTCCAATTATCACCCCACTACACGATTCTCACTAGTAGAGCTAATTCTCCCTTCCCTACTCTATTCTCAACTAACAGAGCTAATCATCACTTCACTACTCTAGATAGTTTTACGAAAGCTATTGCTTATATTAATTAGGCTCAAATATCCTATCAATACTACCTTATGCAATACCTCATCACTCCTGGATGGCCTCTACAATTTGCCATGAAGACACATGTTATTTAATAATTAATTAATCTAACACTGTAGAGCTCTCCGAACTTCATAACTGCGGTAACAAAACACGTCAATCCTAGTCAATTTTCTGGTCTACACTAATGTACCCAAGTCTTGTTTTTGTCAGAGAGCCGGGAGTGTTCCAGTGAAGTCCTTGATGTCACGCAGGTATCCCCAAGGGCACTAACTATTTCCAGAAATCTTATGTCCCCTTGGTTTAATCAATGCACGAGTTGTCTTTCTTTGTTATGACAACCAACACAGCTAGTGTGTTCCTGCATGCTCTGAATTCCGGTCTCAATAACAAGCTGCCAATTCGTTTGATGTCGGAGAATTCTCCAGGTCTCCCGACTGTTCTGATCTCGCCGACCAGAAGTAAACAAGTTGCAGCTGTTCATCTGACTGTCCTTGGTATTTTTGACATCTGATTGTAAACTTGGAGTGATTTCACGACATCTGTGATGATGTTATTACTGTTGCTGTTGTTTGTGATGATGCTATTTCTGGTCTGTATAACCCCTCACATTTCACAGTCACGGGTATTTATGGCATGTCTAACCCTCACATTCCACAGCCAGGGGTATTTCTGGAATGTCTAACCCCCACATCTCCTCTCAAGTGTCTCCATCTGGTAGCCATGGTAGAGGGGCTTGCGCGTTCCAGTGAACCCAAGAGATATGCTGAGGGTAGCACAGCTACATGTCGGACAGGTCTTGGGATAGGGACCAGACCAGATATGCTGCCTTGCAGGTAGCTGAGGTAGCCTGTTGATGTTTTTTGTGATGATGTTATTACTATTGATGTTGTTTGTGATGATGTTATTACTGTTGATGATGTTTGTCAATGTCTGAATCAGGCGCACGATGCCACTAATTCTTGGTCCAGACACATACTCTAAGGTTCTCTGCTGAGGGACATGGCTGAACATTTCTAAGTAATTAACCCTCGGATGTGAGAGCGAGGCCAATACTCACCCACTGCAAAATGGAGGTGAGATGCTGAGCCTGCTACATGCTTGGTCCAGACACTTGGTCCAAGGCTCTCAGTCGAGGGATATTAGGGATCCCCGGGATGAGAGGGTTTGACCGCTACTAGCTCTTTGCTGCATTGAAGAAGCACATGTAGCCTACTTCGATAGCGCTACTAAAGTTGAAAAAGCGTTCCAATCGCACCAATGGTTACGATGCACAAGTCTCTATATTAATAATAATAATTAAAAAAAACTAATTGAGTGAACGCAATCAAAGGTGGATAAACGTCTCATTATCACGTAATGGAACGCTTGGCTAGGAATCCATTACGTGGAAGTCCGAAGCTACAGCTTGCTGAGTGGATGTCGTCCCATTAACACGAAATGGAACGCTTGGCTAGCGAATCAATTACGGAAGTCCGAAGCAAAAGCTTGATGAGTGGAAGTCGTCTGTAAACTAAGGCGGAAAATCGTCCCATTAACACGAAATAGAGCGCTTGGCTAGTGAATCCATTACGTAGAAGTCTGCTGAGTGAATGTCGTCTGCAGACTGACCGTTCCTGGTTTGCGTTGGGAGCGGCCAGTGGCGAACGAAATACCCAATACATGGAAGTGAGGAATTAAAGCATCCATGAGCAGGACGTGTCGATTCCTTGGGTGAGCCCAGTACCAGAGCGCTACGTGTCGGCTCTGCAATTATGGAAGCCTCCTTGGATGGCGGAAAAAGCCCATAGATTGCCCCTGCCTTCTCTTGAGGGCTGACCGTGATGAAGTTTTCGACCGTTCTAACTTGACCACCTGGAATGTGGACGGCACCACAAAAGTGAGAGTCCCCCGCGAATGCTAACCTGGTTAAAAAAACGTAAGCAAAAGTTGGATGTGTTGGCCTAAGTGTTTTGGCCCAAGGGTGCATAACGAGACACACAGCAATTACGTCTGAAAACTAAAAAACACTCCGGATGAACGCAGCAGCAGCAGCAGAAGAAGAAGAAGAAGAAGAAGAAGAAGAAGAAGAAGAAGAAGAAGAAGAAGAAGAAGAAGAAGAAGAAGAAGAAGAAGGGTTATCTTCCTCCTCCTCCTCCCCCTCCTTCTCGTCCTCCTCGTTTTCGTCCTCGTCGTCGTCGTCGTCGTCCTCCTCCTCCTCCTCCTCCTCCTCCTCCTCCTCCTCCTTCTTCTTCTTCTTCTTCTTCTTCTTCTTCTTCTTCTTCTTCTTCTTCTTCTTCTTCTTCTTCTTCTTCTTCTTCTTCTTCTTCTTCTTCTTCTTCTTCTTCTTTTTCTTCTACGTTCATCCGGATTTTTTTTTCCAGACGTAATTGCGATGGGACATTCGACTCTTAGTACTGTGGTGTTGTCAGCAAACAATATGTATGAATTTATGTATGATGTAAAGGTTAGGGCGTCAGCCTGAGAATGGCGTTCTCGCGCGGTCGGGGAAACATTCCTTGCCAGATCTCATTGTTGGCGAGGGAAAAGATTCGCTGTCAGATTTCATTGTTGGCCATGGAAAAGATTTGATGTCAGATCTCATTGTTGGCCAAGGAAATGATTCCATGTCAGATCTCATTGTTGGCCAAGGAAAAGATTCCATGCCAGATCTCATATTTTGGCCAGGAAAAAGATTCCATGCCAGATCTCATTTTTTGGCCAGGAAAAAGATTCCATGCCAGATTTCATTGTTGGCCAGGGAAAAGAATCCATGCCAGATTTCATTGTTGGCCAGGAAAAAGATTCCATGCCAGATTTAATTGTTGGCAAAGGAAATTATTCCATGTCAGATTTCATTGTTGGCCAAGGAAAAGATTCCATGCCAGATCTCATTTTTTTCCCAGGAAAAAGATTCCATGCCAGATCTCATTTTTTGGCCAGGAAAAAGATTCCATGCCAGATTTCATTGTTGGCCAGGGAAATGATTCCATGCCAAATCTCATTGTTGGCCAGGAAAAAGATTCCATGCCAGATTTCATTGTTGGCCAGGAAAAAGATTCCATGCCAGATTTCATTGTTGGCCAGGAAAAAGATTCCATGCCAGATTTCATTGTTGGCCAGGAAAAAGATTCCATGCCAAATCTCACTGTTGGCCAGGAAAAAGATTCCATGCCAGATCTCATTTTTTGGCCAGGGAAAAGATTCCATGCCAGATTTCATTGTTGGCCAGGGAAAAGATTCCATGCCAGATTTCATCATCAGCATCATGTGCCATGCCGGTAAACGTGGGCGGTCCTGTTTTACCATCTCACTAGATCACCAAAGTCGTGGATCAGTTCAATGTTCTTGTCTCCACCATACAACGTGGCCAAGCCATCTAGGTATTTGCTTCTGTGCCTTCCCCTTGTTCTCTTCCCCTTGATCTTGCCAGTTGTCACCAGGTTATCTACTTTGTTTCTTCTCATAACGTGACCAAAGAATTGTGACCCAGATCTCATTGCTGACCATGGAAAGGGGATCCATTCCGGATATCATTTTTGACCATGGAAAAATGATTCATTCTGGATCTCATCGTTGACCATGGAAAAGAGATCAATTCCAGATCTTATTGTTGACCATGGAAAATAGATCCATTCAGGATCTCATTGTTGGCCATGGAAATGAGATCACTTCTAGATCTCATTGTTCGCCATGGAAAAGAAAGGCTGACCACCGATTGCTTCGTGTCTCAGCCCACACGAATGTGAAGGTTTTCATGTAAACAGCGGGCTCCTGCTTCACTCTGGCCCCCACGAATGTGAAGGTTTTCATGTAAATAGCGGGCCCCTGCTTCACTCTGACCCCCACGTATGTGAGGGTTTTCATGTAAACAGCGGGCCCCTGCTTCACTCTGGCCCACACGAATGTGAAGGTTTTTATGTAAATAGCGGGCTCCTGCTTCACTCCGTCCCCCACGAATGTGAGGGTTTTCGTGTAAACAGCGGGTTCCTGTTGCCAGGCGCACACACACGTGTGTGTGTGTGTGTGTGTGTGTGTGTATTTGTGTGTGTATGTGCGCGTGTGTGTTTATTGTTATCTAAGTGCCAGTAAATGATAAAGTATCAGCCTTATATGATACACAAAGAGGTCAAACTGTTTATCGTGCTTGCGCATAAACTTCCTGTGCGCTAAGGGAGGACTAGTGGTTGAGTTCCACACACCGGTCAGTTGTACTTAAACGTTGACGTCTCGTTCAGAAAGCAGTCACAAACTATTGTACGTACAATTGCCCAAATAGTCAACCTGGGGTTGAACGCTACATCCTCCAAAGGAATCGGCTGCAGCAATGATAAAGATATTGCAGACTGAGAAATGATAAAATGCTGCAGTAATGGGGTGATAAACACGTTGCAGACTCAGAAATGATAAATTGCCGTGGTAATGGGGTGATAAATATGTTATGTGTTGCGTATCCCTTACGGGACGTTGCAGTCAACACCAGCATTTCTCAGCTGCTGTTGATATACTAGGCAGGTGTTACGTTCAGTAGTTTGCCATTGCTTTCTGAACGACCGGCTCCCATAACAGCACGTTATAACACAACGCGACACGGTCTGCTGCACAAATCGGTCGCAGCTAAGCTTCCAACGCCTGGTACCCGGCTCACGAACCGCGTTCGCAAGCCTTTAGGCACGGAGCGGGCTACGTTGCAGACTGAGCAATGATAAATTGTCGCAGTAGTGGCGTGATAAAGACATTGCAGACTGAGGTATGATAAATTGTCGCGGTAGTGGTGTGATAAAGACATTGCAGACTGAGGTATGATAAACTGCCGCGGTAGTGGCGTGATAAAGTGATGTGACATAAATTAACGACAAGGAAGAGTAATAAAGACAAACGATACACTCCGACAGGCATGCGTGATAAGAACACATAATACAATTCAGCGATAAAAAGAGAGATGAAGACAAACGTTAAGATCTTTAATATTGTTCGACGATACAAAACACACGATACAAAACACACGATACAAAACACACGATACAAAACACGCGACAAAGTGCAGCGATACAAATGTGAAACAATCGAAAAGACAATTGAAAAAGTTCGGCGATCAAAACACACCACAATACAAATGATAAAACCACGAAAAGGCATAAATAATAAAGACAATATATATATATATATATATATATATATATATATATATATATATATATATATATATATATATATATATATATATATATATATATCTATATATATAAATCAAAGTGTATGTATGTAAATATGTATGTATGTAAATATGTATGTCCTTTATTTTTTCGCTAACGGCCCATCCGATTGAGATGAAATTTTCTACACGCCTTACTTTCATTCCAGAGCTGTCAACTGTCATAGTTTTTTTTCCTTCTTCCTCCTCCTCCCTCCTCCCCCTCCCAAAATACGTACGTAAATATATGATGATGATTATGAAAGAATCCCCGAACCAAAACGCTAGGGAAAGGGAAGAAAATGACGTGACTACACATTAGCTAAGGGACTTAACTCTAGAAAAAGTTATTTCAAGGGGCATAACTTTTAATAACATTGTTGTATAACTTATAGTCATATTGTTGTATCGTTTTCAATGATTTATAAACTCTTTGTCTATAGTTATGTACCGGCATATGAGTTATAATAAATAATGATACAATCTTTTAGACATTTTCAAAGTTTACATAAAAATAATGCATAATGCATAACATTGTAACTCATCTTTCTATACTTAAGAAGTTATCTAAAAGATGTTGAACAATATCATCGCATCTTTAGTATTTTCCGCCATCATATCGACACGATTCGCTTGACAGCACTTCTCAGCGCTATCAAGCCAAGACGCCTTACACATTTCAAGCAGTCTGATACGGGGGGAAATGGCACGTCGTAATAGCACAAAGAAACAAGCAGCTTCCAAGATGCATAGTGAGAAAACCGACCAGACTATCAAGAAGACGAACCTGCCTTTGGAGAGTCTGCATGCAAGCTGTAATAAAGTATCTGAACCTACAGTCAATGAAACTACCAATAAGAAGAGCGACGACTACCCACAGACGAACACAAAAACTTGTGAGAGGAAGGAGGACCAAGACACCAGAATCAGAAACACTGATTCAAACACAGTCAGATGGGTGGTCAAGCGGCTAAAAATGGAGCTTACTGATCAACAAATACAGAAGCAGCTGCAGGAAGAAAATCTTC
Organism: Cepaea hortensis; assembly: GCA_963921405.1. Taxonomy (NCBI): domain Eukaryota; kingdom Metazoa; phylum Mollusca; class Gastropoda; order Stylommatophora; family Helicidae; genus Cepaea; species Cepaea hortensis. The sequence goes on along the minus strand of OY992876.1, from coordinate 263,039,716 downwards.
ACGTCAACATTTTGAAGGCAGAGCGGATTCTTACCTACTCAGAATTAAATGAGATGCTCCACACCAGGGACTGGGCGAACCCGGGCCGGGTCAGGCAGACAGACAGACAGACAGACAGATAGATAGATAGATAGATAGATAGATAGATAGATATATAGATAGATAGATAGATAGATAGATAGATAGATAGATAGATAGATAGATAGATAGATAGATAGATAGACAAAAAGACAGGGAGGGAGGGAGGGATAGACGGAGGGATGGGTCTATTAGACAGACAGACAGACAGACAGAGATAGATAGATAGACAAACAGACAGACAGACAGACAGGGAGGGAGGGAGGGAGGGATGGAGAGACGGAGGGAGAGACGGAGGGACGGGTAGGCAGACAGATAGACAGGGAGGGAGGGAGGGATAGACGAGGGAGAGACAGAGGGATGGGTCTATTTGACAGACAGACAGACAGACAAGCAGACAGACAGACAGACAGATAGTCGGTAACGGGAACGAGAACTTATATGACTCATCTTTTGGTGCTTAAGTGAAGAAGTTATCTACCGTAAATTTATTTGTACATGTAATAATTTTTATCTGGCCTTTTATAAGGGCCAAGAAAATATGAATTAAATGAGATTCTCCCCACCTTTTCGCTGCACAATGGAGCACCGAGAATAAACAAATGCCACGTCATACAGTACGTGGCATAACTACCTAACGGTAGTTTGTGGGCATTCGAGCTCCAGCCTTCGGTGAACTCAGAGCATTTCTGATACTTTCTAACAGGTAATACTCAAATGATTTGACATTAGAGCATGCGAGGGCGTTGGGGACATGTTGCTTACACCTACACACATCGACACTACGGACACAGGCGAGTTCACACTCCGTGGCCTAACAGTCCACCCAATTGTGTAGGTTTGATTTGTAGGCTAAAAGCGTGAATGAGGGTAGCATGTGAAGGACTGAAGTCTGGATCATCCTCTGCATTCCTTAACGTTGTACATTGATCCGTTGACAAATAACATCATTCAGAAACCACACATATATGTCTGTCTGTCTGTCTGTCTGTCTGTTTGTCTGTCTGTCTGTCTGTCTGTCTGTCTACCTATCCGTCTATTATATATATATATATAAGATATATGTAGACAGAGAGTCGGGAACGGGAACTTATATGACTACTTATATGAATTAAATGAGATGCTCCACACCAGGAGCTGGGCAATGCCGGGCCGGGTCAGACAGACAGACAGACAGACAGACAGACAGACAGACAGACAGACAGACAGACAGACAGACAGACAGTCGGTAACGGGAACGGGAACTTATATGACTACTTATATGAATTAAATGAGATGCTCCCCACCAAGGACTGGGCGAAGCCGGGCCGGGTCAGCTAGTATATATATATATGACTGGCACCTTGCCGTCTTGACAGACGATAGTTTGTAAAAATGGGGTTATCTCTCCATAATGTTCCCCATGCAGCATGATCCCTCTCTCGACCTGTCTAGTTCACTCCAGAGGAAAGGTGACATCAATAAATCTGGAACAAGGCAAGCTGCAGAAGCTGCCGGATCAGCAAAGCAATGCTCTAGCTGTCCGCCTATCGGAGTTTCGATCCTAGACCAGTTTCCAACCAAGGCTTAGGGTCTGGTCTGCCCTGCCATGACATTTAGTCTTTAGGTTGCATTACCTCACACCAGGATAAGGCTTGTACCCTCCCAATTGTGCTCTTCCGCCCGAAGCCTTGGCACAATGTGGATTTTCGGGTTTGGTAAGCGTCACCCAACATTCGGCGCTAACAGAAGCAGGTAGTACCGTCTACTGTCATACGGTAGCTCAGTCATATCTGACTAAGACCTGACACCCATATATATATATATATATATATATATATATATATATATATATATATATATATATATATATATATATATATATATATATATATAATAAGTGAGGAAACGCAAAATAAAGACAGACGATACAAACCTAAGATACAAACCCACCACCAATTACAAATGGTCAAGTTCAGCTATAAAGGGGTGTGATAAAGACCATATATAGAAACAAGCCTTAAATGGCAAATAACAAAGATACGTGACAAACACAAACATAGTATAAAGATACTTGATAAAGATAAGGAACATTATTTGTTTAAAATCATGACAAAGGGCACTGGATAAGGATGTGTGAGAAAGACTAATAATAAAGACAATTACATGATACAGATATAGGAGAAAGACTCATAATAAAGACAAACACACGATAAAGATATAGGAGAAAGACCCGTAATAAAGAAAGGCACACGATAAAGATCTGTGAGAAAGGCCCGTAAAACGAAGAGAAGCAAAATCCGACAAATCTAATAATAAAGATACATGCTGAAGATGAGAAATAAAAATTCCGCGATTAAGACAAGGGACAAACACAGGTAAACAGACAATTCCGTGATAAAGACAGATGATAAAGACAAACGACAAACATGGGCGATGAAGACAAATGATGAAGACAAACGATAAACATGGGCGATAAAGACAAATGATCAACTCTGATCACATAAACCAGCCCAGCAGAACAAGGCCGTAAGCCTGCACACATTGCTACACGAGTTGCGGGCCGCAATGAGTGTTCTCACAAAGATGCAAAAACCTGCAGGCAAAAATTCCTCCAACGCCTCCAGTTAGTGATGGATGGACGGATGGAGCGGTGCTCTCTTCTCTCACTCTGGGTGATACCCGGACTGGGAGGACGGGAGGAAGTTTCCACATAAACTGTGCGATGATGCATCAAGTTGGGGGAAAGCCTAGGGCATGCATTCTGAGGCGGGAATGAGTTTGCCTAGCAGACAACGTGAGGCTGTTCGTCACGTGAATTAGGTGTTTTGCCAGCAGTAATAAAATCACCACAAACAACATCAGCAATAATAACAACATCACAAACAACATCAGTAGTAATAACATCACAAACAACATCAGTAGTAATAACAACATCACAAACAACATCAGCAGTAATAACATCATCACAAACAACATCAGCAATAATAACAACATCATCACAAACAACATCAGCAGTAATAACAACAACATCACAAACAACATCAGCAATAATAACATCATCACAAACAACATCAGCAGTAATAACATCATCACAAACAACATCAGCAATAATAACATCATCACAAACAACATCAGCAGTAATAACATCGTCACAAACAACATCAGCAATAATAACAACATCATCACAAACAACATCAGCAGTAATAACAACAACATCACAAACAACATCAGCAATAATAACAACATCACAAATAACATCAGCAGTAATAACATCATCACAAACAACATCAGCAATAATAACAACATCATCACAAACAACATCAGCAGTAATAACAACAACATCACAAACAACATCAGCAGTAATAACATCATCACAAACAACATCAGCAGTAATAACATCATCACAAACAACATCAGCAGTAATAACAACATCACAAACAACATCAGCAGTAATAACAACATCACAAATAACATCAGCAGTAATAACATCATCACAAATAACATCAGCAGTAATAACAACATCACAAATAACATCAGCAGTAATAACATCATCACAAACAACATCAGCAGTAATAACATCATCACAAACAACATCAGCAGTAATAACAACATCACAAATAACATCAGCAGTAATAACATCATCACAAACAACATCAGCAGTAATAACATCATCACAAACAACATCAGCAGTAATAACATCATCACAAACAACATCAGTAGTAATAACAACATCACAAATAACATCAGCAGTAATAACATCATCACAAACAACATCAGCAGTAATAACAACATTATCACAAACAACATCAGCAGTAATAACATCATCACAAATAACATCAGCAGTAATAACAACATCACAAATAACATCAGCAGTAATAACAACATCATCACAAACAACATCAGCAGTAATAACATCACAAACAACATCAGCAGTAATAACAACAACATCACAAACAACATCAGTAGTAATAACAACAACATCACAAATAACATCAGCAGTAATACAATCACAAACAATATCAGCAGTAATAACAAAATCACAAACACCCATTCCATCTATCCATCAACTCCACCCATACATTAATTCCATCCATTCACCAATTCCACCCATTCATCTTTTACACCCATTCACCAATTCCATGGATCCATCAATTCCATCCACCCATTAATTCCACCCATCCATCAATCCCATCTATTCATCGTTTCCTTCCATTCATCAGTTACATCCATTCACCAAATGCATCAATCCATCAATTCATTCCACCACTTCATCAATTTCATCCATTTATCAATTCCACCCATCCATAACTTCACCAAATAATTAAATACATTCATCAATTCCATCCATCCATGCATGCATCCATCCATCTATCCATCCAACCATTCCTCAATTCCATAAATTCATCAATTTCACCCATCCATAATTCCACCCACCCATCAATTCCTCCCACCCATCAATTCCACCCATCCATCAATTCCATCCATCCAACAATTCCATCCATTCACCAATTATATCCATCCATCAGTGCCATCCATCCATCCATTAATTCTACAAATACATCAATTGCACCCTTTTATCTATTACACCTATTCATCAATTCCAACAATTAATCAACTCCATCCATTAATCAATTACATCCATCAATCAAATGCACCCATCCATCAATTCCATCCAGTAATAAATTTAATCCATTCATCTATTCCATCCAGTCATCGATTCCATCCACCCATCCATTAGAATTAAATTGTAAAAAGACTCAGGTTATGGTCGTCAGTAGGAAGGAAGAAGTGCCACAATGTAATATACAAGTAAATGGAAATATTCTTCAACAAGTGAATCGGTACAATTATCTTGGAACAGTTATAACATCTGATGGGAGATGCCTTGAAGAGATTAGAACAAGAATCGCCATGGCGAAAGTAGCCTTTAGCAAGATGAAAAACATTCTGACCAATAAAAAGATGTCAATTGAAACGAGAAAAAGAATGTTGAGGGGATACATAGAGCCTGTTCTTTTGTATGGATGTGAAACTTGGACAATGGACAGTCAAGCTGAAAAACATCTGATGGCTGCAGAAATGTGGTTTCTGAGGAAAATGCAAAGAATACCATGGACAGACAGAAAAACCAATGACCAAGTACTACAGGAGACAAATGAACATCGTAAACTGATTAGAGAAATTAGACGTAGACAGTCAAAATTTTTTGGACATGTTATGAGAAGAAATGGATTAGAGAACTTAGTGACAACTGGCAAGATCGAAGGGAACAGACCAAGAGGAAGATCTAGAGGAAAATACCTGGATGGCTTGGCCACATGGCATGGACGAGACAGGAACACTGAGCTGATCCACGACACTGGTGATCGAGTGAAATGGCGAGCCATGACCGCCCACGCTTTCCGGCATGGCACATGATTGATTGATTGATCCATTAAATCCAGTCACCAATTCCACCAAACCATCCATCCCTCCACCCATCCATCCATCCCCCCATCCATCCATCCATCCATCCATCCATCCACCCACACACCCATCCATCCATCCATCACTTCATCTATCCATCCACCCATTCATACATTTCATTCATTCACGAATTCCATGAATTCATCAAATACACCCACCCATCAATTCCACCCACTCATCAATTCCATCCTTCCATTCACCCATTCATCAATTATACCCATTCATCAATTCCACCCATCGACAGATCCATCCATCCATCCATCCATCCATCCATCAACTCCACCCATCCATTCATTAATTGCATCCATTCATCAGTTCCATCCATGTATCAATTCCATCCATCTATTCATCAATTTCATCCTTCCGTCATTTCCATCCATTCATCAGTTGCATCCACCCATCAATTCCACCCATTCATTCATCCTTCAATTCCACCCATTCACCTATTCCATCCATCCATAGAGTCCACCCGTTCATCCATTCAATCCATCAATCACATTCCACCCATTCGTCCATTCCACCCGTTCATCAGCTCCACCCATTCACCTATTCCATCCATGCATCGATTAAATCCATTCACCCATTCCATCCACTGCCCAACAATTCCACCCATTCACCCATTCCATCCATCCATAAATTCCACTATTCATCCATTCCATCCATAAATCCATAAAACCCATACATCCTTCACGTTCGATCGATTAACCAATTCCATCTATCAATTCCATCCATACATTAATTCCACCAATTCATCAATTCGATCCTTTGATCCATTACATCCATTCACGAATTCAATTCACCCATCAATTCCACCCGCCAATTAATTCAACCCATTCATCAATTCCATTTATTAATCGATTCCATCCATTCATCCATTACACGCATTCATAAATTACATCCATCCATCAATTCCATCCATCCATCAATTCCATTCATTTACCAAATGCACCCATTCATCAGTTCTATCCATTTATCAACTCCGTCCATATATCAATTAAACCCATTCATCAAATACACCAAGCCACTAATTCCACCCATCCATCAATTCCATCCATTCACCCATTCCATCAATTTCATAAATTCATCACTTCCACCCATCCATCAGTTAAACACATTCATCTTTTCCACTCATGAATCAGTTCCATCCATTCACCCATTCCATCCTTTCATTAATTCCACAAATTCACCCATTCTGTCAATTCATCAATTCCACCCATTCAACCATTCCATCCATCCATCTATTCCAGCCATTCCATCCATCCATCAGTTCCACCCTTTCACCACTCTACCCATCCATCCATCAATTCCACCCATTCACATATTCCATCTATCCATCAATTCCATCCATTCACCCATTCCATACATCTATCAATTCCATCCATACATTAATTCCATCCATTCACCAATTCCATCCATTACACCGATTCATCAATTCCATCCATCCATCAATTTCATCCATCCATTAATTCCACCAATTCATCAATTAAATCTATTCATCGATTCCATCCATTCATCCATTACAGCCATTCATAAATTACACCCATCCATCAATTCCATCCATCCATCAATTCCATTCATCCTCAAACTCCACCTATTCAATAATTCCATCAGTTCATCAATTCCACCCATTCATCAGTTACATCCATTCATCAAATGCATTAATCCATCAATTTCATCCATTCATCAATTCCATCCATCAATAACTTCCATCCATTCATCCATTAATTCCACACATTCATCAATTCCATCCGTCCATCAATCCATCCATCCATCCATCCATCCATCCAACCTTTCATCAGTTCTATAAATTCATCAATTTCACACATCCATCAGTTCCACTCATTCATCAATTCCACCCACCCATCAATTCCACTCACCCAACAATTCCACCAATCCATCAATTTCATCCATTAATCAATTTATTAATCGATTCCATCCATTCATCCATTACACGCATTCATAAATTAATTCCATACATCAATTCCATCCATCCATCAATTCCATTCATTCACCAAATTCACCCATTCATCAATTCTATCCATTTATCAACTCCGTTCATATATCAATTACATCCATTCATCAAATACACCAAGCCACTAATTCCATCCATTGATCAATTTCATCCTTTCATCAGTTCTATCCATCCATCAGATGGATATATCCATCCATCCATACATAAATTAATTCCACCCATTCATCAACTCCATCCATCCATCTATTTATTCAACGTTTCATCAATTCCATAAATTCATAATTTCCACCCATCCATCAGTTCCACACATTCATCAATTCCACTTATCCATCAATTCCACCCATTCACCCATTCCATCCTTCCATCAATTCCACAAATTCACCCATTCTGTCAATTCATCAATTCCACCCATTCAACCATTTCATCCATCCATCTATTCCCCCCATTCCATCCATCCATCAATTCCACCCATTCACCTATTTCATCTGTCCACCAATTCCACCCATTCACCAATTCCATCCATCCACCAATTCTACCCTTTCACCCACTCTACCCATCCATCCATCCATCCATCCATCCATCCATCCATCAATTCCACCCATTCACATATTCCATCTATCCATAAATTCCATCCATTCACCCAGTCCATACATCCATCAATTCCATCCATACATTAATTCCATCCATTCATCAATTCCATCAACCAATCAATTTCATCCATACATTAATTCTACCAATTAATTTCCATCTATTCATCGATTACATTCATTAATCCATTACACCCATCATAAATTATACCCATCCATCAATTCTATCCATCCATCAATTCCATTTATCCACAAATTCCACCCATTCAACAATTCCATCAGTTCATCAATTCCATCCATTCATCAGTTGCATCCATTCATCAAATACATCAATCCATCAATTTCATCAATTCATCAATTCCATCCATCAATAACTGCCAATAATTCATCCATTAATTCCACCCATCCATCCATCCATCAATCCATCCATCCATCCATCCATCCATCCACCCATCCAACTTTCATCAGTTCCATAAATTCATCAATTTAACCCATCCATCAATTCCACTCATTCATCAATTCCACAACCCATCAATTCCACTCACCCATCAGTTCCACCCATCCATCAATTTCATCTATTAATCAATTCCACCCATTAATCAATTGAATCCATTCATAAATTCCATCCATTAATGCATTACATTTATTCATCAAGTACATTTATCCATCAAAACCATCAATTATGCGTAAATCCATTCATTAATTCCACCCATTAATAAATTCTACCCATCCATCAATTCTATCCATCCATTAATTCCACAAATCAATCAATTGCATCCATTCATCTATTATAGCTATTCATCAATTTCAACAATTAATTAACTCCATCCATTCATCAAATACACCCATCCATCAATCCCATCCATTATTTAATTTCATCCATTCATCAATTCCTTCCAGTCATCGATTCATTCCACCCTTCCATTAAACCCATTCATCAATTCCATCCATCCATCTATCCTTCCATCCATCCATCAATCCATCCATCGTACCCAGTCATAAATTCCATTCATTCATCAATTCCATCCATTGATAAATTCCATCCACCCATCAATTCCACTCACTCATCAATTCCATCCATCCATCCATCCATCCATCCATCCATCCATCCATCCATCCATCCATCAATTCTATCCATTCATCTATTGCATCCATTCATTAGCTCCATCAATTAGTCAATTCCATCCATCTATTCATCAGTTCCACCCTACAGTTCCATCCATCCCTCGATTCCATCCATCCATCATTTCCACCCATTCATCAATTCCACGCATTCATCAATTCCATCCATTCATCAAGTCCACCCATCCATCAAGTTCACCCACTCATCAATTCCACCCATTTATTACATGCACCCATCTATTCTTCCATCCATGTTTCTGTTTATCAAACAACCCATCTATTCTTTCATCCATGTTTTTGTGTATATCAAAGCACCCATCTATTCTTTCATCCACGTTTTTGTGTATATCAAACCATCGCTGTGTACATGTATGTGTGAGAGATTGAGTGAGAGAATGAGTTAGTGTGAGAGAGAGGTTGTGTTGTGTGTATGCCTGCCTGTGTGAGAGAGTGAGAAAGTGAGTGAGTGAGTGTTAGTTAGAGAGCCAGCGAGTAAGTGAGTGAGTAAGGGAGAGTGAGTTAGTGAGTGAGGAGGAGAATTTTATGAGTATGTGTGTATGTGTGAGTGAGTGTGAGAGCGAGCGAGTGTGCAAGAGAGAGACAGTGGGTGAGTGAGAGAGTGCATGAGAAGTTAATGAGTGAGAGAGAGAGAGAGAGAGAGAGAGAGAGAGAGAGAGAGTGCGGATGAGTGTGTGTGTGTGTGTCTGTGTACTTGTCTGTGCGAGTAAGAGAGTGAGTTTTTAAAAATATTTTGCCCTGACCATGCAGGGGTGAGGGAAAATGAACGGGCTGATAGGTTAGCAGGGAATGCACCTCTTGGTGGTAGATTGCCTATGGACAAGGGGGAGGTGGTCGTGCGCTTGTGGGACCAGGTGGAGAAGGCCATATGTGGAAAGAATAAGATTGCGGGGGATCGGTAGGGGTTCTGGAAGAATCTCAAAACTGAGAGGGAAGACCAGGAGAACCTTTAATCAGATAGCGGTGGGAACGATTAGTATTATGACACTTCGCTGGCTGTTGAACGTGGGGACGGAGCACGTATGGGAATGTCCTGAGTGCAGTGATGTCGGTTCTTAACTCAACTCAACTCAACTCATCCATGCATCCATCTGTTTATCAAACTACTCATCTCTTCTTACATCAGTGTATCTCCCTGTCTATAAGACCACCAAATTATTATATCATCCATGAATCCATCTATTTTGCTTGTCTCCCTGGCCTAGGATTTTACGTCTTTCTCCGTAATCCCGTATATTCTTGTGAGTAACGTAACCTGAGCGAGAATCGTTAGCGGTTCTCGCCGCGTTGCTAACTTACGGGGTATGTGAGCCGGTCGCTCAGAAAGCAATGGCAAACTACTGAGCGTAATCTTGCCTAGTACATCAACAGCAGCTGGACATGCTGATGTTGACTGCAACGTCCTATAAGGGATTTAAAAAAAAAAATAAATCTATCTATTTATCAAACCACCCATCTATTCTTTGATCCATGTTTCTGTTTATCAAACCACCAAATTATTATATCATCCTTGTATCCATCTGTTTATCAAACCACCTATCTATTATTTTATCCATGTATCCACCTGTTTATCAAACCGCTATCTATTCTTTCATCCATGTTTCTTATTATCAAGCCACCTATCTATTCTCTTGTCCATGTATCCATCTGTTTATCAAACCACCCATCAAAGTTTTCATCCATATTTTTGTTTTTAAAACCACTCATATCTTCGTACATCAATGTATCCATCTCTTTATCAAACCACCCATATATTATTTCATCCATGTATCCATCTGTTTATCAAGCCATCTATCTATTCTTTCATCCATGCTTGCATCTGTTTATCAAACCATCCACCTATACTTTGATCCATGTTTCTATTTATCAAGGCACTCATCTATTCCTTCATCCATGTATCCATCTGTTTATCACACCACCCATCTACTATTTCATCCATGTATCCATCTGCTATCAAACCGTCCATCTATTCATTCATCCATGTATCCATCTGTTTATCAATCACGCATCTATTCATTCATCCATTTATCCATCTGTTTAACAACCCATCCATCTTTTCTTTCATCTATGTATCCATCTGTTTGTGAAGCAAGCCAAGAAGTCTTTCATCCATATATCCATCTGTTTATCACACCATCCATCTATTCATTCATCCATGTATCCATCTGTTTATCAATCCACCCATCTATTCATTCATCCATGTATCCATCTGTTTAACAAACCATACATCTATTCATTCACCCATGTATCCATCTGTTTTTAAGCCACCCATCTATTTATTCATCAGTGTATCCATCTGTTTAACAAACCATCTATTTATTCATCAATGTATCCATCTGTTTATCAAGCCACCCATCTATTCATTCATCCATGTATCCATCTATTTATCTAACCACCCATCTAGTCTTTCATCCATGTATCCATCTGTTTATTAAATAATAAATCTATTCTTTCATCCATGTATCCATCTGTTTATCAAATCATCCATCAATTCTTTCATCCATGTATTCATCTGTTTATTAAACTATAAATCTATTCTTTCATCCATGTATCCATCTGTTTATCAAATCATCCATCAATTCTTTCATCCATGTATTCATCTGTTTATTAAACTATAAATCTATTCTTTCATCCATGTATCCATCTGTTTATCAAATCATCCATCAATTCTTTCATCCATGTATTCATCTGTTTATTAAACTATAAATCTATTCTTTCATCCATGTATCCATCTGTTTATCAAATCATCCATCAATTCTTTCATCCATGTATCCATCTGTTTATCAAACCATCCAGGTGACTGTTCCAGACCTGGGCATGTACTTGTCTCAGATTCGCTACCTCCAGACATTTACACCCAGGGTAACGGACTCTATCCACACGTGGGTACGGAGGAAACAACAAGTATGCTAGTTCCGGCTGCCGTGGAATATTTCACGTGCACATCTTGCACGCAGGAACTCCTGTTTTTTCTCCCTTATCGGATCAGACTCGGTGTACCATCTCGAGATCCACGAGATCAGACTCGCTATCCCATATCACTATCCACGAGATCAGACTCGGTATCCCATCTCCCGATCCACGAGATCAGACTCGGTATCCCATTTCCCGATCCACGAGATCAGACTCGGTATCCCATATCACTATCTACGAGATCAGACTCGGTATCCCATTTCCCGATCCGCGAGATCAGACTCGGTATCCCATATCACTATCCACGAGATCTGACTCGGTACCCCATCTCACTGTCCACGAGATCAGACTCGGTATCCCATTTCCCGATCCGCGAGAACAGACTCGGTATCCCATCTCACTATCCACGAGATCAGACTCGGTATCCCATATCACTATCCAGGAGATCAGACTCGGCATCCCATCTCACTATCCACGAGATCAGACTCGGTATCCCATATCACTATCCACGAGATCAGACTCGGTATCCCATCTCACTATCCACAAGATCAGGGAGCCGTGTAATATCCTTAGGTACCACTAGTTCTTGACCATATTTCTATCGCCATTCTGCGAACTTACCATCTACATTATGAACCAGAGACTTACACAGCAATCTCTCAGCCACGGCGACCACTAATAGTCCAGCAGTTCTCTTCTGAATACACTGTCACAGCTTGTCACATACGAAGGTCCGTCAACTGGACACGGCGAGGTCAACAAGTTGAAGACACCAGCTGACTAACAGCTTCGTGGGCCACCTGTTATTGATGTGTATCCCGGAAGAGATGACCGGGTTTGTTTTTGCGTTGTCAGAGCGGCTGTCCAAGGCCTGGTGACGCGAGCGTGCCCGTACAACCCGGGGACATTTTGATGGAGGTAGCGGAGGGGGTGGAGGAGGTGGCTGTAGCCTGGCATCACCGGCCTAGACAGCCCGATGTGGTTATCTCCCGTTTGGCGTGTGGGGGCGTGGTGAGGTTGTAAACACGGAGAGACCGGACAGCTCACGATGACCGGAGCAATCTGGCGCAGCTGCCCTCCCCTGGACAGGAAATGGTGGCAGGAATTTGTGTGTGGACATGCGGGCGATGTGTACGGGTGTTTGTCTGTCGAGTGTAACCTTTCCTTTAGTTGAGAATGTCAACCTCTCGGAGTGTAGCTGTGAGCACGCTGCTATTTTATGGTACACATGATCACAGCAGAGTGTTCAGTGAGCTAATTGCTGGTTTAGTTGTAGGTATTATTACCCTGTCAGAGTGTTGCCGTGAGCTAATTGCTTGTTTAGTTGTAGGTATTATTACCCTGTCAGAGTGTTGCCGTGTATTAATTGCTGGCTTAGTTGTAGGTATTACCTTGTCGGAGTGTTGCCGTGAGCTAATTGCTGATTTAGTTGTAGGTATTACCCTGTCTGAGTGTTGCCGTGAGCTAATTGCTGGTTTAGTGTAGGTATTACCCTGTCGGAGTGAAGGTATGTACACATTGTTAGATATTACCCTGTCGGAGTGTAGGTATGTACACATTGTTCGATGTTAACCTGTCTGAGTGTTGGTATGTACACATTGTTGGATGTTACCCTGTTGGAGTGTAGGTATGTACACATTGTTCGATATTACTTTGGCAGAGTGATGGTATGTACACATTGTTCGATATTACCTTGTCGGAGTGCAGGTATGTACACATTGTTCGATGTTAACCTGTCTGAGTGTAGGTATGTACACAATGTTGGATATTACCCTGTCTGAGTGTAGGTATGTACACATTGTTAGACATTAACCAGTCAGAGTGTTGGTGTGTGTAGATTGTTAGATGTTAACCTGTTGTAGTGTTAGTATGCGTAGATTGTTAGATATTAACCAGTCGGAGTGTTGGTATGCGTAGATTGCAAGATATTAACCTGTTGGACTGTTGTTATACCCACATTGTTAGATATTAACCTGTCTGAGAGTAGGTATGTACACACTGTTAGATATTAACCTGCCTGAGTGTAGATATGCGTAGATTGTTGGTTCAGTTGTAGGTGTTAAGCTGTCGGAGTGTAACTGTGAGCAGTTTACTGTCTTAGTTGTATATATTAACTGAACCGAGTGTAGGCTTGCGCAAATTGCTCTGAGAGAGCACTCGTGAGCAGATTGTTGTTCTATTTGAATGTATTAAGCTGCTACATGTACCCGCGTGAAAATAGATTACTGTTTTATTGTATAATAGTCCAATAGTTTATTCTATAAGAGACCAGCGTAAAATAGCAGTGCACACATTTCTGGATTAGTTATACGAGGGTAAGTTAATAAGTAAGTCACATGTGGCTGTAGAAAAATAACTAAAGATGACAACTTGAAACCAATTTATTTTTATAGATACACTGTCCCTTTATTTCTCAACATAATTTCCACCAACATTGATGCACTTATCCCATCGTTTTGTCGGTCTTCCCAAACCGGCTGCACAGAACTGCGTGCTCTGTTTTCTAAACCACGTTTTCACTTCACATTCAACCTCGGCGTCATTCGCGAAATGTCTCCAGCCAAGGTGGGTTTCCTGTTTATGCTGACAAATGTTTGTCCCGTAAGCGGTGCATTACTGGGTAAAAGACGTTACGAGGATTAGTCAATAAGTAAGTCACACAGTTCTTTGAAATGGTAGGTCAATGGAAACAAAGCGCGCAGTTCTATGCAGCCGGTTTGGGAGGATTCATAAAACGATGGGATACGTGCATCAATGTTGGTGGAAATTATGTTGAGAAATAAAGGGACAATTTATGTATAAACATAAACTGTTTTCAAGTTGTTATCATCTTTAGTTATTTTTCTACAGCCATTTATGACTTACTTATTAACTTACCCTCGTAGATATTATGCTATCGGAGTGTAGTATTGAGCAAATTGCTAGTTTAGTTGTAAACATATCCCAGGACTATAGCAATAAGTTAATCGCTGTTTTGTTGTTTATATTAATGCAACGGAGTGTAGGTTTGAGCAAATTGCTGTATAAGATGTTGATATTAATCCGGTGGTGTGTAACCATGATACATTTACTGTTTTAAGTGTAGTCGTGAGTAAATCGTTGTCACTGTCGTACATATTAACCGAAATTAGTGATCGTGAGTGAATACTGTTTTGTTCTGGACTGCAACCTACCGGATGGTAATCTTGAGCAAACTGCTGTTTTTGTAGTAGACACCAACCTAGCGGAATGAAGCCGTAGGAAAATTGCTCTTTTATTTCTTATTTACATGTGACAGTGCCTGTGTGTAAATTGCTCGTTTATTGTATACATGTATGTTAACCTACTGAATTGCTGTATTGACTGGCACCGGACCGTCTTGACAGACGATTGGTTGTAAAATGGTGTTACTCGCCATGGCACAAAGCCTGGGCTGAGTTTAGAGGCCATGTATTGCCCATACAGCATGGTCCCTCTCTTGGCCTGCCTATTTTACTCCAGAGGAAAAGTAACACCAATACGTCTGTAACAAGATAAGCTGCAGAAGCTGCCGGATCAGCAAAGCAATAATCTAAATGTCCGCCGGTTGGAGCTTTCATTCTAGTCCAGTTTCCGACCAAGGCTTATGGCCTGGTCTGCCCTGCCATGACATTTAGTCTTTAGGTTCCATTTCCTCGCACTAGGGTAAGGCTTGTACCCTCCCAATTGCACTCCTCCGCCCGAAGCCGTCGACACATTGCTGTATTAAAAGTGAAAATAGTATACATGCAGATTGTAGTCGTGAGCAAATTACTAGTTAAATTGTAGATATTGGCCTATCGCAGTGTAACTTTGAGCAAATCGCTGTTTGCTTGCTTGTGTTCATTGGCTTGAGCTCCAACGCAAAGTCCTGTATGTCGGATGAAGGCATTCTGTTGTCCAACATCAGTGTGATGTCATACAGGACCTGAGGTTTGCGTGAGTATCCGTTGTCCCATGTCTGGCTTATTGGTGTGCAGACTGGTGGTTCCTCGCCATACAGGCAGACACTCTCCGACTTCGGAGGAATCGGCGATCCTATTGACTTCAGCCAGGACCCCGAAGGGACCTGTTGCCCAGGACGCTCGGCGAGGACGCGTCAATAGGTCTTGGCCAGTATATAACCCGGCCCTGGTGCCTTGGAAACCCCTCTGCGTCCCAAATCGCTGTTTTAGTTGAATGCAACGTCCTGTAAAGGATATGCAACTAATTAACTGTGACGAGGCGCCAATGTAGGATGTTTGATAGACTAATGTGACAGGGTATCTGTATAATGAGAGTGCTAGATAGATAATTGTGACATGTTATCTGTATAGGGAGATCGTTAAATATATTATTGTGACATGTTATCTGTATAGGGAGATCGTTAAATGTATTATTGTGACATGTTATCTGTATAGGGAGATTGTTAAATATATTATTGTGACATGTTATCTGTTTAGTGAGATTGTTAAATATATTATTGTGACATGTTATCTGTATAGTGAGATCGTTAAATATATTATTGTGACATGCTATCTGTATAGTAAGATCGTTAAATATATTATTGTGACATGTTATCTGTATAGTGAATTGTTAAATATATTATTGTGACATGTTATATGTATAATGAGATCGCTAAATATATTATTGTGACATGTTATCTGCACAGTGAGATTGTTAAATATATTATTGTGACATGTTATCTGTATAGTGAGATTGTTAAATATATTATTGAGACACGTTATCTGTATAGTGAGAGTATTAAATATATTATTGTGACACGTTATCTGTATAGTGAGATTATTAAATATATTATTGTGACACGTTATCTGTATAGTGAGATTATTAAATATATTATTGTGACATGTTACCTGTATAGTGAGATTGTTAATATATTATTGTGACATGTTATCTGCATAGTGAGATTGTTAAATATATTATTGTGACAGATTATCTGTTTAGTGAGAGTGCTAGATAGATTATTGTGACATGCTATCCATATAGTGAGATTGATAGATTACTGTGACAACTTATCTATATAGTTCGTTATATAGCTTATTGTGACAAGCTATCCATATATTGAGATTGGTATATTACTGTGACAAGTTCTCCATATAGTGAGATTGATAGATTACTGTGACATGTCATCCATATAGTGAGATTGATATATTACTGTGACAAGTTATCCATATAGTGAGATTGATAGATTACTGTGACAAGTTATCCATATAGTGAGATTGATAGATTACTGTGAAAAGTTATCCATATATGAGATTGGTAGATTACTGTGACAAGTTTCTGATATATACAGTAGCACCGGTTTAACCGATTCAACATTGGAACTAAATATTCAAAGTTTGGTGCTAAATTGAACTTCTGTTGACTTCCAGAAACTGCCCAGTGCTGTACAAGCCCCGTAAGGTCTTCTGTATTCTGATTCTGGTATGTTATCTCTTCCACCCCTTTGTCTACACTGCTGACTGAGTAGGTGTATGATTCTGCCTCTTGAAGTGAGGTTTCTCCAAGGGAAATCAGGCGATCATTTGCTGGATTTATTCTCATCATCCGTGTCTTTTCTCTATGAATGTTTAAACCTAGTTGTTGTGATCTCCCATCTAATGTTGTTAGTTTATCCTGCGTCTGATTTCGTGTGTAAGACAGGAGAGAAATATTGTCAGCAAAGGAGGTTATTCTAGAAAGAAGAAAAAAAAACCTGGATCTCTCAAGTTTTAATGTCCTCACTCCAGCGCAGATCGCGGGTTTCTCCACTTAGGAACCTACGGTAAGCTCCTCGGCTCAATCGCTCCACTCGCCGTGTCTTCTCTCACCTGACTACCAGCAACTGTTGAGATGCGTATCTGCCGACAGGACGGGCAGATCCTGCCAGATTATCGGTTCAGCCAGCTCACTTGGGCGGCTGCGGGACAGCTGCAGCTTCACAGATCTGTCGTGAAGAGCGCGCAAACACACACGCGCGCGATCTCGCACCTCTTATAATGTTCCAATCTTCTTCATCCCTGCGCCCACCAAGATGTAAGTATTCATTCAGCAAAGTGGAGCTCCTGATTAATTGAAGAGTGCCTTCCCACTTAAAGATGTGATAGCTCTCATTCAGTCATGCACATCTCCCAATTCAGTGATGTGTATCTCCGTAATCAGTGATGTGTATCTTCCTATGCAATGAAGTGTATCTCCCCATTTTGTGATGTATGTCACTGCGTTCAGTAAAGCGTGTCTCTCCACACATTGAAGGGTATCACCCCATACATTGTAGTATATCTCCTCATACATTGTAGTATATCTCCTCATACATTGTAGTATATCTCCTCATACATTGAAGTATATCTCCTCATACATTGTAGTATATCTCCTCATACATTGTAGTATATCTCCTCATACATTGTAGTATATCTCCTCATACATTGTAGTATATCTCCTCATACATTGTAGTATATCTCCTCATACATTGTAGTATATCTCCTCATACATTGTAGTATATCTCCTCATACATTGTAGTATATCTCCTCATACATTGTAGTATATCTCCTCATACATTGAAGTGTATCTCACTGTAAATTTATTGAATCTACCCACACACTGAAGTGTATTGAATGTATCACCCCATACATTGAAGTATATCACCCCATACATTGAAGTATATCTCCTCATACATTGAAGTGTATCTCACTGTAAATTTATTGAATCTACCCACACACTGAAGTGTATTGAATGTATCTCACCATACATTGAAGTGTATCTCCTCATATATTGAAGTATGCTTCCTCATACATTGAAATGTATATTTTCACACATTGAAGTATATCTACCCACACATTGAAGTGTATCTTCCCATACATTGAAGTATATCTACCCACACATTGAAGTGTATCTTCCCATACATTGAAGTGTATCTCCGCACAACATTGAAGTATATCTACCCACACATTGAAGTGTATCTCCCCATACATTGAAGTCTTATCTCCCCATACAGTGAAGTGTATCTCTTCACACTTTGAAGTCTATCTCCACGTAAGTTGAAGTGTATGTCCCCACACATTAAATTGTTTCTCCACAAACATTGAAGTGTATATCCCCATACATTGAAGTGTATCTCTCCATACACTGAATTGTATCTTCCCCTACACATTGAAGTATATCTCCCTACACATTGAAGTATATCTCCCCACATTTAAGTGTATCTCCCCACACATTGAAATGTATCTACCCATACAATAAAGCGTATCACCGCATTCATTGAATTCTATCTCTATCTCCCCAGACATTGACGTATATCACCCCGTTTAGGGAAGCGCATTTCACCATTCAGCAAAGTGCCTTGGCTCACATATAAAAATATTCGATAATTTAGTCAAGCATGTCTCCCCACTCTGTCAGGTATATCTACCCACTAGGTCAAGAGTGTCTACCAACAGGGTCAAGCGTGTCTACCAACAGGGTCAAGCGTGTCCACAAACAGGGTCATGCGTGTCCACTCACAAGGTCAAATTTGTCCACCCACTAGGTCACATATGTCCACCACTAGGTCAAGTATGTCCACCCACTAGATCAAGTATGTCCACCCACTAAGTTAAGTGTGCCCACCCACTAGGTCAAGTATGTCCCTCCCCACCAGGTCAAGTATGTCCACCCAATAGGTCAAGTATGCCCCCCCCACCAGGTAAAGTATGTCCACTCACTCGGTCAAGTATGTCCACCCACTCGGTCAAGTATGTCCACCCACTAGGTCAAGTATGTCCACGCACTAGGTCAAGTATGTCCACCCACTAGGTCAAGTATGTCAACCCACTAGGTCAAGCGTGTCCACCAACTGGATCAAGCATGTCCACCAACTGGGTCAAGCGTCTCTACCCACTAGGTCATGCGTGTCCACCCACTGAGTCAAGCGTGTCCACACACTAGGTCAAGATTGTCCACACACTGAGTCAAGCGTGTCCAAACACTAGGTCAAGCGTGTCCACCAACTGGGTCAAAAATGTCCACCAACTGAGTCAAGCGTCTCTACCTGTCTAGGTCAAGCGTGTCCACCCACTGAGTCAATCATGTCCATCCACTAGGCTAAGCGGGTCCACCCACTGAGTTAAACGTGTCCACCCACTGAGTCAAGTATGTCCACCCACTGAGTCAAGTATATCCACCCACTGAGTCAAGTATGTCCACCCACTGAGTCAAGCGTGTCCATCCACCATGTCAAGCGGGTCCATCCACTGAGTCAAGTATGTCCACGCACTGAGTCAAGTATGTCCACTCACTGCGTTAAGCGTGTCCATCCACTAGGTCAAGTATGTCCACCCACTAGGTCAAGCGTGTCCATTCACTAGGTCAAATTTGTCCACCCACTAGGTCAAATATGTCCACTACTAGGTCAAGTATGTCCACCCACTAGGTCAAATATGTCCACCTACTAGGTCAAGTATGTCGACCTACTAGGTCAAGTATGTCCACCCACTAGGTCAAGTTCGCAATCAAATAAAGGAAATCGTTTTGCGTTGATTTGGATGATATTATCGCCGATCATTTAGAAAGCAAAGGCAAACTGCTAAAAGTAAAACTGCATAGAATAAAAAAAAAAGTAACAGCAGCCATAAATCCTATCTGCATTTTTTGGGGGGTTGTATTTTACAGAATGTAGAAATGTCCTGCTTAATCATAATCAGCTATAAATGCTGGGGTTGATTGCAAGCACATGTAAAAGGACATGCAACCAACTCCCAATCACAGTCCTGACAAACGTGTTTTCTCCGGGGTAAATCTCGTGTGAACAAGCCAGACAAACGTGTTTTCTCCAGGGTAAATCTCGTGTGAACAAGCCAGACAAACGTGTTTTCTCCAGGGTAAATATCGTGTGAACAAGCCAGACAAACGTCTTTTCTCCAGGGTAAATCTCGTGTGAACAAGCCAGACAAACGTGTTTTCTCCAGGGTAAATCTCGTGTGAACAAGCCAGACAAACGTGTTTTCTCCAGGGTAAATCTCGTGTGAACAAGCCATACAAACGTGTTTTCTCCAGGGTAAATCTCGTGTGAACAAGCCAGACAAACGTGTTTTCTCCAGAGTAAATCTCGTGTGAACAAGCTGGTCTCCCCAATTAATCCCGCGATCCTGATCATGATTACAAGACTGACGTCCTACCTGCTGCGCTACCAAGGCCCCTGTGTGCATCGTCCGGGAAACGAACTCTGTTTCATCCGCGTGGCAGCTGAAATCCCGTTATAGTTATCCAATAGGACATGCGTGTCACCGCAGTTAACTCCCTGTAACGAACCCAGAGGCCGCATGTAACCCAGCGTTAATCGCCATCCCACAGCTGCGCGCGATTTGGCAACAGACCGCGTTGCGCTGGTTTTTTATGTAAATTGTATGAGTGCCGGTCGTTCAGAAAGCAGTGGCAAACTACTGAACGTAAAACTTGCAAAGACACCAACAACAGCAAAAACTGCTGGTGTTGATGGCAAACGTCCTGTAAAGGATATGCAACTAATTTAACTCCCCCTCCGCCAGGCGCTGCATGCAGTGGGAGAGTAGAGGAGACTACGTGCTTCTAGAAGGTCCGGGGCCAGGTCAGTCTGCTCCACCAGCCTCAGAGAATACAAGAAGGGAAGTGTAGCGCCACCATCAAAGTGGACTGGTGGCAGATCCAAGCAGCCAGCTCGGAGAATGGCGCAATCATGGGACAGTGGGACAGTGAAAAACAAGAATATGCTACACGGAAACACGAGATCATGGGATAGTGGGACAGGGAGAAAACAAGATTATGGGACAGTGAAAAACAAGATTATGAGACATGAAAACACGAGATTATGGAACAATGGGACAAGAAGAGACGAGTTCATAAATCAATAATAATAATTTAAAAAAAAATCTTAAATATCGAGAGGATCGACTTCATTGCCACGGGTTTTGTCCCATATGCCTCAGTCTCTTGCCGCAGGGTGGCCTGGCGAAAGCGTCACACAAAGCACAAACTCCTTAGCTCCGACGACGAGCTTCAAGAGTCTCCGAGAAAAATGCACCCGTGAACCAAAAAACGTAGCCGGGAATCGACCCCACAACCTTCGGAGCGAGGCAGACTGCTTGACCACTTCGCCACGGAGACTATGGGACAAAGAAATACGCTATCATGGGACAATGGGACACGGAAAAACAAGATCATGGGACTATGGGACAAGCATATACACGGCTATGGGACACTGAGACAAGGACACATGACTATGGGACACTGGGACAAGGACGCACAAGACTATGGGACACTGGGTCAAGGACACACAAGACTATGGGACACTGGGTCAAGGACACACAACACTATGGGACACTGGGAAGAGGACACACAAGACTATGGGGCACTGGGACAAGGGCATACACGGCTATGGACACTGGAACAAGGGCATACACGGCTATGGGACACTGGGACAAGGACACACACATCATGGAACAATAGGACAAGGACACACAAGACCATGGGACACTGGGACATGAACAAACACACACACACACACACACACACGATCATGGCACAATGGGACAAGGACGCATAAGACTATGGGACACTGGGACAAGAACACACAAGATATGGGACACTGGGACAAGAACAACAAGACTATGGGACACTGGGACAAGAACACACAAGACTATGGGACACTGGAACAAGAACACGCAAGACTACGGAACACTGGGACAAGAACACATAAGACTATGGGACACTGGGACAAGAACACACAAGACTATGGGACACTCGGACAAGGACACATAAGACTATGGAACACTGGGTCAAGTACACACAAGACTATGGGACACTGGGACAAGCACACACACACACACACACACACACGCACACACGATCATGGCACAACGGGACAAGGACACACAAGACTATGGGACACTGGAACAAGGACACACGACTATGGGACACTGGGACAAGAAAACACACACGATCATGGCACAATGGGACAAGGACACACAACACAATGGGACACTGGGACAAGGACATACAAGATCATGACACAACGGGACAAGGACACACAAGACTGGGACACTGGGACAAGAACACACACACACACACACACACACACACACGATCATGGTACAACGGGACAAGGACATACAAGATCATGGCACAACGGGACAAGGACACACACGACTATGGGACACTGGAACAAGGACACACAAGATCATGGCACAATGGCACAAGCAAACATAAGAGATACACTTGGATAGGACAGATGCCATTATCTCCCCAGTAAATATCATAAACCACCGGAAATGGCGCGGTGAATTCACGAAGACAAACAAACGGGAGTACAAACACAGCTTGACACAATTCTAGAGTCAGCTACCATAGAGCAGCAGTACCCGGTTCAACCCCTGTCAGTCGCTCTCTGAGTTCAGCGCTCAATTTGCTCACGCTAACGAAAGAAGACAAATTGCCCGGCTCCTGCACTTCACCCAAAAAATGTACACAGAGAAAAGTACGGCGCGCGTGAGAGGCGCACTTTTTGAAAGGCATTTTTTATTTGTGGCATTTTTTAACAAGAAGTTAGCGCTATGGAAATGTCATAAAAGCCTGCTCGAAGACGCAATGCAGATTTGGAGCGATTTATTATGGAGCAGCGGGTGAGGAAATTAGCCTGGCGAGTCGACGGTTATTGCTGAACTACTCAACAGTCCCGCTGTTCACATCAGGGGGCCGGCTCGGGGAGCGGGCTGGAGAGTTCCCGGGTACCTAGTCACGTTTTCTCGGCCCGAGAAGTGAGAAGATTACCTTGTGACGACGGCGCGAACATCATCACTTTCACTTTAGCGTGCTGTAGGAGCAGTTAGAGACTCGAACATTTACTGCCGCTCATACTTGGAGATCTGTAGTTAGAGACTCGAACATTTACTGCCTTTCTTACTTGGAGATCTGTTGTTACAGACTCGAACATTTACAGCCTTACTTACCTGGAGATCTGTAGTTAGAGACTCGAACATTTATTGCCTCTCTTACTCGGAGATCTGTTGTTAGAGACTCGAACATTTACTGCTGCTCATACTTAAAGATCTGCAGTTAGAGACTCGAACATTTACTGCATTTCTTACTGATTTCTTCTTCTTCTTCTTCTTCTTCTTCTTCTTCTTCTTCTTCTTCTTCTTCTTCTTCTTCTTCTTCTTCTTCTTCTTCTTCTTCTTCTTCTTCTTCTTCTTCTTCTTCTTCTTCTTCTTCTTCGTCTTCTTCGTCTTCTTCGTCTTCTTCTCATCCTCCTCCTCCTCCTCCTACTCCTTCTTCTTCTTCTTCTTCTTCTTCTTCTTCTTCTTCTTCTTCTTCTTCTTCTTCTTCTTCTTCTTCTTCTTCTTCTTCTTCTTCTTTTTCTTACTCCTTCTCCTCCCTTTTGGTAAATCTAATACTCCTAGAGTTTTAGTTACAGACTCCATGGTCTGCATACAGCCATGCCGTGTGACGTTGGTGATCGTGTTTGTTACACATGTCCCAACATTGACTGAATTTCATTCTTGAAGATCTGCAGTTACAGACTCCATGTTTGCTTACAGTCATGCCGTGTGGTGTTGTTGTTCGCGTCTGTTACATATGTCCGAACATTTATAGACTTTCATTCTTGAACATCTGCCGAATATATGTTCTTTCAGTATCCGAAGGCTGTTGTTCAGCATCATCATGTGCCATGCTGATAAGCACAAGCGGTCTTGACTCGACATCTCAGCTGACGAATTATGACATTCTATACATCTGTAGAGAAGGTAGTTTGCCATTATTTCCTTCCTGGCAGAGACCATTTTGGTCGATGACCGTACCAAGCGTTTCCATAAAGAGACCCGCTGCCTACCGTCTTGAAACTTGGGATCGTTATACAAGTACCTGTTCTCATTGCTTCATGTTACCCTGAACGGTAGAGGCGGAGGAGGGTCAGGGGAGGCTTAAACGGGGTGCTTTACTTTGCTCAAGGGTGTCCTGTATGCTAACGGGGTGGGGGTGGGGGGGGGGAGAAGACATTTTCTTCTCCTATGATAGTGAATACCTTTCCCCGCCACCCACAAGTTATATACAGACTGTCCAACATTTACCATCTCTCATATTCCGAGAGCTGTAATTACAGACTGTCCAACATTTACCATCTCTCATACTCCGAGAGCTGTAATTACAGACTGTTCAAAATTTACCATCTCTCATATTCTGAGAGCTGCAATTACAGACTGCTCAACATTTACCATCTCTCATATTCCGAGAGCTGTAATTACAGACTGCTCAACATTTACCATCTCTCATATTCCGAGAGCTGTAATTACAGACTGTTCAACATTTACCATCTCTCATATTCTGAGAGCTGCAATTACAGACTGCTCAACATTTACCGCTTCATTTACTCAGCAAATGTAGACGAAAATAATGTGGATGAGAGTACAAATGAGGTGGCTGTACTTGAGACTACCGATAGAGACGCTTAAATGAGACTACAGACAGAGACGCTTAGATAAGACTACAGACAGAGACGCTTAGATGAGACTACAGACAGAGACGCTTAGATGAGACTACAGAGAGACGCTTAGATGAGACTACAGACAGAGACGCTTAGATGAGACTACAGACAGAGACGCTTAGATGAGACTACAGACAGAGACGCTTAGATGAGACTACAGATAGAGACGTCTCCCACATAGAGACGCGCAGATGAGACTACAGATAGAGACGCTTAGATGAGGCTACAGACAGAGACGCTTAGATGAGACTACAGACAGAGACGCTTAGATGAGACTACAGATAGAGACGTCTCCCACATAGAGACGCGCAGATGAGACTACAGATAGAGACGCTTAGATGAGACTACAGATAGAGACGCTTAGATGAGACTACAGACAGAGACGCTTAGATGAGACTACAGATAGAGACGCTTAGATGAGGCTACAGACAGAGACGCTTAAATGAGACTACAGATAAAGACGCTTAGATGAAACTACTAATGGAGACGCTTATATGAGGCTACAGATAGAGATGCTTAGATGAGACTACATATAGCGACGCTTATATGAGACTATAGATACCGACACTTAGATGAGACTACAGATAGAGACGCTAAGATGAGACTACAGATAGAAGCACTTAGATGAGACTACAGATAGAAACGCTTAGATGAGACTACAGATAGAGACGCTAAGATGAGACTACAGTTAAAGATGCTTATATGAGACTACAGATAGAGATGCTTAGATAATGTCCCAGATTACGTCAACCACCACTTCTACTGTATTTGTATCTATTCATGATCTGATTCCCCCAGATTACGTCAACCACCACTTTAACTCTATTTGTATCTATTCATGATCTGATACCCCCAGATTACGTCAACCACCACTTTAACTCTATTTGTATCTATTCATGACCTGATGCCCCCAGATTACGTCAACTACCACTTTAACTCTATTTGTATCTATTCATGATCTGATTCCCCCAGATTACGTCAACCATCACTTTAACTCTATTTGTATCTAATCATGATCTGATGCCCCCAGATTACGTCAACCACCACTTTAACTCTGTATCTATTCATGATCTGATTCCCCCAGATTACGTCAATCAAAACTTCTACTCTACTTGTATCTATTCATGATCTGATGCCCCCAGATTACGTCAACCACCACTTTAACTCTGTATCTATTCATGATCTGATGCCCCCAGATTACTTCAACCACCACTTTAACTCTATTTGTATCTATTCATGATCTGATTCCCCCAGATTACGCCAACCACCACTTTAACTCTATTTCTATCTATTCATGATCTGATACACCCAGATTACGTCAACCACCACTTTAACTCTATTTGTATCTATTCATGATCTGATTCCCCCAGATTACGTCAACCACCACTTTAACTCTATTTGTATCTATTCATGGTCTGATTCCCCCAGATTACGTCAACCACCACTTTAACTCTATTTGTATCTATTCATGATCTGATGCCCCTAGATTACGCCAGCCACCTCTTCTACTCTACTTGTATCTATTCATGATCTGATGCCCGTAGATTACGTCAACCACCACTTTGACTCTGTATCTATTCATGATCTGATGCCCCTAGATTACGTCAACCACCACTTTGACTCTGTATCTATTAATGATCTGATTTCGCCAGATTACGTCAACCACCACTTTAACTCTATTTGTATCTATTCATGATCTGATGCCCCTAGATTACGTCAACCACCACTTTGACTCTGTATCTATTCATGATCTGATTCCCCCAGATTACGTCAACCACCACTTTAACTCTATTTGTATCTATTCATGATCTGATGCCCCCCAGATTACGTCAACCACCACTTTAACTCTATGTGTATCTAATCATGATCTGATGCCCCCAGATTACGTCAACCACCACTTTAACTCTGTATCTATTCATGGTCTGATTCCCCCAGATTACGTCAACCACCACTTCTACTCTACTTGTATCTATTCATGATCTGATGCCCCCATATTACGTCAATCACCACTTCTACTCTACTTGTATCTATTCATGATCTGATGCTCCCAGATTACGTCAATCAAAACTTCTACTCTACTTGTATCTTTTCATGATCTGATGCTCCCAGATTACGTCAATCAAAACTTCTACTCTACTTGTATCTATTCATGATCTGATGCCCGTAGATTACGTCAACCACCACTTTGACTCTGTATCTATTCATGATCTGATGCCCCTAGATTACGTCAACCACCACTTTGACTCTGTATCTATTCATGATCTGATTTCGCCAGATTACGTCAACCACCACTTTAACTCTATTTGTATCTATTCATTATCTGATGCCCCTAGATTACGTCAACCACCACTTTGACTCTGTATCTATTCATGATCTGATTCCCCCAGATTACGTCAACCACCACTTTAACTCTATTTGTATCTATTCATGATCTGATGCCCCCCAGATTACGTCAACCACCACTTTAACTCTGTATCTATTCATGGTCTGATTCCCCCAGATTACGTCAACCACCACTTCTACTCTACTTGTATCTATTCATGATCTGATGCCCCCATATTACGTCAATCACCACTTCTACTCTACTTGTATCTATTCATGATCTGATGCTCCCAGATTACGTCAATCAAAACTTCTACTCTACTTGTATCTATTCATGATCTGATGCCCGTAGATTACGTCAACCACCACTTTGACTCTGTATCTATTCATGATCTGATGCCCCTAGATTACGTCAACCACCACTTTGACTCTGTATCTATTCATGATCTGATTTCCCCAGATTACGTCAACCACCACTTTAACTCTATTTGTATCTATTCATGATCTGATGCCCCTAGATTACGTCAACCACCACTTTGACTCTGTATCTATTCATGATCTGATTCCCCCAGATTACGTCAACCACCACTTTAACTCTATTTGTATCTATTCATTATCTGATGCCCCTAGATTACGTCAACCACCACTTTGACTCTGTATCTATTTATGATCTGATGCCCCAAGATTACGTCAACCACCACTTCTACTCTACTTGTATATATTCATGATCTGATGCCCCTAGATTACACCAGCCACCACTTCTGCTCTACTTTTATCTATTCATGATCTGATTCCCCCTTATTACGTCAATCACCACTTCTACTCTACTTGTATCTATTCATGATCTGATGCTCCCAGATTACGTCAATCAAAACTTCTACTCTACTTGTATCTATTCATGATCTGTTGCTCCCAGATTACGTCAATCAAAACTTCTACTCAAGGTATATCTAATCATGATCTGATGCCCCCAGATTGCGTCAACCACCACTTTGACTCAGTATCTATTCATGATCTGATGCCCCTAGATTACGTCAACCACCACTTCTACTCTACTTGTATCTATTCATGATCTGATTCCCCTAGATTACACCAGCCACCACTCTACTTTACTGACGCTACTTTCTTGACGAAGTACATCAGATAAACTAAGAAGGCAAGAAATAACATATACGTATAAACAGTGCGTGTTTGTGTGGGCGTGTGTATGTACACTTGTGTATGTGAAAGTGTAAAGGTGAAATGGGAAAGTGAAGTGCGGTATCTAGGAGGACGCGGCTGGCCTGAGTGCTGCAGGGTGACGGGTGTACGGTGAAACCTGAAACATGCACCTGTGGTGGATTTATCCTCTGCGATGAAATATGAGCAATTGATTTAGCGCGATCAACAAGCGAGAGCAGATATTGCAGCAGTGTTTCTCTGGCTGAGCTCGTTTGGGTTAATAGGAACAAATGATACATTAGCTGTGGCCCCAGGAAATTCATTTGGTGAATTCTATAACAGTTCTTCTAAGTTACGACACTAAATACTTTCTTAATGAATTCTACAAACGTTTCTTTTAACATTCTTTTCGTGAATTCTACTGAAGTTTATCTAAGTCGCGGTCTAAACATTTTCTTAATGAATTATATAAACATTTATCTAAGTTGTGGTTATAAACATTTCCTTTGTGAAATCTACAAATGTTTAGCAAAGTTAACTCTAAACATTCCCTTAGTGATTTCTACAAATACTTTCTTAGATTGTTGTCTTAAACATTCCCTTAGTGAATTCTGCAATAGTTCTTTTGAGTTACACCTTGAAATATTCCCTTAGTAGATTCTACAAAATTGTTTTGCAAATTGTAAGTCTAAACATTCCCTTTAGCGAATTCTACAAAAGTTCTAACCTGCCCCGAATATCGCCTCGATTAGAGCTTGGATAAAGGTAGCTCCATACACTCACTTTTAGTGAATTTATAAACTTTTCTCTAAGTGGTGGTTCTAAATATTCCCTTAGTGAATTCTATACACTTTTCTCTAAGTTATGGTTCTAAACATTCCCTTTATCATTTCTATAAACTTTTCTCTAAGTGGTGGTTCTAAACCTTCCCTTAGCAAATTGTATACACTTTTCTCTGAGTGGTGGTTCTAAACATTCCCTTAGCAAATTCTATAAACTTTTCTCTAAGTTTAGTTTAGTTTAATCGATGGATCAACATCACGGCACACGGGTGTAACCCATAAGTGTTCTGTTCTCCTCCTAACTCAAACCTGAGTTTGGAGAAACTCAGCTCAGTGCACGAACTCCGTAGCACCGGCGAGAATCCTGAAATACTTTGGGTAGATTTTTAACTCGAAATTTAGCCCGGGCAGCGCCGTTAGGCTACTCTTTTTCGATTTCCAACTGCTAAGGGATTTTTTACGTGCGCAACAATACACACGGGCGTCCGATCTCACTACCCAGAGACCAGGGGACATTTTATTACTAAAAGTCCACGTGAAAAAATCCCGGTCCTCACCGGGACTTGAACCCGGGACCTCCAGCACTCGAGGCGGACACCATACCTCGAGACCACGCAGCCCCCCTCTAAGTGGTGGTTCTAAATCTACCCTTAGCGAATTCTATAAACTTTTCTCTAAGTGGTGGTTCTAAACCTTCCCTTAGCAAATTGCATACACTTTTCTCTAAGTGGTGGTTCTAAATATTCCTTTAGTGAATTCTATAAGCTTTTCTCTAAGTGGTGGTTCTATACATTCTCTTAGTGAATTTTATAAACTTTTCTCTAAGTGGTGGTTCTAAACATTCCCTTAGCAAATTCTATAAACCTTTCTCTAAGTGGTGGTTCTAAACATTCCCTCACAATGAATGAATCACCAAACACGAGAAGTAGACAGTAAGGTTTAGTAGAACACGATCACAAGTGATATAATGGACGTTGCGGTCAAAGCCTTCGTCAGCGTACAAATAACAAACACA
Source organism: Cepaea hortensis (assembly GCA_963921405.1). NCBI lineage: Eukaryota > Metazoa > Mollusca > Gastropoda > Stylommatophora > Helicidae > Cepaea > Cepaea hortensis. The sequence continues at coordinate 263,008,833 of OY992876.1, read as the reverse complement.
GACCGGCACAATGACTTGAACAACTCAGCATGAACATATAAGTATGGAAGTCACTCATCCGTTTCCTTGTAGTTGACTTCACACTTGTGTGGTTTTATACCGCGGCTATAGTAAATACATGAAGGTGCAAGTATTCCATTAATGAATTCTATACACTTGTTTTCTAAGTTGTGATTCTAACTAGTCCCTTAGTGAATTCTATAAACTTTTCTCTAATTTGTAATTATGCATATTCTCATGGTGACTTCTACAAATATTTATCTAATTTGTAATTCTAAATATTCCCTTAGTGAATTCTAAAAACTTTTATCTAATTCGTAATTCTAAATATTCCCTTAGTGAATTCTGTAAACTTTTCTCTAATTTGTAATTCTAAATATTCCCTTGATGAATTCCATAAACTTTTCTCTAATTTGAAATTCTAAATCTTCACTTAGTGAATTCTGTATTCTTTTCTGTGATTTGTAATTCTAACTATTCCCTTAGTGAATTCTACAAATACCCTCTTACGCCTTCAACGTCCCATTATTAATTCTACAAAAGTTCTGGCTTCCATTTTCTGTTATCATACCTTTCTGCAATCGTGATTTGTCTGAACTTTTTACACTTTAAAAAAATTGGTTTAACTTCTCTTGTCTTTATAATTTACCTTAAACTTTTATAACTTCTCGCATCTTTATAATCTCTCTTAAATGTGCATAATTTATCTATCTTTATCATTTCTCCTAATTTTGTATAATGTCACCTTTTTATGATTTATATTAACTTTGTATAAATTCTCCTATCTTTATACTTTCTCCTGAATGTGTATAACTTCTCACATCTTCATACTTTCTCCTGAATGTGTATAACTTCTCACATCTTCATACTTTCTCCTGAATGCGTATAATTTCTCACATCTTCATACTTTCTCCTAAATGTGTAACTTCTCACATCTTCATACTTTCTCCTGAATGTGTAACTTCTCACATCTTCATACTTTCTTCTGAATGCGTATAATTTCTCACATCTTCATACTTTCTCCTAAATGTGTAACTTCTCACATCTTCATATTTTCTCCTGAATGTGTATAACTTCTCACATCTTTACACTTTCTCCTGAATGTGTAACTTCTCACATCTTCATACTTTCTCCTGAATGTGTATAACTTCTCACATCTTTACACTTTCTCCTGAATGTGTAACTTCTCACATCTTCAGACTTTCTCCTGAGTGTGTATAACTTATCACATCTTTACACTTTCTCCTGAAGGTGTATAACTTCTAACATCTTAATACTTTCTCCTGAATGTGTATAACTTCTCACATCTTTATACTTTCTCCTGAATGTGTATAACTTCTCCTATCTTTACACTTTCTCCTGAATGTGTATAACTTCTCCTATCTTTACACCTTCTCCTGAATGTGTAAAACTTCTCACATCTTTATACTTTCTCCTGAATGTGTAAAACTTCTCCTATATTTGTAATTTCCCAGGACTTTCTACTCACATCCACACATAAATATTAGTTGGGGAAACCGGTGAGGCCACAAAGACAGTGTTTATATAAACACATGTACTGATTCGCGCTCATAGAAGTAGAACAGGAAGTAGAGGATAGAGGACACACGAAACAACATAAACATTGAAAGCTATGGCAACCGACCGGGATTCGAACCTGTCACCTCCACAAGACGACAGTTCTTCCAAGTTGTGCATTTTAGTAAATTCTATGACAGTTTTTGTGTGTGGCCTCTTGAGGTTCCCAAAGGGGTGTCCAGTTAGTCATGCATCGAAGTACACTTGTTCCTGCCGCGAGGCGCTGTCGTCATTTGCAGGTGACAGGCTCGAATCTCGATTGTAGCTATAGCTTTCAATTTGTATGTTGCCTAGTGTATCCTCTATTCTTTCCTTATTCCTTCTACTTCTATGAGTGCCAAATAATACCTATGTCGTTATTTATGAACTCGTCTCATGTACATTTTCTCATACTGCAGTAGATGCCACTACTTACGACTCCAACTTAACCCCACTTCAGTTGACCCCTACATCGCCACGACCCACATGGACAGTAATCCCCCCTCTTGACCAGTTAGTTAGTTAGTCGAGGTTCCAACTTTACGGTAACGGGTCTATTAGAGTATTGGCAAGCCAACAGCCCGCACAGGTACACTGTGCATAATGCCGCCGCCAGAATGCCAACACAAAAGTCCTCCACGAAAAATACAGTTCATCGTCGATGGAAACGGCAGTCACCAGAAAGACTTCATTGACCCGGGTTTTATCACATATGGCTCGGTCTCTTTCCGCAGGACGACCCACCGAAAGCGCCGCACAAAGCACGACCTCCGTAGCTCCAGCGACGACTCCCCGGAGTCTCCTGAAAAATGCACTCGTGAGCCGAAAAGGCAAACCAGTCAATCCAGCAACAGCCGGCCGCCATCGTTCCGAATATGCAGTTCACGCTACAAACAACCGCGGACAGATGTAAAAGCATTCCACGCGAAACTCGCAGCTCACCGTGTCGCGCCACGCACTCACTCAGTGGCAGGGCGACGGAACAATATCCTCCTTAGTCGCCTCTTACGACGTGCATGGTAGGCAACAGTGTTACTATTCTTTGCTCCCCCATATGCGCCCCGGCAACACACGGGCGCCTCTTGACCAGACTTCTCAAAATCCCAAAGTAATATAACTTGACTGTAACCAATTCCAACCAGCATCATCATTATGTGCCATGTCGATAAGGGTTGGCGCTCACGGTTCAACATTGCAAACGATAACCACAGTCGTGGATCAGATCTGTGTTCTTGTCATCCAGTCTTTCTACATATCTCTGGCCCTTTTCCCAACAATTTTGCCAGTTGTCATTAAGTTTTTTTTAGGTTATTTCTTTCCATCACATGCCCAACAAATCGTAATGGCCTTCTTCTAATACTTCTTATCAATGTTATCATCATTCTCTACCAGAGCGTCATGTGTCGGCTCTGCACTTATGGAAGCCTCCATGGATGGCGGGGAGTGCCCATTGTCTGCCCTGCCTTCGCTTGAGGGCCGTACCGTGTCCCCAACGGGCCAGTGTTGTGTCAACAGCAGATAGAGTGACACAGATGACCTTGACAATCACCTCTTGACCGCAACACGTCCTCCGAAAAACCGTAAGGCTAACCCGGTCATCAAACGCCAGCAGAAGTCGGATGTGTCGGCCGGAAATTGCCAATATCACAGCTCTGCTGTAAACTGACCCAAATGACACAAAATATATCGGACGCCCGAAGAAGGAGAAGTAGAATTTCATCATCATCTTGTGCCATGCCGATAAGCGTGTGCGGTCAAGGTTCGCCATCTCACACGATCACCAGAGTCCAGTATCATGCCTATGTTCTTGTCTCAGTTACATCATGTGACCAAGACATGCACATATGTTTCTCTTTGTCTTCCATGAGCTCTCTTCCCATCAACTTTGACTGAGATTAAGAAGTTGTCAAGTGTATGTCTTCTCATAACGTGCCCAACAAATCATGACTGTCTACGTGTAATTTCTCTAATCATTGTGCGGGTTTCGTTTGTCGTTTGACGGGCTTGCTCATCGGTTTTTCTGCCTGTCCTTGGTCATCTTTGCATTGTCCTCATACACCACATTTTCACGGCCATTAGATGTTTGTCAGCTTGTATGCTGATTGTCCATGTTGCACATCCATACAACAACATCGATTGTAATAGTGGCAAACTGCGACTACAATTGTTGATTGCCAGTAGACAAAACTACTATAGTATGTCCACATTTGTTTGCCTGCATTCACGATCAATTATTTTGAAAACTGTCTGTTGCATCGTTATGAAATTTTGCCAGCCATCTTATATTTACCCCAACCCAAGGAATATGTCTTTGATAGGTCCAAAAACAACTTAAATCATTGAAAGCGGCGACATTCCTTTGATGTTTTGCTGAACAACTAGTGATTTCTCGCTAACAAAGTTATTTTTACGGTAATGGGAGACCTGCAAATTCTGATGACACACAAAGGCGTATCCGGATTCGTATGGGAGTGGGTGCAATGAAAGAACTAGCTTAAAATAGATAGGGTCGGCTGCATTGCACCGGGTTTTTATCCCAAATGGCTCAGTTTCTTTCCGCAGCGCGGAAAGCGTCGCACAAAGCACGAACTTCGTAGCTCCAGCGACGACCCTCGGGAGTCTCCGGAAAAAATGAATCGAACATACAACCTTCGGAGCCCGAGTCAGACGGCTTGACTACTTCACCACGGAGAATCCCGAGAGGGGTGCAATGTGTAATATTAGTAAAGACAGAGAATTTACAGAGGCACGGGGTAAATAATTTGTAAATTAACAGAAAAGTAGAAGGAATATATTTCTTACCTTATTTTTCATTTCCTTCTTGTTTCTTCAGCTGATGCTGATGCTGTAATGTTTAGGGCCTGCAATTCGTCTGAATAGTTGGAGCAAAATATCCCAGTAAGTGTGTACGCAGATTAAGGTCTGCGATCTGATCAGACCTTAATCCGTGTCGGACGATTCCAGTAGGTTGATGATTGCTCTCGGTTGCATAAAATTAAATCCATTCTTTCTCCAATAGACCTCTTCCTCTTTCAACACATGGTCCTGACGTTTTTTCCAGTAACTTTTATCAATATTTAATAGCGCGGACAGACAGACAGACAGACAGACAGACAGACAGACAGACAGACATACAGAAAGGTAGGTAGGTAGGTAGGTAGGCAGAAAGGTAGGTGGGTGGATGGCTGGCTGGCTGGCTGAATGGGTGGGTCGGTCGGTCGGTGGGTCGGTCAGTGGGTCGGTCGGTCGGTGGGTGGGTGGGTGGGTGGGCCGGCAGGCAGGCAGACAGACAGACAGACAGATTAGATAGATAGATAGATAGATAGATAGATAGATAGATAGATAGATAGATAGATAGATAGATAGATAGATAGATAGATCGATAGATCGATGTTGCGATCAACCCCGGTTTGATCTTTTAGTCAATTTTACGTTTAGTAGCTTGCCTTTCCTTTCTGAACGAGAAGTCAACCATGAAGACCAACTTTATGTTGGTGTAAAGGTTGAACCTCCGCCCAGCCATTAGCGCACTGGAAGTTTAACAGCTAACGCTCTTATCCTTTCAGCCACGCCGACACCTGAGTGAGTTCCGACTCTATAATCCTTGCCCCGAGATAATCCTGCCGTCACACAATCCCAGTAAATATACAGCGTTTGACCGGGGCGGGAAAACTGTCGGAAGTTAAGCCAAGAGCGGCAACCGTACTTGTTTACTATGACAATGTTATGACGCCTCGCAAATGCAGGCACAGAAAATGGATACTTGGCCATCCAGCGGGCCCCGTTTATTTACGTTGAGTCTTCATTTATTTTGCAAACACATGTCTAAAGTGGTGTCGGGTAGACGCGGCAGCGCGGACCTGTTTGCCAACCAAATAGGTTGTGATTTGTTGAGAATTATATTCTTGCAAATCCTCTCCTTTTTGTCCTAACTGCAACTTTTCGTGAGCAAGTCCTAGCTGCGACTTTTCGTGTGGAGTCCTAGCTATATTTCGTGGCTGCAGGTCCTCAATGAGCTGTCAATGGTGGTCATTCTCTGCAGTGACTGTCGACTGCTTGTAGTGAGTACAGCAGGCACTGAATATCCACTTTTGTCAGTGAGTACAGTCGGTAGTGAATGTCCACTTTTGTTAGTGAGTACAGTCCAGGTAGTGAATATCTACTTCTGTCAGTGAGTACAGTCCAGGTAGTAAATGTCCACTTTTGTCAGTGAGTACAGTCCAGGAAGTCCAGGTAGTAAATGTCCACTTTTGTCAGTGAGTACAGTCCAGGTAGTAAATGTCCACTTTTGTCAGTGAGTACAGTCCTGGTAGTGAATATCTACTTCTGTCAGTGAGTACAGTCCAGGTAGTAAATGTTCACTTTTGTCAGTGAGTACAGTCCTGGTAGTGAATATCTACTTCTGTCAGTGAGTACAGTCCAGGTAGTAAATGTCCACTTTTGTCAGTGAGTACAGTCCAGGAAGTCCAGGTAGTAAATGTCCACTTTTGTCAGTGAGTACAGTCCAGGTAGTAAATGTCCACTTTTGTCAGTGAGGTTAGTTTAGTTTAGTCGACGGATCAACATAACGGGACACGGATGTAACCCATAAGTGTTCCATTCTACTCCGAACACAAGCCTGAGTCCGGAGAATCTCAGCTCAGTGCACGAACTCCCTAGCATCGGCGAGGATCCTAAAATATTTTGGGTAGATTTTTAACTCGAAATTTTGCCCGGACAGCGCCGTTAGGCTACTCTTGGTCGATTTCCAACTCCCAAGGGATTTTTTACGTGCGCAACAATACACACAGGCGTCCGATCTCACTACCCAGAGACCAGGGGAAATTTTGTTACTAGAAGTCCACGTGAAAAAATCCCGGTCCGCTCCGGGGCTTGAACCCGGGACCTCCAGCACTCGAGGCGGACACCATACCTCGAGACCACTCAACCCCCAGTGTGTACAGCCGGTAGTGAATGTCCACTTTTGTCAGTGAGTACAGCTGGTAGTGGATGTTCACTTTTGTCAGTGAGTACATTCGGTAGTGAATGTCCCCTATTTTCTGACATGAGGCAAGGGAAAGCCGCGAGAAAGCCTCCACCAAAGTCTGCCATTTTGCTTGACTAGTGAAACAATTTATGACATTTATTTGGCGTGTTTTGGTTTCTTGTGTTTCCAGTTGCTCGTTTTAATCAGTCACCCCATCTACCCACCCAGTCCTAGCCCTTACCCCCAGGATACTCAACTCTTAACATGTAAACCCCCCCCCCCCCCCACTTTCCCATCCCCCTACACACATACACCTCCATCCTTTCCAGACTTTAGCTCGTGTGAATCCACGTCTTTCCGAGTTCCTAGTCTGTCTTACCGCTAGATTTTTATTTTTATTTCTAATCTTTTCCACTGCCGGCGCTTTCACTCAGCTGTTCCCAAGTCTTCTCCATCAATGTCTTCCTTGTCCGTTCTCTCATTCCCCCTTCTCTCCCTCGGGTTTCCTTTCCCATCTCCATCTCTCACCATATACCTGCCTCGACTGTGGCCTCGCATTTCGTCCGACTTGCTGTAGTGATGTCAGCGATGTGTGTGCTTCACGAGTCTGCAACTTTCGGGTTGCTTCTATGAAGGTGTACGACAGAAGATACAAGAACGAGAGTAGCTATTTGACGAGTCTCTGGTTTGGCCGAGGATGTCGGGAGGGCTAGATTTGGCTCAAAGGCGTGAAATTGTGGACTAGTTTATTCTACTTCTTCGTCGTCTTCTTCTCCTTCTTTCTCCGCCTCTCTTTCCTTTTCTTATTCGTTCTATTCATATCTTCTATTTCCATTCCTTCTTATTCCTCTTCTGCTTCCTTTTCTTCTTTCTTATCATCATCAAGATGTGCCTTCGCCGTTTGGCATGGCGACTTGCCGACTGGCGTGGGTGGTCATGCTTCTCCACATCTGGCGGTCTCCAGCAGTTAGTCCCAGTGTGTGCGCCGACACTCTTCCACGCCACGACACATTCTGTCAAAGTTCTCCCCCTGTATACCTAGGACGGGCCTGTATGTCCATTTTATTACTCTTGAAAAACTAAAGTTCGTTCATTCGCCCCTTTTCCACAAATCTTTCAATTTGTCGCAGTATGTTCTAGTTTTTGACTTCTCATCACGTGGCCAACAAATGCTGGCTACCGCTGTTGTGATAGGTTGTCGTGATGTCTTGACCTCTTTCACAATGTTTAGATTACTTCAGGAGGCTGTCCCAGGAATTGCCAGCAATCTTCTCCACGACCACATCTCTGAAGGGAGCCGCGGCAGCGTGGCGGCTAGATGCTGGCCTGTGCAATCCTTGGTCCTGGGTTTGGTCCGCTTGAGAGTGGTTTAGAATATCAAACAATGTGACCCTTGCTGCCAGGTTGTCACAGCCTAAAATGGGTACATAGAAATGATTTGTGAAGTAAAGGTGGCGGGAGTATACCGCCCACATCTGTCACTTAGTCCCGCTTGGTCTGAACAAACATGCGTCTAGCACCAGATGTCCAACTAGCTTTTAGGAGGTAAAAGGGGGATTTACTTGTACATCTATGGAGCTTCTGGGAATTTACTTGTACATCTATGGAGCTTCTGGGGATTTACTTGTACATCTCTAGCTTCTATGGATTTACTTGTGCATCTACGAAGTTTCTAGGGAGTTACTTGTACATACATAAAAGCTTCTGGGGATTTACTTGTACATCTCTATCTTCTAGGGATTTACTTGTACATCTACGAAGTTTCTAGGGAGTTACTTGTACATACATAAAAGCTTCTGGGGATTTACTTGTACATCTTTATCTTCTAGGGATTTACTTGTACATCTACGAAGTTTCTAGGGAGTTACTTGTACATACATAAAAGCTTCTGGGGATTTACTTGTACATCTATAAAACTTCAAGGAATTTACTTGCACACCTCTCAAGCTTGTAGGGATATATCCTGGCTGTCAGCACTGATTCCATCTTCATAGCGCTCAAACTAAAGCCCGTTTGTTCATTGTCGGCAGCCGCTTTATCTATCAATGTTTGCAAGCCCTTCTGCCTTGTTGCTATCAAGACGGTGTCATCATCAAAACGGCAGTTGTTTTATACGAGCATTATGATAAACATTCCCGATGCCTGACATATTTTATGTAGATCTCAATATGTGTTAACTGTATTATATTTACTTTCGCTCCCTTTGAACTCCTGCGTATTCCACACATTTGCTACATGTAGTGAATGCACCGGAATAATTTTGCGTGAGATAGATTTCCTTGTTACCAGAGGGTTCTCCATCAGGAGAACCCTCTCCTTCTGCGGTAACTGTATAATGAAAACACATCATGAGACATCACCCATCTTCACATAACAACCTCCTTTATGCACCGACATGTTCTTAATTAGTTGTTGATTGTTATGTCTGCAGCTTGTTGGCAACATATGTTGTTTATATTATTCTCACATCTTTGCCCTCGGTTTTCTATGTTTTTTTGTGTTTGTCAAATGATTTTGTGTAGTCTGCGAAAGCATGAGTACAGATTTGCTTTACTTCCACAGCTCTTTCTAAAAATGTCATCACAATGTATACGGCATTAGGACTTTCTACTGATGCTGTTATAGATGTCATTGGCAATCAATAAGGGATGAACAGGCAGACTTTCGACTAGACAGCTCGTGCACTAACAAGAAAGTCACATTGTGCATAACATTAAAGTAATGCATCGAATCAAACTCACCGCTTTATTTAGGATCTGTGGACCGAGAAAAGGCCTTTGGTAGCCTTGATAGGGCTTCTCTATAGACATTGATAAGGTATTATGGGATACCATAGAAACTATTAACGTAATAGAGGCAACTTTTAGGGACATGAGATGCAGAATTATCAATGGAAAACTAACACAGATATTGGAACTAAGAACCTGTATGAGACAAGCACCTCTACTACTCTGACTGACCATAGGTTGGACTATGAAAACAACAGCAAGCGCTGCCAGAAGTGGAATCCAATGGACTCTGACTGACCATAGATTGGACTATGAAAACAACAGCAAGCGCGGCCAGAAGTGGAATCCAATGGACTCCTCTGACAAAGCGTGGACAATGAGGAAACTGGCTGAAAAACATCTGATAGCTGTGGAGATGTGGTTTCTGAGGAAAATACAAAGAATACCACAGACAGACAAAAAAAAAAAAAAAAAAAAAAGAAAAAAAAGAAACAATGACCAAGTAATACAAGAAACAAATGAAAATCGTAAACTCATTCGAGAAATTAGACGTAGACAGTCAAAATTTTTGGGTCACTTTATGAGAAGAAATAAATTGGAGAACTTGGTGACAACTGACAAGATTGTGGGGAAGAAAACAAGGGGTAGACAGAGAAGTAAATATCTGGAAGGCTTGGCCACGTGGCATGGTAGAGACAAGAACACTGAGCTGATCCACGACTCTGGTGATAGAGTGAGATGGCGAAAAATGACCGCCCACGCTTATCGGCATAACCCATGATGACAAAGTGGCTCCATGATCTGGACTTTGCTGACGACATTGCTGTCCTGTCTCACACAGGTTATCAAATGCAGAATAAACTATCATCTCAAGATGGAAGGTGACAGTATTTAAGTTTAAACATTAATAGAAAAGACAAAGGTTATGAGAATACATCAACCAAATAATAACTCGACCTCTCTGGATGAAACCCTACTTCAATGGGCGGAATCGTACACGTATTTGAGTAGTAATGTAGACCAACATCAGATAAACAGATACAGATATTACCAAACGAATACACCAGTCAACGGGAGCTTTTATAGCACTAGGAAGTGTGTGGGAGTGACAAGATATTACATTTAGCACTAGGACGTGTGTACGAGTGATAATAAATAACATTTAGCACTAGAAAATGTTTGGGAGTGACAAGATACAGCATATAGCGCTAGGAAATGTGTGGGAGTGACACGAAACAACATATAGCTCTAGGATGTGCGTGGGAGTGAACAGAAATTACATTTAGCACCTAACCTAGAATATTCAACTTTGACGTTCAATCTGTCTACTGTGTGGATAAGAGACATACAGAACAGCCGCAGCCATCATTACTACACAACGTTTGACTGTTGCCTGCCCAACACAGCCTGTTGTGGCAGAATCGCCAACATGGGCCGAATTGCTTCCATAGGGGGAGCCTTGGTGTAACGGTTAGAACGTTATACTGCCATAGCATGAGTGCGGTGGGACAGGCGTTTGATGTCAACGCTGGTCATTCGCTGTTGGATGGAGAGGCTACCCACTCGATCCTCCCTGCACTCCGGCCTACAGAATGTGACGGTCCCAACACCCACCGCAGGTTCCCGCCGGGGGACGCCTTGTGTTATGTTTGTGTGTGAAGAGCGAATGTGTTGTCTTGTGTGGCTACAAAACGACAACGACCACCACCACTACCACCACAACCACTACAACCACCATCTAAACCACCACCATCACCACCACCACCACCAAGACCACCACAGTTTTGAATATATCGATCGTGTATGAACTGAACAAATATCATAGTCATCATCATCATCATTAAGTGTTTCAACCTCTCTGAAGTGTCTTCACCTTGAAGAGGTATTGAATTGGATTGAATTGATCTTTATTTTCAAATGGTAACAAATTGGGCGCGTAGGCCCGTCTTATATTCGGCCTTTCCAATTACACATCTTTCGTTCATCAACAGTGAATGATGCATTCACATAGGAAAAAAAAACACATTGTCAAATGAATGTTGTAAGCATAAACAATGCATATTCTCATGTTATGTGACACATCCCCCTCCCACACACACATCCCGCACCAACCCACACACACACACATCCCTCACCTACTCACACATCACCCACCCATCACACATCCCCCACTCACCATACATCCCCCGCTCATCTCTCCACCCACTCACAGATGCCGCCACCAACCCAGACATCTTGCACCCACCCACATACATATCCCTCACCCACCCACACGCATCTTGCCACCCACGCACACATACCCCAATCCACTCAAGCTCACCCACACACACATGCCCCACCCACCCACACACCCTCCAACCACACACACATACCCCTCACACACGCACATCCCGCACCAACACATACATATCCCTCACCCACTCACACATCAACCACCCATACCCACACATCTTTCCATCCACACACACATTTCCCCGCCCACCCACACATTTCACAACCACCCACACACCCCAACAATCACACACACGACCCCCACCGACACACAAATCCCCCACCCACAAACTCATCCCCCAACACAAACACAATCCTCACATCAAGCACACATAATGCCTCAAATAATCACTGAAGCTAATGTGAACAAACTCCCACACTTTACACACACCTACACTGACGATTATCGTGAGCATTCTCACAAAAAATGTAAAAAATGTACAGCAAATTATGCACATACATTGTGTAGCGTAAAAATATAGTGATGCGATACAATAAGTTGATTCCTAAAATTGACACAAACATGATGGAATAAGCAGTGCACAAATTTTTGTCAGTTTGTGTTAGAAAATCAAGTGGCAGTAAAAATGATATGTATGATGAGTATACAGAAAAAAATATGAAATAGCACGTTACATGACATACACGCGCTCAACCCTCTCTATCTCGCTTTCTGTTTTGTTTCTTTCACACACACTAACTTTCTCGTTGTCTCATCCCCACACACCCACTCACATATCCTCCACCACCAACCCACACACCCCCACCCACCCAACCGAACACACACCTCCCACCCACCCACACCCCACCACCCACATATATCCCCACACCCACACACATCTTCCCACACACACATACATCCCCCACCCATACACTCATCCCCCACACAAATTTGTCCACTCACGTACTCACCCCACAACCACTCACACCTACACATCCCCCACCCACCCATCAACACATACATCTCCCATCTACCCACTCACACAGCCAAACCACCCAGCCAAACTCACATCCCCCACCCTCACATACATCCTTTACCCACCTGCACATTCCACATCCTCCATCCACCCACACACCCTCACCCATCTCCTCTCCCACACAACACCCCACCCATTTACACATCCCCACCCATACATATGCCCCCCTCCCACCCATGCACACATCCCCCCACCTACAAACACGCTCACCACCCACACATACATCATCCACCCACACACACACCCCACCCACACAGACTATCCCCCACCCACAAACACATCCCCACACCCATCCCTCAATCTACACACATCTTCCCAACGCCACACATCAATTCAGCCACACACAACCCACCCACCCACCCACCCACATACACATTCCCCAGCAAAACAATCCCCTACCCACCAACACCCACACACTTTCACCCCAATATCCTCCACCCACACACACATCCCTCATCCACCACACATCTCCCACTCACAACCCTCCACACATACATCCCCCACATACACACTCACACACACATCGTCATATCTAGACGTAGGAGGCTTGCGAGTTCCAGTGACTCCCTAGAGCTAGGCCGACGGTAACGCAGCTACTGACAGGGTCCCCGGTCTCCCATGTCGGACAGGTCATGAGAGACACACACCTACTGCCTTGTAGGTAGGCTGGGGACAGTCAAAGTATATATATATATATATAGACTTTGACTGTCCCCAGCCTACCTACACACACACACACACACACACACACACACACACATATATATATATATATATATATATATATATATATATATATATATATATATATATATACTGTATGTTAATATTCATGTATACATTTGTTGTATGAAATTGTTAATGTATATAATTGTTGTATGGTTTTATTGATGTACATTTGTTCTATGATACTGTTGATATATATTTGTTGTATGTGTGCTGATGGCAGCACTTGAACCGCTTACCCCACTGTTGAACTTTGACGGGCGCCACCTCGGCCTACAAGTCAAACATTTACGACTCTCACACGAGACCTGTCGATGGGAGTTTTCGAAGATTTCAACTGAAATCCTGGAGAATTTCCTGCAAATCTCCCGCTCACATAGCGGAGCCGGCTGCCGTGCCTGGCGGTGTGTGTCCTGGCTCATGTTGTGCTTGTTCACTTGAATCCCGCCACCAGTTCTTATTGCTGTCTGTGCATTTGTTGCCGTTGTCGTCTGCTCCCGAGTGCGTTTGTTCTCCAGCGTTCTCCCTCTCAATAGATGGCAACATCTTTACCGGAATCTGTGATGATTTCATTGCTCGTGTTAGATGATCGAGATTAGAATAATGGGCGGGCATATTTTCCCAATGTGGTTTTAATTATTAATAATTAAATTTCGTTGTCACACATAGGGAAATAAATCAGTCGGTTCACGGGAAAATGGTATTTCTACATCGAGCGTCATCTTGAAAGCAATAAGACACGAGCTGGCCCGCTAGCTGGCTTGGTTGTTGCATTATTCTAGAAGAAAAGCTAGTATCTGTGATTCCTTGGCCTTCATTTGCATACACAAAGAGTAGGGCCTGAATTGGAATGTCTGTCTAGTGAGTGCAGAAGTTAGATGGCTCAGTGTGACTTGGTGTGGTCTTAAGTTGCTTGTGTTAAGTTTCAAGTGAAATCGTAGTGGGAGCTGTTGTGTTCACGTACAGAGTTTTCCAGAGGATTTGTGGACAGTTCTATTCAAATGTGGGATTTTCTGGCAGCGTGCGTGTGGTGGCCACATCACTCATCAGGTAAGGGGACCGTTGGCATCCCATATGTCGTGTAGTGGGCCTGTGTGGGTACGTACGGGCAGCGTTGTGTGTATGTGCGTGTGTGGCTGTGTGGATATTTATATGACCGTGTGTGTTTGTATGTATATGGATGTCTGTGCACATGTTGTGTGAGAGTGTGTACATTCACGTGTGTGTTTGTATGTATATGGATGTCTGTGCACATGTTGTGTGAGAGTGTGTACATTCACGTGTGTGTAGCGTGCGATTCTATTTGAGTCTATTTGTGTTAATTAATTAATTAATTATTACTATGATGATTATTATTGCATTCGTTCTCTTTGAACTCAGACGTAGTCTTTACATGTGGTACTAATACTAATATCAATTGGGAAACCCCATGAGTCCACTAAGATAGTTCTTACATACATTCGCATGCATTGTTTGGCGCTTAGAGAAGTAGAAGAAAGAAGCAGAGACTTGCTGGTCATGCCTTGATGTACACTTGTTGCAGCCAGTCGCTGTCATTGTTTGCGGGGACAACTTCCAATTCCGATAAGTCAGTCATAGCCTATAATGTTCATGTTGTCTAATCGTGCCCAATCTTTCCCTCTTCTGTCGACTTCAATTAGCGCTAAACACTACCTGTGAATGTATTCATGAACTGTCTTGGTGACTTCAAAGGGTCCTAAGCACATACTGGTAGTAGCACATGCGTGGATATACGCTTGAGTCCAAAGCGAATGTTTGTGAGAAGCGATGAAAAGAAAATGACTGGAAAAGTTAGTGAGAACTGACGCAGTTGATAAAGAGGAGGGGAAGAGGAAGACAAAGACATAATAGCCAGAATGGCTCGGTCACGTGACACAACTGGGAAAAGAACGCCGATCTAATCGACACTCTGACCTACCATGAAATATCTGGGACATGAAAACCGATCTAATCGATACGCTAAGCAACCATGACCGCCCACACATGACATAACTAGGACAAGAACACCGACCTAATCAACACTCTGACCAACCATGACATAACTGAGACAAGAACACAGATGTAATCGACACTCTGACCAACCATGACATAACTGAGACAAGAACACAGATGTAATCGACACTCTTAGCAACCATGGCCGCCCACACATGACATAACTGTAACAAGAACACCGACCTAATCAACACTCTGACCAACCACGATATAACTGGGACAAGAACAACGATCTAATCGACACTCTGCACAACCATGACCGCTCTCACATGACATAACTGGGACAAGAACACCGACCTAATCAACACTCTGACTAACCATGGCATAACTGGGACAAGAACACAGATCTAATCAACACTCTGACCAACCATGGCATAACTGGGACAAGAACACCGACCTAATCAACACTCTGACCAACCATGACATAACTGGGACAAGAACACAGATCTAATCGACACTCTGAGCAACCATGACATAACTGGGACAAGAACACCGACCTAATCAACACTCTGACCAACCATGACATAACTGGGACAAGAACACCGACCTAATCAACACTCTGACCAACCATGACATAACTGGAACAAGAACACAGATCTAATCAACACTCTGACCAACCATGACATAACTGGGACAAGAACACCGACCTAATCAACACTCTGACCAACCATGACATAACTGGGACAAGAACACCGACCTAATCAACACTCTGACCAACCATGGCATAACTGGGACAAGAACACCGACCTAATCAACACTCTGACCAACCATGACATAACTGGGACAAGAACACAGATCTAATCGACACCCTGAGCAACCATGACATAACAGGAACAATAATACCTATCTAATCAAAACTCTGACCAACCATAGCCGCTCACACATGACATAACTGTGGCAAGAACACCGATCTAATCGACACTCTGAGCACCCATGACATAACTGGGACAAGAATACAGATCTAATCGACACTCTGACCAACCATGGCCGCCCACACATGACATAACTGGGACAAGAACAACGATCTAATCGACACTCTGACCAACCATGTCATAACTGGACAAGAACACAGGCCTTATCGACACTCTGACCAACCATGACCGCCCACACATGACATAACTGGGACAAGAACACAGATCTAATCGACACTCTGAACAACCAAGACCGCGCACACATGAAATAACAGGGACAAGAACACACATCTAATCGACACTCTGCACAACCATGGCCGCCCACACATGAAATAACTGGGACAAGAACACAGATCTAATCGACACTCTGACCAACCATGTCATAACTGGGATAAGAACACAGATCTAATCGACACTTTGCACAACCATGACCGCCCACACATGACATAACTGGGACAAGAACAACGATCTAATCGACACTCTGACCAACCATGACCGACCTCACATGCTTGCATGGCACATGATGAAAACGTTGGTAGTGTCTGTGTTTGCCGTTGTTGTGTGTGTGTGTCTTTATTTTTGTGTTTATGGCTATTGTGTCGCTATTGTTGTATTTGTTCGTGTTGTTGTGTTTATGGCTATTGTTGTATTTGTTTTTGTTGTGTTTATGGCTATTGTTGTATTTGTTCTTGCTCTATTTATGGGAATTGTTATGTGTGTCGCTATTGTTGTATTTGTTCTTATTGTGTTTATGGCTATTGTTGTATTTGTTCTTGCTGTATTTATGGGAATTGTTATGTGTGTCGCTATTGTTGTATTTGTTCTTGTTGTTGTGTGTATGTCTATTGTTATATTTGTTCTTATTGTGGTTATGACTATTGTTGCGTGTCTCTAGTGTTGTATTTGTTCATGTTGTTGTGTTTATGGATATTGTTGTATTTGTTAATGTTGTTGTGTTTATGGCTATTGTTATGTGTGTCTCTATTGTTGTATTTGTTCTTGTTGTTGTGTTTATGGTTATTGTTATGTGTGTCTCTATTGTTGTATTAGTTCATATTGTTGTGTCTATGGCTATTGTTATGTTTATCTCTATTGTTGTATTTGTTCATACTGTTGTGTTTATGTCTACTGTTGTATTTGTTCTTGTTGTGATGATGGCTACTGTTATGTGTGTCGTTATTATTGTGTCTGTTCATGTTGTTGTGTTTATGGCTATTGTTGTATTTGTTCTTGTTGTGTTTATGGCTATTGTTATGTGTGTCTCTATTGTTGTGTTTGTTCATGTTGTTGTGTTTATGGATATTGTTATATTTGTTCTTGCTGTGTTTATGGCTATTGTTATGTGTGTCGCTATTGTTGTATTTGTTAATGTTGTTGTGTTTATATCTATTGTTATGTGTGTCGTTATTGTTGTGTTTGTTCTTGTTGTTGTGTTTATGGATATTGTTGTATTTGTTCTTGTTGTTGTGTTAATGGATATTGTTGTATTTATTCTTGTTGTGATTATGGCTATTGTTGTATTTGTTCTTGGTGTGTTTATAGCTAATGTTGTATTTGTTCTAATTGTTCTATTTATTGCTATTGTTGTATTTGTTCTGTTTGTTGTGTTAACCCTTGCGGTTGTGGTTGTCGTTGTTGCTGTGATTGTCTTTGATTGTGTGCTTGTCTGTCCGGATTTAGTTGTCATTTGTCCTTACTGTTTGTGGACTATAGTTATTGTCTTTGTCGTCGTCGTCGTCGTCGTCGTCTTCTCTTGAGGTCGGTTCTCTGATCAATGTATATATAAATATTCTGTGTTTCTCCGAATGCTGTTATTTCTATAACATTTATTTCTATATAAAATTGTTGCTTGTATTGACCGTACCTTTCAAGTTTGCTTCTAAATTACTGAATTCATTGCAATGTTTGTCTCTGTAGTTGTTCTGTATCTATTTGTAACCTGTGTTTTGTATTTCTATGCCTATTTATGATATTTTGTTGCCAACCTGCCTTGTAAATATTTAACTATATTAGCTTTTAAATCTATGATGGTTCTTAATTTAATATTGTTTCGTCTTCAATTTCATGTACATATCTTGTACTCCTATATCAGATTCGTATATTTCTATGTTATATGTCCATATTTATATGTACATAACCTATATTTCTATGTTAGATTCTTATATTTCTATGTTAGATTTCCCACTTCTATGTACGTATCATAAATTTCTATGTTAGATTATTATATTTCTATTTTAGTTTCTATCTTTTCTTGTTATTTATCTGCATTTTCTTTTTCACACTGGTAATTTTGTTGTTACATTTTGTTTTATCTAAGTGTGTTAGTTATCTTCTTTACGTGTCTTATTTTAAATAGTTTATCTGTGTGTTATCTGTCTGTAAGTGGTTGTATTTGATGCTCAGATACTTATTTCTGTTAATTTTGGCGCTAATTTAGTTGTATGTCTTTGTTAGACTTTTGATATTTATTTTAGAAATGTATTTTTATAAGATTTAAAAAAAAATGTCTATTAGATATTTTATATTGTGTAATTTTTATTATTTGTCTCGTGTTTTGAATTTATAACTGTGAATTGTTTAAGTTTATAGATGTATCTCTTTAAAGTGTTTGTGTGTCAGTTGTATATTTTTATATTTATTTGTTTGTTGTATAGCTTTGATATGTTTATGTGTTTTGTATATCTTTGATGTGTTTATGTTTGTTGTATATTTTTGACGTGTTTATGTTTGTTTCTTGTATATCTGTGATTTGTTTATACTTGTTGGTTGTAAATTAGTGGTGTGTTTATATTTGTTCGTTGTATATCCGTGATGTGTTTCTATGTGTCAGGTCTTAGTCAGATATGACTGAGCTACCGTATAACAGTAGACGGTACTACCTGCTTTCTGTTAGCGCCGAACTTTGGGCGGCGCTTACCAAACCCGACACCCCACATTGTGCCAACGGCTTCGGGCGGAAGAGCGCAATTGGGAGGGTACAAGCCTTACCCTGGTGCGAGGAAATGCAAGCTAAAGACAAAATTGTCATGTCAGGGCAGACCAGGCCCTAAGCCTTGGTTGGCGACTGGTCTAGGATCGAAGCTCCGACAGGCGGACAGTTAGAGCATTGCTTTGCTGATCCGGCAGCTTCTGCAGCTTGTCTTGTTCCAGATGTAGGGGTGTTACCTTTCCTCTGGAGTGAACTAGGCAGGCCGAGAGAGGGATCATGCTGCATGGGCAACACATGATCTCTATATTTTAGCCCAGGCTTTGTGCTATGGAGAGGCAATAACTCCATCCCTGGTCTTAACTGGTCTCGGAATCAAAGCGAGAGGCAACTGTTACGGGTTATAAGTCCTTGTCAGTTGGCGTAGACATGGGGCGCCACGCGTTGCCTCTGACGGTGGGAGACACCTATAGGTGTCACTGATCAGCTACCGCCCGCCTCAAGCTGGGCAGCCCCCAGCCAATTGGGTGCTGATCCGCCACAGCCTGCCTGCTTCAATGGGTGCTTGGGGCTAGGACAAAATCTGAATCGCAGGCTGTAAAACCAATGCACCAGGTACAAACAAAAATATAAATAGAAACCTCAAGCTACGGCTTGCAACCTGGAACGTGAGAACCATGTGTCCAGGATTTTCCACTGACTTGACCAATATTGACGATGTGAGAAAAACGGCTGTGATTGATGCCGAACTCAATCGTCTTAACATTGATATTGCTGGCCTGCAGGAGACTCGCCTCGCTGAGGAAGGGTCACTCAGGGAAAACAACTACACCTTTTTCTGGAAGGGTAAAGGGCAGGCAGAAAAAAGGCAACACGGTGTGGGCTTTGCAGTGAAGAATTCGCTACTGGGAATGATTGAAATTCCAGCAGGAGGAAATGAAAGACTATTATCCCTGCGCTTGGCAACCTCTTGTGGGTTTGCCACCATTATTACTGCATATGCACCGACACTCGATTCCTCTGATGATGTGAAGGATTTGTTCTATGAGGAGTTAGACTCTGTGATCAAGGCAGTTCCAAAATCCGACTACATTTATATGCTCGGTGATTTCAATGCTCGTGTGGGCAAGGACTCGAGTTCATGGCCAGTGTGCCTTGGAAAATACAACATCGGTCGCATGAATGAAAATGGGCAAAGGCTGCTGGAGCATTGCACCAGTAATGACCTATGTATTACAAATTCTTTTTTTAAAACAAAAGAGATGCATAAGGTCACATGGAAACATCCAAGATCCGGCCATTGGCACCAGCTGGACTTCATCATCACACGGAGACAACATCTGAATCATATATCATTGACTCGTAGTTACCACAGTGCTGACTGTGATACGGATCATTCTTTGGTTGTTGCAAGGGTTAGACTGAGACCAAAGAGAATCTACACAGCTAAACACAAATCTAGCCCCAGGATTAATATTATTAACACTCATGATCCTGAAAAGTGCTTTCAGTTTCAACAGCAACTTGAAGACGCTTTCACTGATACACCAGAAAATTGTACAGTAAATGATAAATGGAATAAACTTAAGGAAACTCTTTGTAAAACTGCCGTAAAGGTTTACGGCACTGTGGATCATAAGAGGCAGGACTGGTTTGCGGCCAACAGCGAGACTCTGCAGCCCTTGATTGATAAGAAGAAGAAAGCTCTCTTAAGAAACAAGGAAAGACCAACGCGTAACACTCTGAGTGAGCTAAGGCAAGCTAGGAAGGATGTGCAAAAGGCTGCCAGGCAGTGTGCAAATGATTATTGGATCAAGTTATGTGAGTCCATTCAAATCGCAAGTGATAAGGGAGACATAAGAAGCATGTATGAAGGAATAAAGAAAGCCTGTGGTCCAGTGATCAAAAGAAGTGCACCATTGAAAACCTTGACTGGAGAAGTCATCACTGATAAGAAACAGCAGATGGACAGATGGGTAGAGCACTATTTGGAGCTTTACTCAAGTGAGACCAAACTAGCGGATAATGCCCTCAACGCCATAGAGGCTCTACCAACTCTTGACCACCTGGACACACTTCCCACCATAACAGAAGTTAAGTGTGCTATAAATGAACTTGCATCTGGCAAGGCTCCAGGTAAGGATGGGATTCCAATAGAGGTTATCAGGAGTGGGCAAGACACACTCACTATACAGATCCACCAGCTAATAGAGCTATGCTGGCGTGAAGGACAAGTCCCACAGGATTTCAAAGATTCAAGCATCATAACACTGTACAAGAACAAGGGTGATCGGAGCGACTGCAACAACTATAGGGGTATCTCACTTCTGTGTATTGTTGGAAAAGTATTTGCCAGAATTGTTCTGCGCAGACTTCAAGTCCTAGGAGATCAAGTCTACCCCGAATCACAGTGTGGCTTTCGACAGAACCGGTCTACCACTGATATGATATTCTCATTGCGACAAATGCAAGAAAAATTCCGTGAACAGAATCAACCACTGTTTATTGCCTTCATCGACCTCACAAAGGCATTTGATTTGGTCAGTCGTGAGGGTCTGTTCAAGGCACTAAAGAAGATTGGCTGCCCACCAACTCTTCTGTCCATTGTGGAATCGTTCCACACAGGCATGAAGGGTATAATCAAGTTTGATGGTGCAACTTCTGAAGAATTTGAAATCAAGAGTGGAGTTAAGCAAGGTTGTGTACTAGCTCCCACCCTCTTTGGAATATACTTTTCACTTCTACTGAAATATGCATTTCGTGATCAGGATGGTGGTATATACATTCACTCACGCTCAGATGGCGGCCTCTACAATGCTCAGAGATTGAAGGCTAAGACCAAAATTAGGAGGGTACTGATCAGAGAGTTGCTTTTTGCAGATGATGCTGCAGTTACGACCCACTCTGAGGAAGAATTGCAATGTCTACTATCTGCATTCTCCAATGTTTGTTCTGAATTTGGTTTAACAATTAGCAAAAAGAAGACACAGATTATGTCACAAGGTGCACATGGGGTACCATCAATCTTTATTGACGACGCCGAACTAGAGATAGTAGACCATTTTACATATCTAGGATCGGTGGTAAATAGCAAATTATCCCTAGATCAGGAAATCAACATCCGGATTGGTAAGGCAGCAACAACAATGAACAGGTTAAGAAAAAGAGTCTGGGAGAACAGGAAGCTTACTGCCAAAACAAAAGTCCTTGTCTATCAAGCCTGTGTCCTTAGTACTCTTCTCTATGGCAGTGAAACCTGGACAACTTACTCACACCAAGAGAACAATTTAAACAGCTTTCATATGCGGTGTCTGCGAAGAATTCTTGGTATTAAGTGGCAAGACAAAATCACAAATACTGAAGTATTGGAAAGATCAGGTTGTGTGACAGTTTATTCCATGCTCAGTCTTCGTAGACTTAGATGGATAGGACATCTTAGGCGGATGGATGATGGTAGAATACCAAAGGATATCTTTTTTGGTGAATTACAGATGGGTAAGAGATCTCAGGGTCGGCCTCTACTACGATACAAAGATGTGTGTAAGCGGGACATGATTGATACAGGCATTGATAATGCACATTGGGAGCAAGTCGCCGCTGAACGTGTTGCATGGAGGGCAAATATCAGAAATGGAATAAAGTCAAAGGAGAAAATTATTGCAGAAAAGTCACACACCAAGCGTTTGAGACGTAAGATGGTGCATGATGGTGGAAATGACCACGTGTTCACATGCACCCACTGTGAACGGACATTTACAGCGCAAATTGGCCTTATCAGTCACACTCGCTATCGCCATAGTTAAAAGTTATTATGCCTTTTTAAAGCACAAACTATCGTCTGTCAAGACGGCAAGGTGCCAATGTGTGTGTGTGTTTCTATGTGTTGGTTGTTTATCTGTGATGTGTGTGTGTGTGTGTGTGTGTATATATATATTGGTTGTACATCTGTGATGTGTTTATGTTTGTTGGTTGTAAATCAGTGATGTGTTTATTTTTGTTGGTTGTATATCTGTGATGTGTTTATGTTTGTTGTATATCTGTGATATGATTATGTTTGTTGTATATTTGTGATGTGTCTGTGTTTGTTGGTCGTATATCTGTGATATGATTATGCATGTTGTATATCTGTGATGTGTTTATGTTTGTTGTATATTGTGATATGTTCATGTTTGTTGGTTGTATATCTGTGATGTCTTTATGTTTATTGGTTGTATATATGTGATGTGTATATGTTTTTTGGTTGTATATCAGTGATGTGTTTATGTATGTTGTATATCGGTGATATGTTTATGTTTGTTGTATATCTGTGATGTGTTTATGTTTGTTGTATATCTGTGATGTGTCTATGATTGTTGGTTGTATATCTTTGATATGTCTACGGTTGTTGGTTGTATATCTGTTATGTTTATATGATTATTGTATATATGTGTTGTGTTTATGTTTGTTGTATACCTGTGATGTGTTTATGTTTGGTGTATGTCTGTGATGTGTTTATGTTTGTGTATTTCTGTGATGTGTGTATGTTTGTTGTATATCTGTGGTGTGTCTATAGTTGTTGGTTGTATATCTGTAGTGTGTTTATGTTTGTTGTGTATCTGTGATGTGTTTATGTTTGTTGTATATCTGTGATTTATTTATGGTTGTTAGTTGTATATCTGTTATATTGTTATGTTCGTTGTCTAGCTGTGATGTGTTTATGCTTGTTGTGTATCTGTCATGTGTTTATGTTTGTTGTATACCTGTGATGTGTCTATGTTTATTGGTTGTATATCTGTGATGTGTCTATGTTTGGTGTATATCTGTGATGTGTTTATGTTTGTTGTATATCTGTGATGTGTTTGTGTTTGGTTATTTTATATCTCTGATTTGTTTATGTTTGTTGTTGTATATATTTGATGTTTTTATGTTGGTTGTTATATATCTTTGATGTGTTTTTGTTAGTTGTATATCTGTGATGTGTTTATGTTCGTTCTTGTATATGTTTGATGTGCTTATGTTTATTGCTTTCTTGTGATTGGTGAGCGTGTATTTTCCTGAAATATCAACTGGGGAAACCCTGATGCCACCAAAACTGTTTATAAATAGATTCACATGTATTGTTTGGTGATCATGGAAGTAGAGGACAGAAGCAGAGACTAGAGGACATTAGTGGCTTATCTTGTTGTGATGTTTGTACATGTTTGTACATGTTTGACTGCTCTGATGCTACAACTGTTACATTTCCAGTAGACGAAAGCTGCATTGTGCCATGTTTTTGACTAACCTAACAACACGAATCAATTCAATATCAAGTGGGATATATGTACTGTTAAAGCTGTTATATCTGCAGTAAAAACATATTTCTGTTCAAACTGTCATACATTTATATTCTAACTATCATACATTATATCCAAACTGTCATACATTTCTATTCAAACTATCATACATTTTTATTCAAACTGTCATTCATTTCTATTCAAATTGTCATACATTTCTATTCAACCTGTCATAGATTTATATTCAAACTGTCATACATTTCTGTTCAAATTATCACACATTTCTATTCAAACTGTCATACATTTCTGTTCAAACTGTCGTACTTTTTTTTGTTCAAACTGTCATACATTTCCATTTAAACTGTGAAGATTTGTGGTATGCCATAGAAAGAAATAGAGACTAGCGGACATACTAGACCACATAAAAATTAAAAAGCTTTAGTGGGTCATGTGTCGAAGTAGACTTGTTCCTGCACCAATGGTGAGATCGTCGTATCGGCGGTGATGCGAATCCCGAGTTCAGTTCCTGTGTTGGCTCTTGTGTTCTCTAGTCTTCTTAGTTCCAACGGCTACTAATGACAGATAATACATGTGAATGCTTGTATGTGCTTGCATCCTCACAGAATGACAGACGTCGTCTTTAAGCCACATATCGTGCTCCAGAGAGCGGGTTTATTCAACCTGTCGAGATATTTATGTTTGTCATGAAGTTGTTTAGTCCAGTAAAAGTGTCACTTCGTCAGTCTGATGTCATTGGGTAGTTTAGCCGTTATGAAAGATGGGCTGTTTGAATTTTACACCGTTACTACATATATAGACAATTTTAGTATTTGTACTTTCTGGGAAATCAAAATACACAGTTACCACATATAGAGCATAGTAGAATGTTTTCTTTCTGGGGAATAATCATACCTTGATACTTTATATAGAGAATATTAGAATGTGTACTTTCTTAGAAACTATCATACCTTGTTACTATATATAAAGCAAATTAGAATGTCTGCTTTCTGGGAATTCACCATACACAGTTATTATATATATAGAGCGTATTCTAATATGTGCTGCCTTGTAAACTACCATACACCGTTACTGTATACAGAGCATATTAGAATATTAGGCTTTTGATTCAGTCAGCAGAGATGGACTGTGGAAGATTATGGTGAAATATGGCTGTCCACGAAAGTTTGTCTAAATAGTGTGGCTATTTCATGATGATATGCAGTCAAAGTACAGGACAATTGTGAACTGTCTGAGCCCTTTCCTGTCACCAATGGAGTGAAGCAAAGATGTGCCCTGGCACCAACACTGTTCAGCCTCATGTTTTCAAATAACATGCTGACGAATGCCTTCGCGAACAACAACATTGGAATAGACATCAAGTACCGCATGGATGGAAAGTTGTTCAATCTGAAACTGCTGAAAGCTACAACCAACACTACCAGCGATACCATCAGAGAGCTCTTGTTTGCTGATGATTGCGCGCTATATGCCAACTCAGAGGCAGACATGCAACACAATGTTTCATCTTTCTCATGTGCCTGTGCCAACTTTGGGCTAAATATCAACTCGGAGAACACTGTAATTATGTACCAGCCAGATCAAGGGAATAATCACACCGTGCCGAATATCAAAGTGAATGGTCATAGACTAAGTGTTATGGACAAATTCACATATCGTGGTAACACTATGTCACAAGCTGTCACAATTGATGAAGTGAATGCAAGAATCTCCAAGGCCAGCGCGGCCTTTGGCAGACTGTACAAGAATGTGTGGGACAGAACTGGAATAAGCCTGCAAACAAAGCTGAAAGTCTACAAAGCAGTCGTATTATTCACACTGCAATATGCTTGTGAATCCTGGACTGTTTATTAGCGACACGCTAGGAAATTAAACCACTTCCACACAGTCTGCCTTGGGAAGCTATTGAAGATTAAATAGCAAGACAAGATCCCAGACATTGCAGTCCTAGAAAGAGCGTCCATGCCCAGTATCCACACTCTACTAATGAAGAATCAGATTCTCTGGGCTGGTCACTTAACTTGTATGCTAGATCACAGGCTTCCTAAACGATTTTTTTTTCTTTTTTCTTTACGGTGAGCTGTGTTGTAGTAAAGGCTCGCAAGGGGCTAGAAGAAACGCTTTAAAAACACTGAAAATCTCACTGAAAGCTTTTGGAATTCATCATGACACCTGGGAGACTGCTGCCAAAGACTGAAATTCGTGGCATACATTGTTACACAAGGGTGCAGCTACTTGTGAAGCAACCAGGACTGCAAGAGCTGTGAAGAAAAAGCTGGACAGAAAAACCACTGCAGGAGATTCTCCTCCTAAAACGTCAAGCATTCTTTGTCCACATTGTCAAAGAACATTTCGAGCCAAAATAGGCCTTATCAGCCATCTTAGAACTTACGGCTCCATACTTTTAAATCCACTAATGGTTATCATCATTCTTGATGGACAAACAACAACACATATTAGAATGTGTACTTTCTGGGAAACTACCATACCGTTACTATATATAGAGCATATTAGAATGTGCCATCATCATCATCATCAAGTGCCCTGCTAGCTGGCGTGGGCGTTCATGTCTCTCCATAGGTCTCGGTCTTTGGTGTTCTACATCAACTCCGCTGATGATATTCCTCCATGTTGTCGGATACGTTGGGTGAATCTCAAAGTGATAGAGGAAAGCTGAAGTTCCTCTCTCCCAATGTGATCCTGCCCGTTGTAATTATATTATTATTATTATCCTTTAATGGCTCAATTGTTTGAGTGCATAAATAGAGTCACGGATAACTAAGGAAGGTGGTTAGTTGATTAATTCTCCACTCATGGGTTCAAGTAAAGGTTCCCTGTTCAATCTAGGTTGATACCATGTTACCTCTCATGAGTGGTTAGTTGTAACCACAGCTGATGAAGCAGGTTAGACGAGGCCGAATTTGGAATTTTTGTTTTTGAAAATTGGAATTGGAACTAAATCCCCAAGGCGAATAATAATAATAATAGTCTTGTGGATTTTTCCTGTCCCTCCTCTCTTAGCTAATTAATTAATATCTAGGTTGTGTTAATAAATGACAAGAATAAAGTAAACAATCAAGGAACTTTTCAACACTCACAGTGGAAATGAAATCTCTTCATATTTAATAAACACCAAACTGTGGTATTGGTTATTCTGTCAAAGAAATAATAATCTCTTCCAAAGGCCATGATATAAACAATGCCCCACACATTCACTTCAACAAAATACCCAAATACATCTCAGTTCCCCAGCGAGTTGAGTAATATACACATCTTTGTTGAATTGTACAAAGTATAAGACCTGTATTAAACTCAAGTCCATTCACTATATAGATCTATGGAACCCAGTTTGTAAAGAATATTCAGTCACAAATATTTTGAGTTATCAGATGAGTGTTGATCTAGTCTAGGTAGGTGGTTAGTTGATTAATGTTAAGCTGGTCTAGGTAGGTGGTTAGTTGATTAATTCTCCACTCATGGGTTCAAGTAAAGGTTCCCTGTTCATTCTAGGTTGATACCATGTTACCTCTCATGAGTGGTTAGTTGAAACTGTTGTAGGTAGTTTCTTTCATAATAGTCTTCTTCATCACTCTAGTCCGGAGCTGCCATCAAGAGTCAGACCTGGATCGGGATGGACCCAACCAATGCCGGAAATTCCAGCATCGCACATATATCTACTGATATCATCAACACATCTCTATGATCATTAGAAATGCAAGAATGTAAAACTCCAAAGATAAATAAAGGAAAATAAATAAAGGGAATTTTGACCCCGGGAATAATAAACAAAGGGGAAGGAGGGTCTTAGTGTTCCCCAACAGTTATCAATTCCATAGCTGGTCTCTCTCCAGCCAATCCTTCATTACAGGGCGCTCAAGGTTTATACTACCAGATAAGCAGTGTCATCTTCGCCCATGCCTTTCATCCATAGTCTCTAGGTTTGTAATACCTTATCGATTCGGAATTTGTTAACCATGTTCACTATTCCCTCTTGACATAATCATTTTTCCAAGATATCCTTCTATCTTAAAAGAAAAGGCCTCACACATTGAGGGTCTTAATTCGTTCCTAAATGCAATGAGTATTTACTTATAAACAATATAAGTACATTATGGCGTCATCTCGTGTATGTCATTCAGGTGGGTTCCTCCAAATCAAATGTTTTGAGGAGGAGCATCCTCTCTCTCTTCAGCATGTAGGTATATGCCTTTACCTTATTCATCTATAGGATTCATCATCATCATCATACACCAAAAACAAGTCAAAACCATATAATTGTAACATGAGTGATATGGAATACAGGGTGACGTCATGCAGAGAAGCGCACTAAATTATCAGTTAGTGTATGTGTATCTCTGATAGACGTGGTAGTATGCCTCAAATTGCCTACTGTCAGATGATTGATTGATTGATTGATTGATCATACACATTCTCTGTATGTCTCTTCTCTTCACCCAATCTACAATCATTCTTCATAAATCATAAATATACTTGCTTGGGTGATGGATAGGCATAATTATGTGACTCACAATCAATAAAGTAAAAGATAAATTCACAGACTTAACACCAGTGAAGTCACAAATGAATCACCACGTGAATGCTTCTATAGAATGCACAGGATTTTATTATAACACACAGGGAACTATTTAACATTTAATGTGCCCATGTACTGTTTCCAGGACGAATTACACTAATTCCTCCGAATAGTGATTGCACATTTAAGATAGTTCCTTAATATTAAACTAAGGTTTCTACCCTTCCAAATCCTAAGTTAATCACAAACTCCTAAATCACTTCTGACTTAGCTTACCTGCTTAATGAGTAAATTGCACAACTTATGCACAATGCTGAGGCTTTCATAGAAGCTGCATAATTAGAAGAAAACTTTCACTATGACTTAACCTAGTGCACAGATTATCCATGAACTTCGACATCTGAATATAGTGCTTAGTCTCTCCTGAAATAAGTTCTTAAGGAATAACCACCTTTTTACAACACACCAACTTACCATCTGGTGGGAAAGGAGCATAACTATCTTAATATTACAGTGTGCTTACCTTCAACATAGTTTAAAGCCTTCTTCACGCATATGCAATCAGGTTCCAGACTCCAGACTGGGCTTTGATTTTCCCAGTACTCTGGTTGCTTCATAGGCTGGCACTTCTCTCTCTCCTCCTATTCCAAGTTATGTACTTCAGATGGATTTTTAAGCAAAGGATACCAGGCCGTCAGCTCCAGTGGACGATCTCCTGTTGCTGAAGGATTGTAATTATGTACACACATTGAACTTTTTCCGGTCTTCTTCGCCATTGTTATTCTAGCCCGCGCCCGCCCTAGCTTCCGCTCTGACGTCATGTCGCGTCGTGACCAATGGCAGAGCTCCTTTTCTGCTTATTATTATAATATTGTCGTTTCTGTTTCAAATCAGCGCTCTGTTTTCAAAGTAGGATGATGCAAATTTCGTCCTTCTTCGGAACTATCGTCGCTAATTCCTTCCGTCTTCAAATTTGAATTTGAGTATGATGGTGGTGGTTGTTGGCGCTGTTGCTAACTGAAGAGTAGTGCGGGGATATTTAAACAGTGATATGGCTGTTTGCAAGATGTATACTACACATGCCACCGTCTCAATCCACCCAGCATCATTTCTCTTGGTCTGCCTCTCTTCCCCTGGATCGTTCCAGTTGTCACGGTGTTCTCCAGTGCCTCTCTTCTCATCACATGACCAAAGAAAGCTGTTTGTCTCTTTCTTATTGTTGTATATAATGTTAAATATTGAGCACAACCCACTACTGGCAACGCTGATCGCATTCCGGCATGAACCTAAGGCCTATCCACGTCAAAATGGAAGCACTATACTCGAGTTTTGCTCTCGTTTGAGCTCGTCAGTAGTGCATATCCCTGACCGGATCCGGAAACAAGCCCCGGATCAAGCGTGTGAAGCGGGTGTGTAACCACGCGGCACACACTGGACACGCCAAATTATCACACCAGAATACCACAACGTTACCCATCGTAGGCTATGCTCAAGATTGCCCAATCGCCGCGACTGACGTCCGGGTCCACATCGATTGACGGACGTCAGTCGCGGCCTTTGGGCAATCTTGAGCATAGCCTACGATGGGTAACGTTGTGGTATTCTGGTGTGATAATTTGGCGTGTCCAGTGTGTGCCGCGTGGTTACACACAATTTTCTTTGATGTCACCATTAGAATGTGTAATTTCTGGGAAACTACCACACGCCGTTACTATATACAGAGCATATTAAAATGTGTATTTTCTGAGCAACAACTGTACACCCCCTCCTATCTTCTTCATCTCATTGTTAATGCCGTGTGGCGTTGGTGATCACGTCTGTCCACAGCCTTCTGTTTCTTGTGCTGCGAATCATTTCTGACGTTTCTGCATGCCATGATGCCAAGCTGACCAGCATTTTCTCCCTTGGTCTCCTCCTGTCTCTCTTCCCCTCCAGCTTTCCCCATTGTGACGACATACTCCAGCTTTCCCCATCACATGACATGCCCAAAGAATGTGGACTGTCTTCTTCATGTTGCGAATAAACAGATCTCTTTGTGAGTTAACTTCTTTCAAGATATCTTCATCGCTCTTTCTATCTCCACGATGTTTTCACCATTTTATTATAAAACCACATCTCGGCATTCTCCACAAAACTCCTCGCTTGTCAGCGAATTGTCCATGATTCGCTTCCGCACATTAGTTTAGTTTAGTTTAGTCGACGGATCGAAATCACAACACACGGGTCTAACCCATTAGTGCTCCGTTCTACTCCTACCTCAAGCGTGAGTCCAGAGAATCTCAGCTAAGTGCACGAACTCTGTAGCACCGGCGTGGATCCTGAAATACTTTGGGTAGATTTTTAACTCAAAATTTTGCCCGGGCAGCGCAGTAAGGCATCTCTTTTTAGATTTCCAACTGCCAAGGGATATTTTACGTGCGCAACAATACACACGGGCGTCCGATCTCACTACCCAGAGACCAGGGGAAATTTTGTTACTAAAAGTCCACGTGAAAAAAATCATCAACCCTCACCGGGGCTTGAACCCGGGACCTCCAGCACTCGAGGCGGACACTATACCCTCCATCCATCCGCACATTATGATTGGTTCAATCTCTAAAGAATTCTTTTCCTCACGTCGATTTAGAAAGTTAAATTGCAGAGAATATTCTTCATCATGTGAAACGCTGCCTTTTGGCGCTATTCTACATTGCCACAACGCAACTCCCGCAATTATCAAATTGGCAACGTCAACGTTGAAGCAATAATAAGCTCGAACTGTAAATGCCAAGAATCAACCGACGCCATTCCGATAGTGAAAGTACTTACACACACGTTTATTTGTGGTGATAGATCAATACAATGGTCGTCCAGACCGTAAAGTTCCCTTTTAACACAGGGATGGCATTACACAATATCTGCAAACTATATCCACGTATCATCTGACTTTACCTCGGATCGCCGTTTATCCCGCCATTCTCATCTGAAACATTGTCTAGGTATTCCGTGCCCACGGGTCTTCTAATCGATATTGACAATCTTCTCGTCAGACATCCTCCACCTGATAATCCTTACAACCAAAATCTTTGAACGCCCACGGCTCCACGAAATATGTCGCGCCTCAGCCGAATCACACAAGGTCCTCTCCGTTGTCCTTCTCTGTTGACGTCTGACGTCACCCTGTTTCTAAGTTTCCTTAGTTTCTTGTGGGGTTTTCCCTATATGATTTTCTACCGCCTTTTCCGATGACGTCATTCTGTCTAAACGCCATGTGGCATACATGGAACTTCCTTGACACGTCTTTCATCTACTGTTATTTAAGTGCCTAAATACTCAAACACATTGAGTTGTTTCAGTTCCATGTTCTTTGATGTTGTATTTGGGTTTTAGATTGTTCTTTGTAGTAACCATTACTTTTGTTTTTCTGCTCCTCAGCATAAGTCCTTTGTTCCGACTTTCTATTGCAATTATATCTATTATTTATTGAAACTGTGTTTCATGTTTAGCGACCAAAACCACGCCATCAGAATAACCATCCATCATGTGCCATGCCGGTAAGCGTGGGCGGTCAGGTTCTGCCATCTCACTCGATCACCAGAGTAGTGGATCAGCTCTGTGTTCCTGTCTCGACCATGCCACGTGGCCAAGCCATCCAGGTATTTGCAGGTTATTTACGTTATACCCACCAGCCGATATTCCTTGCTTGTCTTGAATGGATCTCATTATTAGTTCATTGTACAAGTTGAGCAGATCGGATGGTAGCACACAACCCTGTCTAACACCTTGTTTAATGTGTTGAAAATTCTTCTCAATTGGTTGTCAATTCTATCCTTACTATGTATATAGCACATTATAATTTGTTATTTCTGAGAAACAACCATACACGTTATTATATATAGATCATATATGTTCTTTCCAGGGAACAATCATACAATGAGTTTTGTTGTCTTTGCTTGCTTGCTTGCGTTCGCTGGCTGTGATCTCCAACGCGAAGTCCTGTATGTCGGATGAAGACATCCTGTTGTCAAACATCAGTGTGATGTCATACAGGACCTGAGGTTTGCGTGAGTATCCGTTGTCCCATGTCTGGCTTATTGGTGTGCAGACTGGTGGTTCCTCGCCGTGCAGGCAGACACTCTCCGACTTCGGAGGAATGTTGTCTTATAAATGTGTTCCCTTCCTTTGGATGTTACTACCACTACCACTACCAACACTACTATCACCACCCCCACTACCACAACTACAACTACGACCAACACTACCACTAATACCACTACTATTACCACAACCGTCACCACCACTACCATCATTACTTCCACAACCACCAACACCACCACCACTAACACCATCACCATCATACCAAAGACCATTACCACCAGCACTACCACTACCACCACCACCACCACCACCACATCTACCAGTACCACTACTACTACCATCACCACTACCACCACCAACAATAACAATATCACTACTACCACCACTACCACTACCACCACCACTACCAAAACCACCACTACTCCCACTAATACCAACACTACCGCTGCCACCACTACCATTACTACTACTACCACCAGTGCTACTACTACCACCATTACCATCACCACTATCACCACTATCACCACCACTATCACTTCTACGACTACCACTAATACTTCTACGACTAACACTACCACTTCTACGAACTCACTACCACTACCGCCAATACCATCACTACTACCATCACCGCCAACATCACTACCACTACTACCATACCACCACTATCGTTGCTACCACTACCACCACCACTACTACTACCATTACCACCAACACCAACTATCACCACCACTACTACCACCACCATTACCATCACTACCACCATTACCAATACTGCCACTACCACCACTACTACCACCACCATTACCACCACTACCACCATTACTACCATCATCAATACCACCACTGCCACTACCACTACTACTACCACCAATACCACCATCAACACCACCACTGCCACTATCACCACAACTACCACAACTAACCCTACCACCACCAACATCGCGTTAAAAATCTACTTGCATGTTCTTTACAGGACGTCACAATCCGTCTCAACATTTTTGGTCTGTATGATTTACTAGGCAATGTTTACGTTCAGTAGTTTGCCATTGATTTCCGAACTCTGTAGCACCGGCGTGGATCCTGAAATACTTTGAGTAGATTTTTAACTCGAATTTTTGCCCCGGGCAGCGCCGTTAGGATATTCTTTTTCGATTTCCAACTACCAAGGGATATCATACCATCGAAATCAAC
The DNA here is from genome assembly GCA_963921405.1 of Cepaea hortensis. Classification (NCBI taxonomy): domain Eukaryota; kingdom Metazoa; phylum Mollusca; class Gastropoda; order Stylommatophora; family Helicidae; genus Cepaea; species Cepaea hortensis. Next base: position 262,974,682 of record OY992876.1, on the reverse strand, counting down.
ACAAAACTGACTGCTTCCAAATCGTCAGCAGGTGATGTCCAACCCTGAACACTTTGTGTGTCGGGGCGATAAAGGTTCTAGTTATTTCTCTTCACTTTCATGTATATCAGTGGTTCTCAACCGGTGGGGAATCCCCCTCCCTCCGAGAAAAAAAGGGGGGGGGGGAATTTTATGGTTTCCAGGGGGGGGGGGGGGGGAATTAAGATTATTTCAAGATCGCGTTAATACAAGACCCGATTACTTGATATTGTTTATCCCCTTCATACTGTACGATTCTGTATGTCTCACCTTTCTAAAATTCATTTTATAACGTAAGTAGACCCGCAAATCACGTTTTATGTGGACGTCTAGACTTGTTTTAGTATGTGCTATTAAATTTAATTTCCATTATTACGTATACTGTGTAGGGGCGAGGGGGGATTTTTAGGGAGGAAATACGAAAGGGGGCGGGGAAATGAAAATTTTGTGAAGGGGGGGGGGGGGCACGGGCCAAAAATGGTTGAGAACCACTGATGTATATCATCTGGACTCTGTGTGTCGGGGTAATAAAGGTTCTGGTTGTTTCTCCTCAATTTCATGTAAATCATGTTGACTTTATGTGTCGGTGTAATAACAAAGGTTGTAGTTGTTTCTCCTCACTTTCGTGTATATCATCTGGACTCTGTGTCATGCTTTGGACACTCCTCCACAGTACTCCTTCCATTTTTAATTGAAAGTGTTAGCATTTCCATCATGTACTACACATGGCGATGGTCTCAATCCATCTTTCATTGAAAGTGTTAGCATTCCTATAATGTACTACGCCGGTCTCTCTGGCCGGTCTGACCGGTCTCTTTGGCCGGTCTCTCTGGCCGAGGGGTTACAACACTTTTTCCGTAATCCCGTTTATCACGCAGAGTCTCGTAGCGGGCGAGAGCTGGGAGCGGTTCGACCCCCACTGGTGACTTGCGGGATAACTGAGCCGGCCGCTCAGAAAGCAATGGCAAACTACTGAGCGTAATCTTGCCAAGAAATCAACAGACAGCTGAAAGATGCTGCTGACCTGTTGACAGCGATGTCCTGCAAAGGATATGCGAATAAAAAAAATAAAAAAATAATGTACTACACATGGTGATGGTCTCAATCCATCTTTCATTGAAAGTGTTAGCATTCCTATAATGTACTACATGTTGCAATGGTCTCAATCCGTCTTTCATTGAAAGTTTTAGCAATTATATAATGTACTACATACCGCGATGGTCTCAATCCGTCTTTCATTGAAAGTGTTACCATTCCTATAATGTACTACATGTCGCGATGGTCTCAATCCGTCTTTTAATACTTCAATTTCGTTAAAAAGTCGCCATATTCCCCTGGAAACTGTAGATGCTGAACATGCCCTCCATCTTTGTTGTGTTCCAATGTAATCAGCATGGTTCCTGTGGTTACCATCAGAGGAAGTCCAAGTGTGGAGCCTTCTTGCATATTGTCGGTATAGTGTGTTGTCTACATAGTGTGTTGTCTACATAGTGCGTTGTCTACATAGTGCGTTGTCTACATAGTGTGTTGTCTATATAGTGTGTTGTCTACATAGTGTGTTGTCTACAGAGCGTGTTGTGTATATAGTGCGTTGTCTACATAGTGTGTTGTCTACAGAGCGTGTTGTGTATATAGTGTGTTGTCTACATAGTGTGTTGTCTGCATAGTGTGTTGTCTATATAGTGTGTTGTTTACAGAGTGGGTTGTCTATATAGTGTGTTGTCTTTATAGTGTGTTGTCTATATAGTGTGTTGTCTATATAGTATGTTGTCTACATAGTGTGTTGTCTATATAGTATGTTGTGTATATAGTGTGTTGTCTATATAGTGTGTTGTGTTTATAGTGTGTTGTCAATATAGTGTGTTGTCTATATAGTGTGTTGTCTACATAGTGTGTTGTCTACAGAGCGTGTTGTGTATATAGTGTGTTGTCTGCATAGTGTGTTGTCTATATAGTGTGTTGTTTACAGAGTGGGTTGTCTTTATAGTGTGTTGTCTACATAGTGCGTTGTCTACATAGCGTGTTGTCTACATAGTGTGTTGTCTACATAGTGTGTTGTCTGTATAGTGTGTTGAGTATATAGTGTGTTGTCCACATATTGTGTTGTCTACATAGTGTGTTGTCTGTATAGTGTGTTGTCTGTATAGTGTGTTGTCTACATAGTGTGTTGTCTGTATAGTGTGTTGTCTACATAGTGTGTTGTGTATATAGTGTGTTGTGTATATAGTGTGTTGTCCACATATTGTGTTGTCTACATAGTGTGTTGTCTGTATAGTGTGTTGTCTACATAGTGTGTTGTCTGTATAGCGTGTTGTGTATATAGTGTGTTGTGTATATAGTGTGTTGTCCACATATTGTGTTGTCTACATAGTGTGTTGTCTGTATAGTGTGTTGTCTACATAGTGTTTTGTGTATATAGTGTGTTGTGCATATAGTGTGTTGTGTATATAGTGTTTTGTGTATATAGTGTGTTGTGTATATAGTGTGTTGTGTATATAGTGTGTTGTCTATATAGTGTGTTGTCTACAGAGTGTGTTGTCTACATAGTGTGTTGTCTATATAGTGTGTTGTTTACAGAGTGTGTTGTCTATATAGTGTGTTGTTTACAGAGTGTGTTGTGTATATAGTGTGTTGTCTACAGAGTGTGTTATGTATATAGTGTGTTGTGTATATAGAGTGTTGTCTACATAGTGTGTTGTCTACAGAGTGTGTTGTCTACAGAGTGTGTTGTCTACATAGTGTGTTGTCTACATAGTGTGTTGTCTATATAGTGTGTTGTTTACAGAGTGTGTTGTGTATATAGTGTGTTGTGTGTATAGTGTGTTGTCCATATAGTGTGTTGTCTACATAGTGTGTTGTGTATATAGTGTGTTGTCTACATAGTGTGTTGTGTATATAGTGTGTTGTCTACATAGTGTGTTGTCTACATAGTGTGTTGTTTACAGAGTGTGTTGTGTATATAGTGTGTTGTGTGTATAGTGTGTTGTCCATATAGTGTGTTGTCTACATAGTGTGTTATGTATATAGTGTGTTGTGTATATAGAGTGTTGTCTACATAGTGTGTTGTCTACAGAGTGTGTTGTCTACAGAGTGTGTTGTCTACATAGTGTGTTGTCTACATAGTGTGTTGTCTATATAGTGTGTTGTTTACAGAGTGTGTTGTCTATATAGTGTGTTGTGTATATAGTGTGTTTTGTATATAGTGTGTTGTCTATATAGTGGGTTGTCTATATAGTGTGTTGTCTATATAGTGTGTTATCTACAGAATGTGTTGTGTATATAGTGTGTTGTCTATATAGTGTGTTGTGTATATAGTGTGTTGTGTATATAGTGTATTATGTATATAGTGTGTAGTGTATATAGTGTGTTGTGTATATAGTGTGTTGTCTATATAGTGTGTTGTGTATATAGTGTGTTGTGTATATAGTGTGTTACGTATATATTGTGTTTTCTATATAGTGTGTTGTGTATATAGTGTGTTGTCTATATAGTGTGTTATGTATATAGTGTGTTGTGTATATAGTGTGTATGTATATATTGTGTTTTCTATATAGTGTGTTGTGTATATAGTGTGTTGTCTATATAGTGTGTTATGTATATAGTGTGTTGTGTATATAGTGTGTTGTGTATATAGTGTGTTATGTATATAGTTTGTTGTCTATATAGTGTGTTGTCTACATAGTGTGTTGTCTACAGAGCGTGTTGTGTATATAGTGTGTTGTCTACATAGTGTGTTGTCTATATAGTGTGTTGTTTACAGAGTGGGTTGTCTATATAGTGTGTTGTCTATATAGTGTGTTGTCTATATAGTGTGTTGTCTATATAGTGTTTTGTCTATATAGTGTGTTGTCTATATAGTGTGTTGTCTACAGAGTGTGTTGTGTATATAGTGTGTTGTCTACATAGTGTGTTGTGTATATAGTGTGTTGTCTACATAGTGTGTTGTCTACATAGTGTGTTGTCTACATAGTGTGTTGTCTACAGTGTGTGTTGTGTATATAGTATGTTGTGTGTATAGTGTATTGTCCATATAGTATATTGTCTACATAGTGTGTTGTCTACATAGTATATTGTCTACATAGTGTGTTGTCTACATAGTATATTGTCTACATAGTGTGTTGTCTACATAGTTTCCAACGTTGCCAGTCTGTCCGTTAACCTTGTTGCATTCTTTCAGAAAATTCTCAGAATGGCTAGAGCAGTGAAGATATCTTAAAAGAGGTTAACTCACAAAGAGAACTGGATACTCACATCAGAAAAGGGAAAGGTGGATTTTGTCGTCGCAACGGGGAAGACTGGAGTGAAAGAGTGAAAGAGTGAAAGAGAGGCAGGAAAGACCAAAAGAGAAGATGCTAGATAACATAGTTATAGTTGGATATCATGGCATGGAGGAACATCGGTAAAAGAAATTATTTGCAGTACACGAGACCGAATGCTGTGGACAGACATAATCACCAACTTCAGACGGTATGGACTATACGAAGAAGAAGAAGAAGAAGTCTGCTATATTCTAAGGCGTGAAACACCAGTGAGGAAATGATAGTGTGAAATAGTTAGTTAGTTAGTTAGTCGACAGATCATCCTCATTGCACATCGAACCATTCAGTCCATAAGTGCTCGGATCCCCTCCTCAGCAAATCCCGCAACGTGTAGCGGCTAACGACGCCAGTTCTGTGTTGGTTTATCAATCTTCTTTGGCTTCCTGCGCAGTGTTCTTGTTTGGCCACCCCTCTTTTAATTTGCTGTTTTCGCAGTCTGGCCATGGTTGTAGACTCACTGTCATCACTTGGTTCACGCAAAAGTCTTACTTCTCATAGAGCATTCAGAATGTCAGCCTGGTCCATGGCGCGACCGCCCTCCACCGTAGCCTCACCTGCGAGCTTGTCAGCCCGCTCATTTCCTTGTACTCCCGCATGCCCTGGCATGAAGATGCAAATAATCTTTGCCAGCCAAGACCGCTCCAGAGACAGCAGCCATTTTCTTCGGATCCAGCCCACCTCTATCCTCTTGATCATGCTCGTTGAGTCGCTAAAGAAACATGCCCTAGTGAATGTCTGTGTCTCGAGCCATATTATTGCTTACTTACTGCCATGACTTCCATAGTCAGGCTACTTGTAGTCTCAGTGAAAGCACCAGAGTCCTCCTTCACAATTCTCCCCCCGGCACGAGCCGTAAAGGCCCATGAGCTTCTCACATGTCGGACGACCGACCCATCTGTGTAGATGACAGCATCACCGTCTAGCGAATTCTCGAAAATCAACGCTTGTACTTCCGCCTCCACAGCAGCCGGATTTTCTTGTCTGCATTTTCTATCTAGTTGGATGCAAACTGAAAACGATGTGCAGAAATCTGTTGGCACTTGTACCCACTCCTCGCCAGGTTCTAAGTCCTTAAGTGAACACACCTGTTGAAGAATGTCTTCGGCCTGACCCATCCACGACCGTCCTCTTTTTAACTTGCTGCCCTTCACCTTCATTATTTCACTATGCAGTGGATGTTGTGTGTTTGCGTTAACTCTGAGGTAGGCGCTTGCTCTGCAAACTTATATTCTGTCTTCAATGGTTGGAAAATCAAGAAGGTAGCGCATCGCCCTGCATGCTGTATCTCTTGTACATCCAAAATAATGCGCATAACTTCATAATGTATCCTGTCCATCCTTTCTATCTGCCTCTGGCTGAGAGTCAGGACTGCCATCGCGTACTCAAAAACAGACATGACCAGCCCCTCGTACAGAAGACATAGATGGCGCTGCTCACAATTTGCTGCCGCCATCACCCGCATCGTAGCCAAACCCCGCTTGGCCTTTGTTATCACCTGGTATATGTGCTCATTATAAGCAAGGCTTCGATCAAACTGTATCCCCAGGTAATTCTTTGCCTGCGTTCTTTCCAGTCTCTGAACACAGATTTACAGTTGGTTTTGGAGTGTTGACAATATGATTATTCAACGAGAACCAAGTCACTGTTGCCTTTGTTGGGTTGACCATTGCCTCAGCTTCATTACACCAAGTACTTATGCGATTGAGTTCGGTTTGTAGTTCCACAGCATCCTGATCTCTATCTTTACCCTGACGATACACTAAAACATCATCGGCATATGACAATGTCCTACCAGGTCCAGTGATCTGCTCACTGGTGATTCTCACTGTGTAGGCGTTGAACAGTACAGGAGATAATGGTGATCCCTGTGGTAGGCCAGGATATATTGTTGTTGGTTCCGAAGTCCAACTGCCACATCTAAAAACTACTTTCCGTTGGAAGAGGGCTGCAGTGATCCAATTAAGGAGGAATGAACTTATTTTGAGTTAAAGAAGCTGAAGCATTAAAAAAAATCCAATGGTACTCTGTTGTACGCGTCCTCAAGATCAATCGCTGTAGCAAAGGTTTCAATGCCTGAGTGTAAGCCTTCATAGACATCATGGGCAAAAACTGCTGCATTCGTCCAGGTTTCTCTTTTTGGACGGTACCCACCCAGGGTAGGTGGGAAAACACTTTGCCTCTCTAGCTGGCTTGATATTTTCTTGGCAATTAACTTCTTCAGCAGCTTGCCTATTGTATTCTGCGTGGTTATAACTCGATATCCCTGAATTTTTGTGTGGTCTTTCCCAGGCTTCGGTAAGGGAATCAGATAGCTGTGTAACCACTCCTCCATGATGCTAGCACTCAATTTACTGTTGTTGTACATGTCTGCTAGTTTCTCTAGCTCGTTGTCGGTACACCTATTGATGTCGTCGTATCTTATGCCATCAGGCCCTGGAGTGCTGTTTTTGTTTTATCGTCGAAGCACAGCCTTGATTTCTTTCACTGTCACTGTGTCTTCATCCGAAGTGTTCTGGGTCTTACCTGTCTGAGGTGACCTCCTTGGCCAGATTTCGGCCTCCCATGTTACATTTCAGTGTGAAATACTGTGGAAGGACCCAAGGATAGATCAAGAAAAACATTGATACAACAAATAAAGGTAACGGTAGTTCCATAGTAGGTACTGCTGTCGGAATGTCTAGTATTCGGTCTGCGCAAGACATACGGGGTGCATTGACCAGTTCCCTTACTCGCCGCAAGATCTGTACCCACCTGACACAAATGATCCTGCCTCGGCTGCACTCCCCACATTTATGTAGCAGACACACAAACACATATCTATAAATGCAGACATGGTGGAGTTACATTTCATAAGACAAGACATGGCGGGGTTACACAGAATAAGACAAGACATGGCGGAGTTAACACAGAATAAGACAAGACATGGCGGAGTTACACAGAATAACACAAGACATGGTGGAATTACACAGAATAACACAAGAGATTGTAGAGTTACATAAAATAACACAGGACATGGTGGAATTACACAGAATAACACAAGCCATTATAGAGTTACATAGAATACCACAGGAAATTATGGAGTTATACAGAATAACACAAGAGATGGTAGAGTTACACAGAATAAAACAGGATATTGTTGAGTTACAAAGAATAACACAAGACATGTTGGAGTTACACAGAATAACACGGGACGTGGTAGAGTTACACAGAATAACACATGATAGTGTGGAGTTACATAGAATAACACAAGACATGGTGCAGTTACACAGAATAACACAAGACATGGTAGAGTTACACAGAATAACACAAGAGATGGTAGAGTCACACATAATAGCACAAGACATTATGGAATTATATAGAATAACACAAGACATAGAGAGTTACACAGAATAACACAAGACATAGTGGAGTTACACAGAATAACACAAGACATTGTGAAGTTACACAGAATAACACAAGACATTGTGGAGTTACATAGAATAAGACAATATATAGTAGAGATACACAGAATAAGACAAGACATGGGCGTTGCACGGAATAACACAATACACTGTAGAGTTAAACAGAATTACAAAAGACTTGGTGGAGTTACATAGAATAACACAAGACAGGCAGCTATCTAGTGTGATGATATAAAAGCTTCATGGTCATCCAAGGGCAACAGTTCTTGATGATACTCATGATCATAATGGTGGTGATGATGATGACGACGATGATGATGATGATGATTATGACGATTATGATGATGATAATGATGGTGATGACAGTGAGATGATGGTTATGATGATGACAATTATGATGGTGATGGTGATGATGATAATGGTAATGACTAGTATGCTCTTGATGATGCTGCTGCTGATGATGCATACGAGCAAGAGATAGGCAGTGATACAATGTGGAATTAACACCAAGAGTTGGACGAACAGCAGTGTACATGGGCGACAGCGTATTGAATGTCCATTGTGGCCAACCTTCAAGAGTTGGACGAACAGCAGTGTACATGGGCGACAGCGTATTGAATGTCCATTGTGACCAACCTTCATTGTGGCGGCGACACCTAATTGATTGATTGACAAAACAAATGTACTAGGAAACACGTGAACGTGGGGACGTTGACGGCAGAACAGTGACAGCACAAACATCAGGGTAATGTTAAGGAGTGGCTATTACTTATGGTCACGTGAGACTCAGTCAGACATCGACTATTTACTGTAAACCTGTGTAAAATCATCACAAATCAGTTAAGCATGTCCTCTCAACGGAACCAGGGCACCTCTTGGAGTGGAACTGTCATAAAGTGTGAATAAACATGTGGGAGAGTTACAGTAACACGACGGCCGTCAAGAGACGAGCGGCGGGTAAATATTCAAGACAGCAAGGATCGACGAGACACAACTCAAGTCTTATTTCAGCTCATCGGCCCCTCACGATTTGTCAAAGTTGAGCTCAATCAAATGTTCCCACTGTTTATGAAGTGGCCGCTTACGTGCAGCCCAATGTGATCTATATTGGTTTATGTCGGCATCCGTCGTGGATCAAGTGTGTTCTGGAATCCTGAAATCGTTTGAGGGAAGACAATTGAAGCGGGTCTACGATTGGCCAATTATGCTGCGTGTCAAAATTGTTCTTTTAAAACAGGCATTTGGGTAGGAAAGCCCTGGCACTTGGGTGTCACGCGCATGCCTAGCACCCGGGGGACAAGGCAGACAGTTTGGGGGGAGATAAATGAAGGGCAAACAAAGATCAACAAACATCAGGGGACTGACACTTAGGCAAAAACTGACACAGATCAGTCGGAGATGTCAACTATCTGACTTAGTTGGCCGAAAGATACTCAGTCTCAATGGAGTTTTTGTATGTCGAGGAGATTTCAACTAGTGACTTATCTGGCAGTAAGATACTCTGTCTTTGTGGAGGTTTTGTATCGTGAGGAGATTTCAACTAGTCAATTAACTGGCAGTAAGATAATCTGTTTCTGTGGAGTTTTTGTATCGTGAGGAGATTTCAACTGTGTGGCATAGCTGGCAATAAGATATTCTCTCTGTATTTGGAGTTTTTGTGTCGTAAGGAGATTTCAATTGTGTGGCATAGCTGGCAGTAAGATATTCTCTCTGTATTTGGAGTTTTTGTGTCTTAAGGAGATTTCAATTGTGTGGCATAGCTGGCAGTAAGATATTCTCTCTGTATTTGGAGTTTTTGTGTCGTAAGGAGATTTCAACTGTGTGGCATAGCTGGCAGTAAGATATTCTCTCTGTATTTGGAGTTTTTGTGTCGTAAGGAGATTTCAATTGTGTGGCTTAGTAAGATATTCTCTTTCTCTTTAGAGTTTTTATATTGAGAAGAGATATCCATTTTGTGGCTTAGTACATATTCTCTCTTTCTTTAGAGATTTTTTTATTGTAAGGAGATTTTAGTTGTTTGACTAAGCTGATATTCTCTGTGTGTGTAGGTGTTGTATCGTGGGGAGATTTCAATTGTGTGGCTAAGTAAGATATTCTCTGTGTGTGTAGGTGTTGTATCGTGGGGAAATTTCAATTGTGTGGCTAAGTAAGATATTCTCTGTGTGTGTAGGTGTTGTATCGTGGGGAGATTTCAATTGTGTGGCTAAGTAAGATATTCTCTGTGTGTGTAGGTGTTGTATCGTGGGGAGATTTCAATTGTGTGGCTAAGTAAGATATTCTCTGTGTGTGTAGGTGTTGTATCGTGGGGAGATTTCAATTGTGTGGCTAAGTAAGATATTCTCTGTGTGTGTAGGTGTTGTATCGTGGGGAGATTTCAATTGTGTGGCTAAGTAAGATATTCTCTGTGTGTGTAGGTGTTGTATCGTGGGGAGATTTCAATTGTGTGGCTAAGTAAGATATTCTCTGTGTGTGTAGGTGTTGTATCGTGGGGAGATTTCAATTGTGTGGCTAAGTAAGATATTCTCTGTGTGTGAAGTTTTTGTATCGTGAGGAGATTTCAATTGTGTGGCTAAGTAAGATATTCTCTGTGTGTGCAGGTTTTGTATCGTGGGGAGATTTCAATTGTGTGGCCAAGTAAGATATTCTCTGTGTGTGCAGGTTTTGTATCGTGAGGAGATTTCAATTGTGTGGCTAAGTAAGATATTCTCTGTGTGTGCAGGTTTTGTATCGTGGGGAGATTTCAATTGTGTGGCTAAGTAAGATATTCTCTGTGTGTGCAGTGTATGTATCGTGGGGAGATTTCAGTTGTGTGACTACGTAAGATATTCTGTCTGTCTGTCTGTCTGTCTGTCTGTCTGTCTGTCTGTCTGTCTGTCTGTCTGTCTGTCTGTCTGTCTGTCTGTCTGTCTGTCCGTCCGTCCGTCCGTCCGTCCGTCCGTCCGTCCGTCCGTCCGTCCGTCCGTCCGTCCGTCCGTCCGTCCGTCCGTCCGTCCGTCCGTCCGTCCGTCCGTCCGTCCGTCCGTCCGTCCGTCTGTCTGTCTGTCTGTCTGTCTGTCTGTCTGTCTGTCTGTCTGTCGAGTTTTTGCATCAAAGGTGATTAGAGATATTGTGAGTTAGCAGTAAGATCTTATCTCTCTGTTCAGTAAGATCTTCTCTCTCTATTAAATAAGACCTTCTCTCTCCATTCAGGAGGATCATGTCTCTCTATTCAGTTTTCGAGCAGTTTTCATGTTCGTTACATCTGGTCAAGTGTATACAACACAAAACAGTTCAACATAAAATGAAGTGTTATTTTATCGGATATCTGTGTTATTTTGTCGGATATCTGTGTTATATTGTTGGATATCTGTGTTATATTGTTGGATATCTGTGTTATATTGTTGGATATCTGTGTTATATTGTTGGATATTTGTGTTATATTGTCGGATATCTGTTGTATAATATTGAATACCTGTGTTATATTGTTGAATATATGTGTTATATTGTTGGATATCTGTGTTATATTGTTGGATATATGTGTTATATTGTTGAATATCTGTGTTATATTGTTGGATATATGTGTTATATTGTTGAATATATGTGTTATATTGATGGATATCTGTGTTATATTGTTGGTTATCTGTGTTATATTGTAGGATATCTGTGTTATATTGTTGGATATATGTGTTATATTGTTGGATATCTGTGTTATATTGTTGGATATATGTTATACGTATGTTATATGGCTAGATATCTGTGTTATATTGTATTATATTTGTGTTAAATTGCTATGATATGTGTTATGTTGTCATTTATATGTGTTATATTGTTAGATAGTTGCATTATATTGTTAGATATCTGTGTTATATCGTTAGATGTGTGTGTTATATTGCTTGATATGTGTGTTATATTGTCATATATTTGTGTTATATTGTTAGACATCTGTGTTATGTTGTTAGATACGTGTGTTATATTTTTAGATGTGTGTGTGTGTGTGTGTGTGTGTTATATTGTTAGATATATGTGTTATATTGTTAGATATATGTGTTATATTGTTAGATATGTATGTTACATTGTTAGATATTTGTGTTATCTTAGTCAGATATGACTGAGCTACCGTATGACAGTAGACGGTACTACCTGCTTTCTGTCAGCGCCGAATGTTGGGCGGCGCTTACCAAACCCGACACCCCACATTGTGCCAACGGCTTCGGGCGGAAGAACGCAATTGGGAGGGTACTAGCCTTATCCTGGTGCGAGGAAATGCAACCCAAAGACAAAATAGGTCATGGCAGGGCAGACCAGGCCCTAAGCCTTGGTTGGCAGCTGGTCTAGGATCGAAGCTCCGACAGGCGGACAGTTAGAGCATTGCTTTGCTGATCCGGCAGCTTCTGCAGCTTGTCTTGTTCCAGATTATAGGTGTCAACTTTCCTCTGGAGTGAACTAGGCAGGCCGAGAGAGGGATCATGCTGCATGGGCAACACATGGTTTCTTTATTTTAGCCCAGGCTTTGTGCTATGGAGAGGCAATAACTCCATCCCTGGTCTTAACCGGTCTCGGAATCAAAGCGAGAGGCAACTGTTATGAAGAGATAAAGAAAGCCTGTGGTCCAATGATCAAAAGAAGTGCACCGCTGAAAACCTTGACTGGAGAAATCATCACTGATAAGAAACAGTAGATGGATAGATGGGTCGAGCACTATTTAGAGCTTTACTCAAGTGAGACCAAGCTAGCGGATGATGCCCTCAACGCCATAGAGGCCCTGCCAACTCTTGACCACCTGGACACACCTCCCACTATAACAGAAGTTAAGTGTGCTATAAATGAGCTTGCATCTGGCAAGGCTCCAGGTAAGGATGGGATTCCAATAGAGGTAATCAGGAGTGGGCAAGACACACTCGCTCTACAGATCCACCAGCTAATAGAGCTATGCTGGCGAGAAGGACAAGTCCCACAGGATTTCAAAGATTCAAACATCATAACGCTGTACAAGAACAAGGGAGATCGGAGCGACTGTAACAACTATAGAGGTATCTCACTTCTGTGTATTGTTGGGAAAGTATTTGCCAGAATTGTCCTGCACAGACTTCAAGTCCTGGGAGATCAAATCTACCCCGAATCACAGTGCGGCTTCCGTCAGAACCGGTCTACCATTGATATGATATTCTCATTGCGACAGATGCAAGAAAAATGCCGGGAACAAAATCAGCCACTGTTTATTGCCTTCATTTACCTCACAAAGGCATTCGATTTGATCAGTCGTGAGGGTCTGTTCAAAGCACTAAAGAAGATTGGCTGCCCACCAACTCTTCTGTCCATTGTGGAATCGTTCCACACAGGCATGAAGGGTATAATCAAGTTTGATGGCTCAACTTCAGAAGAGTTTGAAATCAAGAGTGGAGTTAAGCAAGGTTGTGTACTATCCCCCACCCTCTTTGGGATATACTTTTCACTTCTACTGAAATATGCCTTTCGTGATCAGGATGACGGTATATACATTCACTCACGCTCAGATGGTGGCCTCTATAATGCTCAGAGATTGAAGGCCAAGACCAAAATTAGAAGGGTACTAATCAGAGAGTTGCTTTTTGCGGATGTTGCTGCGATTACGACCCACTCTGAGGAAGAATTACAACATCTACTATCTGCATTCTCCAATGCTTGTTCTGAATTTGGTTTAACAATTAACAAAAAGAAGACACAAATTATGTCACAAGGTGCACATGGTGTACCATCAATCTTTATTGACGACGCCGAACTGGAGATAGTAGACCATTTTACATATCTGGGATCAGAGGTAAATAGCAAATTATCCCTCGATCAGGAAATCAACATCAGGATTGGCAAGGCAGCAACAACAATGAACATGTTAGCAAAAAGAGTCTGGGAGAACAGGAAGCTTACTGCCAAAACAAAAGTCCTCGTCTACCAAGCCTGTGTCCTTAGTACTCTTCTTTATGGCAGTGAAACCTGGACAACTTACTCACGCCAAGAGAAACGTTTAAACAGCTTTCATATGCGGTGTCTGCGAAGAATACTTGGTATTAAGTGGCAAGACAAAATCACAAATACTGAAGTATTGGAAAGATCAGGTTGTGTGACGGTGTATTCCATGCTCAGTCTTCGTAGACTTAGATGGATAGGACACGTTAGGAGGATGGATGATGGTAGAATACCAAAAGACATCTTTTTTGGTGAATTACAGACGGGTAGGTGATCTCAGGGTCGGCCTCTACTACGATATAAAGATGTGTGTAAGCGGGACATGATTGATACAGGCATTGATAATGCACATTGGGAGCACGTCGCCGCTGAACGTGTTGCATGGAGGGCAACTATCAGAAATGGAATAAAGACAAAGGAGAAAATGATTGCAGAAAAAGCACACACAGAGCGTGAGAGACGTAAGATGGTGCAAAATAGTGGAAGTGACCATGTTTTCACATGCACCTACTGTGGGCAAACATTTGCAGCAAGAATTGGCCTTACCAGCCACACTCGCCACCGCCATGGATCGTAGTTATTAAGCCTTTTTGAAGCACAATGTACCAAACTATCGTCTGTCAAGACGGAAAGGTGCCAATGAATGAATATGTGTTATATTGTTAGATACGTGTGTTATATTGTTAGATACGTGTGTTATATGCTTAGATATGTGTGTTATATTGTTAGATACGTGTGTTATATTGTTAGATATATGTGTTATATCGTTAGATATTTGTGTTATATTGTTAGAAAGTTTAAAAAAATATTATTAGATATGTGTGTTACATTGCTATTTTTGTTAAAAAATTAATTTGCGCTCTCTCGTTTTGAACTCAAGTATAGTCCATAGACACTACAGTCAGTGCTGACTGACTTTTGCTTATGGATTAGCTTTCCCTATTTACAGTCTCCCTCGCCATCAGGCGAACCCACTCCGACTTCGGAGCTGCTTATCTGTTATATCGCTACATATGAGTGTTACTTTGTTAGATATCTGTGTTATATTGTTAGATATTGCTGTAAAATTGTTACATCTTTGTGAAAACATGAGACGTTGCTGGGTAGAGTTGACATGTATTCCTGTACATTTGTATGTTCTACTCTCGGGCAAATATGTGCGACTGTCATCAACAATGAGATATTCACATTGCGACGCTGATGGCATGAGTCCGATCTTGCAAGGTTTCCATTTCAACTCTCGTTGTTCGCTACGGGAGCTATTGACTGGTCGCCTAGTACTCCGGCCTACACAGTGTGATGATCCTAACCTGCCACATAGCCACGGCATGTTGCCACTACTGGATGGGGTTTATTGGATATTCGTGGATTGTGCACACGTAAACATAAATATACACATATAAAAAGAATTAAATTGCATGTCCTTCACAGTAGTCAACCCCAGCATTTTCGCTGTTCGTTATTCATGGGCAAATTTTACGTTCAGTAGTTTGCCATTGCTTTCTGAACGACAAATATACACACATATACACATACATTTGCATACATATTCACATACATACATACATACATACTGGCTGACTGACGTAATTGTTTATTTACCTACTTTCTAACGTTCTTACTTACTTACTTACTTACTTACTTACTTACTTACTTACTTACTTACTTACTTACTTACTTACTTACTTACTTACTTACTTACTTACCTACTTACTTACTTACTTACTTAATTACTTACTTACTTACCTACTTACTTACTTACTTACTCACTTACTTACTCATTCACTCACTCACTCACTTACTTACTTACTTACTTACTTACTTACTTACTTACTTACTTACTTACTTACTTACTTACTTACTTACTCACTTACTTACTTACTTACTTACTTACTTACTTACTTACTTACTTACTTACTTTCTTTCTAGTCTACGTACTTTCTAACTTACTTCCTTACTGTCTAACTTACTTTCTAACTTACTTAACTTCTAACTTACTTTCTAATTTACTTATTTATTTTCTAACTCACTTACTTTCTAACTTACTTACTTTCTCATTTATTTACTTTCTAACTTAATTAATTTCTAACTTACTTAATTTCTAACTTACTTTCTAACTTACTTACTTACTTTCCAGCTTACTTACTTACTTTCCAGCTTACTTACTTACTTACTTACTTACTTACTTACTTACTTACTTACTTACTTACTTATTTACTTTTTAATGTACTTAATTACTTACTTTCTAACTTATTCACTTACTTACTTACTTTCTAAGTAACTTACTTTCTAACTTTCTTACTTAGTTACTTTCTAACTTACTTGCTTGCTTCCTTACTTACTTTCTAACTTACTTACTTACTTATTTACTAACATACTTATTAATATTTTCACGGGAAAGTGTGTGATATTTGTGGAAAGACTTGTTACGTTTACAAAGAATTGTTAAATATTTGTTTTAAGAATATTAACTAATTCTCGCGAGAAATTGTCCACGAACATTTGCCGATGTCGATGTGGAATTGTTGCCCGACAGTTATGGACAGACGTACTTGATTACTTTCTAACTAGCTAACTTACTTACTTTCTAGCTTGCTTATTTCCTTTCTAACTAGCTTACTTACTTACTTACTTTCTAACTAGCTTACTTTCTAACTCACTCACTTACATACTATCTAACTTACTTTCTAACTTGCTTATGTACTTAGATATTTGTGGAAACACGTTTTAAACTTACAAAGAAATGTTAAATATGTTTTAAGATACAATGGGCTTCTCTTAAGTCTTTAGCCTGACCATGAAGGAGTAGGCGGAGAAACTTGAAATTTTGCACATGTATAGCTCATTTAATTTGTAATAGACATATGAATTATGAATTTCCCTCCTCAACTTGTTTTCCCGATATGGTGCATGGCACAACACACCCTGTTGACCAGATCTGCACATCCAACGATTTGTCAGAACAATGGAGACATCAGGCGCCAGGACTGTGATAAAATTCTTGATGTTACAGAAAAGAAAAAAAAACCTACAGAAATACACAGGGAGATGGAGCCAGTGTTTGAGGAAGTCTGTCCTTCGTATGCTTCTGTAAAAAAAAAATGGTGTTTGCAATTTAAGTGTGGCCGTTCCCAAGTTGCTGATCTGCCAAGATCAGGACGACCGTCCTCAGAGTGCAGTGATGCAAATGCTGCAAAAGTGAAGAAAATCATAGACCAAGATAGGAAAATGACAATTGCAGAGATATCGGGTTCATCAAAACCGAGTAAAAGTAGTTGTTAGAAGTTTACACAACAGACTGAACATGAGAAAAGTGTGCCCGCTGGGTCCCGCGTGAACAGAAACAAACACGGGTTGAATTCTGTGGCCAGTTGCTCAACATGTGGCGGTCGAAATACATGTTGACGACCATGATGACGGTAGATGAGACTTGGATTCATCATTATGACCCAGAATCCAAAATTACAAGCATGCAGTGGAAAAACCCGTGCTCGCCAACACATGTCAAGCCAAGAGCACAAAAATCTGCAAGAAAAGTGATGCTGACAGCTTTTGGGATGTCAAAGGTGTCATATTGAAAGATTACATGCTTCATGGCAACACGGTTAATGGGCAGTACTATGCAGATCTCCTTATCAAACTAAGAAAGGCTGTGACCGGAAAACGAGGGAAAGCGCGTACGCAAATTCTGCCTTTGCTTCAAGACAACGCGCCCTCCCATAAAGCACAGCTTGTGCTGCAAACTGCCAACGATTTGAATATTGAAATTCTTCCACACCCACCATATTCTCCAGATTTGGCCCCATCAGACTTTTCTTTTCCCATATCTGAAAAAAAAAAAACAGCTGAAAGAAAATCGTTTTGACAGTTTCGAAGATGTCATACTGGCTTGTGATAACTGGTTTAGTTCGAAAAATAGGTTGTTTTATTATTAAGGTCTTTTCAAGGTCACGTAGAGATGACAGAAATGCATAAATTCATGTGGTGGCTACTTTGAGAATGTATAAGCACTGTGCCAAATTTCAATTTTCTCCGCCTACTCCTTAATGGTCAGGCTAAAGACTTATGAGAAGAACCTTGCAATTAATCAACAATCGTGAGAAATTGTCCGCAAACACTTGCCAGTGTCGATAGAGACTTGTTGCCCGATAACTATGGACAGACACTGTCTCCATAAATGCGAGGGATACTAAATCATGCCAACACGGCAACCTTGACATTTGAGGTTTCTTTTCTCCTAATGCGGTCATGAAGCAGAAACGGATGCTGTGGCGAAGGATACAGTGAGACGCGTAGTTTTATAATACTCCGACACACCAAGTCCAGGGATCGAGATCTGCCGCGCTCGGTTTAGAAGCAGGCCGCTCTGCGTAGCTGTCCATGGTATGATGAGTCGGCTGCTAAAATTCAATGGCAAACTACTGAACTAAACTGCCAGGTAAATCACAAACATCCACTACATGCAGTGGTTGATTGCGACGTACTGCAGAGATCATCGCACCAATTAGTAAAGCTGATGCGTTGGTGTAACGGTTAGGAAGTTACGCTGACAACGACATGACGCAGGCGAACGGATGTTCCAGGTATGTGCTCGACGTTCACTACGGAGGGAGGGACTGGCCACCTGTTGCTGCCTGCACAATGACCTACAGATTGTGATGGTCCTAGCATTTCAGAGACAAGTGCTGTTGAGAGTTCGTAGACAAGTGGGGTCATGAGTTTGTAGATAAGTGGGGTCGTGAGTTTGTAGACAAGTGGGGTCGAGAGTTTGTAGACAAGTGGGGTCGAGAGTTTGTAGATAAGTGGGGTCGTGAGTGTGTAGATAAGTGGGGTCATGAGTTTGTAGACAAGTGGGGTCGAGAGTTTGTAGACAAGTGGGGTCATGAGTTTGTAGATAAGTGGGGTCATGAGTGTGTAGACACATGGGGTCGTGAGTTTGTAGACAAGTGGGGTTGTGAGTTTGTAGACAAGTGGGGTCATGAGTTTGTAGACAAGTGGGGCCGTGAGTTTGTAGAAAAATGGGGTTGTGTGCTTTTAAAAAAAGTGGGGTCCTGCCTTTATAGAAAAGTGGTTTCACGTGTTTATAAAATTGTGGATCATGTCTTTATAAAAAAAAGTGGGGTCATGTCTTTATAGAAAAGTAGGGTCAGCTGTGTATAAACTAGATGGAACTGGTGTGTGCACTCAACCCCAACCTAGGTTGACTTTCTATACAATTGTACCTTCAGTAGTTTGCCATAGCGTTCTGGACGATAATTCAGCGTTTGGATCCAACTGAGCCGTGTAAGAGATAAATCGAATACAACATTATCAGTGCATCAAAAATCTAAGAGAGAGAGAGAGAGAGAGAGAGAGAGAGAGAGAGAGAGAGAGAGAGAGAGAGAGAGAGCGCCAGGGTGATCTCTGTGTGCAGTTATGTAGAGACAAACATCGCCTCATCTATATCACTTTCCTCTACTTCTATATGTGCCTATCAATACATATACAGTAACTCGTCGTGTCCTTGAGTTTGTCTGAAGCTGAGACTGTCTGAGTTTGTCTCATTCCACGACCGTCTTTGTCTCAACTTGCGACTCTCTTTGTCTCAACCAACTACTTTCTTTTTCTCAAACAGCTTATGTCTTTATCTCAACCAACAACTGACTTTGTCTCAACCCGAGACTGCTTTGTCGCATTACATGACTGTCTTTGTCTCAACCCGTCATTGTCTTTGTCTCAACCCTCGACGTTCTTTGAATCAACCAGCTTCTGTCTTTGTCTCAACCTACAATTGTTTTGTCTCAACCCAGGACTGTCTTTGTCTCATAAAATGACTGTCTTTGTCTCAACCCCCTACTTTCTTTATCTCAGCCAACTTGTGTCTTTATCTCAACCAACAACTGACTTTGTCTCAACCCGTCACTGCTTTGTCGCGTAACACGACTGTCTTTGTCTCAACTTGTGACTGTCTTTGTCTCAACCCGTCATTACCTTTGGCTCAACCTTCGCCGTTCTTTGAGTCAACCAGATTATGTCTTTATCACAACCCACAACTGTTTTATCTCAACTCAGGACTGTCTTTGTCGCAACCCGTCATTGTCTTTGTCTCAACCCTCGACGTTCTTTGAGTCAACCAGCTTCTGTCTTTATCTCAACCCACAAATGTTTTATGTCAGCCCAGGACTGTCTTTGTCCCAACCCAGGACTGCTTTTGTCTCATTCCACGACTGTCTTTGTCTCTCAACTTGCGACTGTCTTTGTCTCAACCTCATAAAATGAATGTTAATTAATTAATTAATGATATTACTTTCAGCGCACGATGGTTGATGGTTTTCCCTGAAAGATTAGCTGTGCAGTTGTGTTGCTAATACCGGAGATGTGTTGTGTGACTGTCGCCAGTTCCGGAAACGTCTTGTGCGACTGTTGCTAGTTCTGGAGACATGCTGTGTGACTCGCTCTAGTTCCAGAGACCTGTTGTGTGACTGTCGCTAGTTCTGGAGACATGTTGTGTAACTGTCACTAGTTCCGGAGACGTGTTGTGTGACTGTCGCTAGTTCTGGAGACCTGTTGTTTAACTGTAATTAGTTTCGGAGACTTTTTGTGTGACTGTCGCTAATTCCGGAGACCTGTTGTGTGACTGGCTCTAGCATTGACCACTGGTCAACTCCTTCCATAAACAAGGACAAGTGAATTCATTCAGTGTGGACCCCGGACAGTCTCCTGCTGTATACGACACCCGCCCAACACTTCGTTCATTTGATGCCGAATGTGAAAAGGAGTTGTCACCCTAACAACGTATGTGATTTTATGTGCACACAGCTGTTGTGATGGCTGATAGAACGAGCACTTGGGGCTTCGGCTGATGTGAGTAATAACTTTATTCTTCGCCTCTTCTCATGTTTACTTAGTGTGATCCCTGTATCTAGGTCTCCTCTTGTCTATATTTAGTGTTATCTCCTTCATCTAGATCTCCTCTATTTTATATTTAGTGTGATCTCCTTTATCTAGATCTCCTCTAGTCTGTGCTTAGTGTGATCTCCTTTATCTAACTTTTCTTTTGTCTATATTTAGTGTGATCCTCTTTATCTAGGTCTCCTTTTGTCTATTTTTAGTGGTATCTCCTTTATGTAGGTCTCCACTTGTCTATATTTAGTGGGATCTTCTTTATCTAGGTCTCC
Organism: Cepaea hortensis; assembly: GCA_963921405.1. Classification (NCBI taxonomy): domain Eukaryota; kingdom Metazoa; phylum Mollusca; class Gastropoda; order Stylommatophora; family Helicidae; genus Cepaea; species Cepaea hortensis. Next base: position 262,953,865 of record OY992876.1, on the reverse strand, counting down.
TCTTGTATATTTTTAGTGTGATCTCCTTTATCTAGGTTTCCTTTTGTCTATGTTCAGTGTGATCTCCTTTATCTCGGTCTCCTCATGTCTGTTCAATGTTATCTCATTCTAGCTACTTCTTTTTGTTTATACTTAATGTGAACACTTTATATGCCACCTCTAGACCGTATAGGATGGTCTCATTTACCTTAACCTCGTGGTCCTTGTTATTACAATGTGATTTATATATCCTGTCATCTTTATTAGGCTGGTCAGGTTTTTTAAGTCTCTTACTGTTGCTATGGGTGTCATACGATTTATGTAACTGTGTCGGATAAATAGTTGATGGCTCAACCCCAAAGAGATAAAGGATCCTCAGTTCCTCTTTCTCAATGTGATCCTGCCCGTTAAAATTAATTTAGCTATTACTGGCTCAATGATTTGAGACCATTAAATAGAGTTTTGGAGAACCAAGGAATACCTCCAGGAAAAATATGAAATTTTTACTGAGTATCCCAAATGTCCTTAGGGGTGGTTCCTTGCCTCTCCTCTACCAAATAAATAATGAATCTAGGGTAATTGCTTACAACAATTTTACTATGACAAGAGAACTCTCAAAAGAGAAAATAACCCGTAATTTTCATCATTATATATATATATATATATATATATATATATATATATATATATATATATATATATATATATATATATATATATATATATATATATATATATATATGCTGGCCTGCAGGAGACTCGCCTCGCTGAGGAAGGGTCACTCAGGGAAAACAACTACACCTTTTTCTGGAAGGGTAAAGGGCAGGCAGAAAAAAGGCAACACGGTGTGGGCTTTGCAGTGAAGAATTCGCTACTGGGAATGATTGAAATTCCAGCAGGAGGAAATGAAAGACTATTATCCCTGCGCTTGGCAACCTCTTGTGGGTTTGCCACCATTATTACTGCATATGCACCGACACTCGATTCCTCTGATGATGTGAAGGATTTGTTCTATGAGGAGTTAGACTCTGTGATCAAGGCAGTTCCAAAATCCGACTACATTTATATGCTCGGTGATTTCAATGCTCGTGTGGGCAAGGACTCGAGTTCATGGCCAGTGTGCCTTGGAAAATACAACATCGGTCGCATGAATGAAAATGGGCAAAGGCTGCTGGAGCATTGCACCAGTAATGACCTATGTATTACAAACTCTTTTTTTAAAACAAAAGAGATGCATAAGGTCACATGGAAACATCCAAGATCCGGCCATTGGCACCAGCTGGACTTCATCATCACACGGAGACAACATCTGAACCATATATCATTGACTCGTAGTTACCACAGTGCTGACTGTGATACGGATCATTCTTTGGTTGTTGCAAGGGTTAGACTGAGACCAAAGAGAATCTACACAGCTAAACACAAATCTAGCCCCAGGATTAATATTATTAACACTCATGATCCTGAAAAGTGCTTTCAGTTTCAACAGCAACTTGAAGACGCTTTCACTGATACACCAGAAAATTGTACAGTAAATGATAAATGGAATAAACTTAAGGAAACTCTTTGTAAAACTGCCGTAAAGGTTTACGGCACTGTGGATCATAAGAGGCAGGACTGGTTTGCGGCCAACAGCGAGACTCTGCAGCCCTTGATTGATAAGAAGAAGAAAGCTCTCTTAAGAAACAAGGAAAGACCAACGCGTAACACTCTGAGTGAGCTAAGGCAATCTAGGAAGGATGTGCAAAAGGCTGCCAGGCAGTGTGCAAATGATTATTGGATCAAGTTATGTGAGTCCATTCAAATCGCAAGTGATAAGGGAGACATAAGAAGCATGTATGAAGGAATAAAGAAAGCCTGTGGTCCAGTGATCAAAAGAAGTGCACCATTGAAAACCTTGACTGGAGAAGTCATCACTGATAAGAAACAGCAGATGGACAGATGGGTAGAGCACTATTTGGAGCTTTACTCAAGTGAGACCAAACTAGCGGATAATGCCCTCAACGCCATAGAGGCTCTACCAACTCTTGACCACCTGGACACACTTCCCACCATAACAGAAGTTAAGTGTGCTATAAATGAACTTGCATCTGGCAAGGCTCCAGGTAAGGATGGGATTCCAATAGAGGTTATCAGGAGTGGGCAAGACACACTCACTATACAGATCCACCAGCTAATAGAGCTATGCTGGCGTGAAGGACAAGTCCCACAGGATTTCAAAGATTCAAGCATCATAACACTGTACAAGAACAAGGGCGATCGGAGCGACTGCAACAACTATAGGGGTATCTCACTTCTGTGTATTGTTGGAAAAGTATTTGCCAGAATTGTTCTGCGCAGACTTCAAGTCCTAGGAGATCAAGTCTACCCCGAATCACAGTGTGGCTTTCGACAGAACCGGTCTACCACTGATATGATATTCTCATTGCGACAAATGCAAGAAAAATGCCGTGAACAGAATCAACCACTGTTTATTGCCTTCATCGACCTCACAAAGGCATTTGATTTGGTCAGTCGTGAGGGTCTGTTCAAGGCACTAAAGAAGATTGGCTGCCCACCAACTCTTCTGTCCATTGTGGAATCGTTCCACACAGGCATGAAGGGTATAATCAAATTTGATGGTGCAACTTCTGAAGAATTTGAAATCAAGAGTGGAGTTAAGCAAGGTTGTGTACTAGCTCCCACCCTCTTTGGAATATACTTTTCACTTCTACTGAAATATGCATTTCGTGATCAGGATGGTGGTATATACATTCACTCACGCTCAGATGGCGGCCTCTACAATGCTCAGAGATTGAAGGCTAAGACCAAAATTAGGAGGGTACTGATCAGAGAGTTGCTTTTTGCAGATGATGCTGCAGTTACGACCCACTCTGAGGAAGAATTGCAATGTCTACTATCTGCATTCTCCAATGCTTGTTCTGAATTTGGTTTAACAATTAGCAAAAAGAAGACACAGATTATGTCACAAGGTGCACATGGGGTACCATCAATCTTTATTGACGACGCCGAACTAGAGATAGTAGACCATTTTACATATCTAGGATCGGTGGTAAATAGCAAATTATCCCTAGATCAGGAAATCAACATCCGGATTGGTAAGGCAGCAACAACAATGAACAGGTTAAGAAAAAGAGTCTGGGAGAACAGGAAGCTTACTGCCAAAACAAAAGTCCTTGTCTATCAAGCCTGTGTCCTTAGTACTCTTCTCTATGGCAGTGAAACCTGGACAACTTACTCACACCAAGAGAACAATTTAAACAGCTTTCATATGCGGTGTCTGCGAAGAATTCTTGGTATTAAGTGGCAAGACAAAATCACAAATACTGAAGTATTGGAAAGATCAGGTTGTGTGACAGTTTATTCCATGCTCAGTCTTCGTAGACTTAGATGGATAGGACATCTTAGGCGGATGGATGATGGTAGAATACCAAAGGATATCTTTTTTGGTGAATTACAGATGGGTAAGAGATCTCAGGGTAGGCCTCTACTACGATACAAAGATGTGTGTAAGCGGGACATGATTGATACAGGCATTGATAATGCACATTGGGAGCAAGTCGCCGCTGAACGTGTTGCATGGAGGGCAAATATCAGAAATGGAATAAAGTCAAAGGAGAAAATTATTGCAGAAAAGTCACACACCAAGCGTTTGAGACGTAAGATGGTGCATGATGGTGGAAATGACCATGTGTTCACATGCACCCACTGTGAACGGACATTTACAGCGCAAATTGGCCTTATCAGTCACACTCGCTACCGCCATAGTTAAAAGTTATTATGCCTTTTTAAAGCACAAACTATCGTCTGTCAAGACGGCAAGGTGCCAATGTATGTAATGTATATATATATGGAATTATTGATTATAGATGTAATAACATCCAACAATCAATGCAGTACAGTTGCAAGATTATTTACATATTCATCTCTAACTAATTATCTATCTCCTGGCTGTGCCACTGTATCATACAGTATCCTCAGTGTTGTATCCGGTTTTACTTATAATTATTGGGCCTCTTCTGCTGGCCTAATTATAATCTGTGGAAAGAAACTGGGTACACCCTGGTTGGTCTCCCATCCAGTTCTTGGATCTCGTTAGATTCAGTCAGTGTAGACTATATTCTTGAGTGTTCTTTTATATTTTCCCCCTGTTAGATTTATTATGGCTCACTGTGTTTCCTCCACACTTTACCTAGACAAAAGGATATGTGATACCTGTCCTGGAAGGGTGGTGAAAATTGGCAGGAAGTTGCTGTGGAATAGTATTTGGCCTCACTATCTCAGCTGCCTCACTCAGTTAAGTGGCTACTGCATTCAGTCAAGCTGCTACTACTACTTTCACAAAGTGCTGCATTCACAAAGTCAGGTCTGGATAATGACACTACCTTATTTATTAGAATGACTTCAACATGTCGACACGTTTCATGATCTGAATGAGATGCAATTTCTCATAAGCGATGTCGTAGGCTGAGGATTTTCTTTACTCGTGAATTTGATTGTGAAACTCTCTCACTCCTTCCGCTATTTCAGGTCTTATGTCTCATGCTGGAAACAAACAGGCCATGTCGCTTTGCGTGCTGCTATTTATACGCTGGCTTTTCCGGTTCACGTTTTTCATTGCCAATGGGTATATTAAATCTTGGATCATACAATTGTGGAACAAACAATCCTGTTGCGGTGTTCAGGGTTTAATTGTCGACGGGAAATATCTACAGCATTTTACGTTTGTGAAAATAAAGTATGTCACAAACTGACATTTCGCCTGTTTAGTGTGAACTAAACAGAGATGAACAGAGATGTGGTTCCTGAGACGAATGTTGCGAATTCCTTGGACTGCCAGAGTAACTAACAACGACTGCCTGAAACAGGCTAATGAAACTAGAACATTATATACAACAATAAGACAGAGACAAACATCTTTCTTCGGTCACGTGATGAGAAGAGAGGCATTGGAGAACATCGTAACAACTGGAAAGATCGAGGGGAAGAGTGGCAGAGGTAGACCAAGAGAAGTGATGCTGGATGGATTGAGACGGTGGCATGGAGGAATATCAGCACCAGAGTTGATCCAGAAAACCAAAGACCGAGATCTATGGAGAGCCATGAACGCCTACGCCAGCCGGCACGGCACTTGATGATGTTGATGATGAGTGTGAACTCGGTTATCTAAGTCTGTTTTTGTCCGCATTTAGTGTCATCTTGTATCTTGTCTATGTTTAGTATATGTTTACATGATTAGTGTATGTGTATATGTTTAGTATAATTCGCTGGGCTGGTCACTTGACTCGCGTGCAAGATTATGCTCCCTAAACGAATTTTTTACGGCGAGCTGCATTGTGGTAAACACTCCCAAGGTGGCCAGAGGAATCGCTTTAAAGACACTGAAGATCTCACTAAAAACTTTTGGAATTCATTATGACATTTGGGAGACTGTTGCCAAAGACCGAAATTCGTGGCGTATATCATTACGCAAGGGTGTAGTCACGTGTGAGGCAAACAGGACTACAAGAGCTGTGAAAAAAAAAAAAAATGCTGGGCAGAAAAACCACTGCAGGAGATCCTCCTCCTGGAACGTCAAGCATTCTTTGCTCACATTGTCAAAGAACATTTCGAGCCAAAATTGGCCTTATCAGCCATCTTAGAACTCACGGCTCCATACTTTCAACCCCACTGGATGAATTGAATGGTCATCATCATTCTTGATGGACAAACAACCTGTTTAGTACATCTGTATATGCTTAGTACGAGGGTAAGTTAATAAGTAAGTCTCAAATGGCTGTAGAAAAATAACTAAATATGATAACAACTTGAAACCAGTTTATTTTTACACATACA
>OY992876.1:262845551-262943051 GCA_963921405.1 Cepaea hortensis | reverse complement strand
TCCACAGTCAGTACTACATGGAAAGGCCAAGTGGACACATAATGAGACTATATCTGGTACTATTAGTATTGGGACTCTTCACTGGCTGTTGAAGATGAGAACAGAGGTTGTACGGAAATGTGCCGAGAGTTGTGATGTCGATTCTTAACGTACCTCAACTCAAGTAAACAGAACTCAACTCAGCTCAACTGTGAACTCAGTTCCACTCAACTCTCGATTTGACTCGACTTCTCTTCAGTATTCACAAGATCGATTGTTATGTTCTCGAACGGGAGACGGTTAACGCGTCCGTAGGTTTAGGTTTGAACATTTCTGCAGACGAAAACATCTTTAATATCGGCAGAAGAATTCATGTTGAGCAGTGTCTTCCTCTAGTACCGCTAGGTGGCCCTCCAGGGTTGTGTGAGTGTCCACGGTGTCTTGAGAGTGTCCACGGTGTGGTGTGAGTGTCCACGGTGTGTTGTGACTGTCCACGGTGTGTCGTGAAAGTCCACGGTGTGTTGTAGGAGACAACGATGTGTTGTGAGTGTCCACGGTGTGTTGTGAGTGTTCACGGTGTGTTGTGAGTGTCCACGGTGTGTTGTGAGTGTCCACGGTGTGTTGTGAGAAACAACGATATGTTGTGAGTGTCCACGGTGTGTTGTGACAATCAACGACATGTTGTGAGTGTCCACGGTGTGTTGTGAAAGTCCACGGTGTGTTGTGAAAGTCCACGGTGTGTTGTGAGTGTCCGCGATGTGTTGTGCGTCCATGGTTTATTCATTGAGTTTGTTTTCTCGCGGGACTATTTCTGTGTGAACTCCAAGTCTCCAGCAGTAATATAGTCACAGTAATTAACAATACACCCTGTACTTAGTTTTATAGTTAATTGATTCACTGCCGACGGATAAAATATCATCAAATGTGACCTCCCATGTGGACAGAAGGAGGGTATATCGCCATAGTAGAATCATCATGTTATTTTGTTTTGTGTCGTGGCATCCTCCTCAATTTCAATTCTCAGTGAACGGAAATTCCCATGATAATACTTGTTCATGTGATTGTGTACCATGTCTGGTCCAAACCTACTTTTTGTTTGGCACTGAAGCAGTTAAAGTACATGTGCACTTTTCTCGGATACTGGGGGTTGTCGCTGGATGATCACTGCTAGTATCTTCATATCTCAGATGTTCATGATGAAGTATTACTGCTAGTATCTTCATATCTCAGATGTTCATTGTGAGATTTCTGCTAGTATCTTCATATCTCAGGTGTTCACGATGAAATATCACTGCTAGTATCTTCATATCTCAGATGTTCATGATGAAGTATTACTGCTAGTATCTTCATATCTCAGATGTTCATTGTGAGATTTCTGCTAGTATCTTCATATCTCAGGTGTTCACGATGAAATATCACTGCTAGTATCTTCATATCTCAGATGTTCATGATGAAGTATTACTGCTAGTATCTTCATATCTCAGATGTTCATTGTGAGATTTCTGCTAGTATCTTCATATCTCAGGTGTTCACGATGAAATATCACTGCTAGTATCTTCATATCTCAGGTGTTCACGATGAAATATCACTGCTATTATCTTCATATCTCATTAATTTATTGTGAGATTGCTGCTAGTATCGTCATATCTCAGGTGTTCACGATGAAATATCACTGCTATTATCTTCATATCTCAGGTGTTCATGATGAGATCACTGCTAGTATCTTCATATCTCAAATGTTCATGATGAAATATTACTGCTAGTATCTTCATATCTCAGATGTTCATTGTGAGATGGCTGCTAGTATCTTCATATCTCAGATGTTAAATGTCAGATCACTGTAAGTATCTTCATATCTTAGACGTTCATGATTAGATCACTGCTAGTATCTTCATATCTCACACGTTCATGATGAGAACACTGCTAGAACCTTCATATTTCAAATATTCATGTTGAGATTAATGCTAGAATTGTGACTGTCTCCGCCCACTAAAGTAGTTCTGACAACCATATCAGCGTCATCCCTATAAGTGAGTGAGCCAAACTCCTTGCCACAGACTTACAAGCCCTGTGTTCTGCCGCTTTGTTCTGGTTGCGGCGCCCCGGCACGCGTTATTGCTTTCATTTCTGCTTTATTGCAGTTTAACGAGCAGGGGGGAAGAGTCTGAAGTCAGCGTGACGTCACACAGCCGGCAACAGTTGTTCAGGCCTGTGATTTCTGTGGGTAGACGGTTATAAAACTATCATCAGCATCTGGCTGCTGGAGCGTGCCGACCGTCGTAAACTATGTTACCTGTTCACACCTGACTCTGACAAACGTGTTTCTCTCCCTTGATGTGTTTCTTCAGGTTCCCGCAATTATCTTGTCTGTCTTCTGCTTTCTGTCACTTTGTTTGTCTTGCTTCTTTCCAGCCACAATATTATTATCAGTATATTATTATTATTATTATTACATTACTACTTGTTTTAGTGTGTTAATAGTAGTAATATGTAGAGAATAATAAGTAGTATTACTAATGTTGTCCCACTAATAGTAATAATAATAATTATTATAGTTCGATTAGTGGGATAATAGTAGTAATAACTGTATTAGTGTGATAATAGTAGTAATATTTCTAATGGTGTGATAATAGTAGTAATAATTGTAATAGTGTGATTCCAGTAGTAATAATTCTATTAGTGATAATTGTAGTAATATTTCTAATAGTGTGATAATAGTAGTAATAATTGTATTAGTGTGATAATAGTAGCAATAATTATGGCATTTTGATAATAGTAGTACTATTTCTAATAGCGTGATAATAGTAGTAATAACTATCGTCTGTCAAGACGGCAAGGTGTCAATGCAAATGTGACTATAGTAGTAATAGATCTGTTAGTGTGATAACAGTAGTAAGAATTCTATTAGTGGTGAAATATTAGTAATAATTCTATTAATGTGATAATGTAGTAATAATTCTATTCTTGCGTTATAGTAGTAATAATTATATTAGTGTGGTAATAGTAGTAATAATTATATTAGTGTGACAGTAGTAATAATATTTTAATAGTGAATAATAGTAGTAATATTTTAATAGTTCTCTGCTGCCGGTTTTGGAGGACTGATAAAACTATGGGATAAGTGCATCAATGTTGGCGGAAATTATATTGAGAAATAAAGAGACAATGTATGTATAAAAATAAACTGGTTTCATGCTGTTATCATATTTAATTAATTTTCTACAGCCATTTGTGACTTACTTATTAACTTATGTTAACTTACCCTCGTAAAATGCTTACACGTAAATGTGGGAAGGGGGTGGGGGGGGGGGGGGGGGGGTCGGGTCCAAGCTGGACACAGACCAAATCTGCCACCGAGTGCCGTGTGGGCGGTCAACTCTGGCACCATATGTCCAATGTGCTTTCGGCGTGTGGAAAGAATCATTACTTGTTGATATTATTATTATTATTATTATTATTATTATTATTATTATTATTATTATTATTATTATTATTATTATTCAATCAATCAATTGCGTCTCCAAAATGAAGGTTGGATGCAATGGACCTCCAACACTGTCTGTCTTTCGCAGTGATTGTACAATCTGTCAGACTGCTGTTCGTCCATCTCTTGATGTTATAGTCCCACTTGTATCGTTGTTTACCCCTTGCTCGCTTGCCCTCAACCTTGCCCTCCAGTATGGTTTTTATAATAGTGTTGTCTTTTAACGTGGCCGAAATATTTCACTTGCCTCTTTTTTATTTCTTTCATCAGCTCTCTTTTATTATTATTATTATTATTATTATTATTATTATTATTATTATTATTATTATTATTATTATTATTATTATTATTAAATAAGATTGGGAAAGATTAAATAAGGCGGTAATTTACCTCTGTGGGGCGATGCAGAAGAGGAATACGTGCATAGCTGTGTTAATCAGGATGATTGTGATGATTATTATGATGATGATAATGATGATGATGATAATAAAGTTGGTTGTACGTCCCCTACAGGACGTCGAAATCAGCCCCGGCATTTGATGACTGTTTGTGATTTCCTGGGCAATTTCAGTTCAATTTTCTGCCATTGTTTCCTGAACTACGTGCGCCCCAACGTATAAACCAATGCAAGGCTATCTGATTCCAAAATGTCTGCAGCCAAAACTAGTAATAATAATATTAATACTGCATGGCATATTGCTTCAGATGGAATTTATGTCCTGAAGACAGATTTCCCGTTGTCCCTACTCGTCCATACACTCTATAACAACATTTCTGTTACTTAAAGACTTTCCCTCATAGTTACTTTTTAAAAAGTTAGTCACATATCCTTTACATGAGGTAGCAGTCAACCCCAGCATTTTGTGGCTAAGTTCAGTATTTACCATTGCCTTCAGAACGACCGGCACTTATACCATTGTATGAAAACTAGACGGTCTTCTTCCAAATCGCTGTTTCTAACGCGGTATGCGGGGTAGCGTATTGCGTTTTGCGTTTTCGCACCGCCTTCGCGACGGCGTGGGACGTAGTTACTGGGTAGCCAAGACAGTTAGAACAATGGCGAATTGAACATGAACAAGAACATGCGAGCAAGAAAGTGAGATGAAAATTTGTAAAGTGGACGATAACACGCCGTTTTGTTGTGTTTCCAGGCAGACGAGTCTATCAGGAAATTGAGGGGCGCCAACGTGAGGTCGCCTAACCATGTATTGTAACGATATCTGCTCTGCGGTGTGGACCAGCCACCCTGACACCCCCTGGAAGAAGTGAGTGCTCATATTGTTGTGTGTATGTATGTTTTTAGGGACATCGATCTTTCTTTCTTTCTTTCTTTCTTTCTTTCTTTCTTTCTTTCTTTCTTTCTTTCTTTCTTTCTTTCTTTCTTTCTTTCTTTCTTTCTTTCTGTCTTTTCTATTGCTTTCTGCTGCTGCTGCTGCTGCTGCTGCTGCTGCTGCTGCTGCTGCTGCTGCTGCTGCTGCTGCTGCTGCTGCTGCTACTACTACTACTACTACTACTACCATTATAGCCGCTGCTGCTGTTGCTTTACTATTATTACTACTACTACTACTACTACTACTACTACTACTACTACTACTACTACTACTAATACTACTACTACTTCTACTACTACTACTACTACTACTACTACTACTACTATGACTACTACTACTACTACTACTACTACTACTACTACTACTACTACTACTACTACTACTACTGATGCTGCTACTATTGCAACCACTATCACTACCATCTACAACCCGCCAACCAGCCTGATGATCCCTCACGTATTAGTTCCCGCGTCCTCTGCTCATAACCTTTCACCTTTGACTTATGCCAGGACAGAATTTCACCTGCAGCACAGGGTCACAGGTTATGTCGGGTCACAGGTTGCGTCCGGTCAGTTTGTAAAGCCGGAACCCCGGACATAACAACAGATCTGTTCGTGGGGATTGTGGGAACGAGCGCTGGTCAAGTTTTACACGAGTGATTTCTGCAATAGTCACCGGGGTTTGGTCAGTTCGACACACACGCACCTGTAATCATACTTTGATTAACGTGAACTATGAATCGCTGTTTATTTGGCGCATCTGTAATCATACTTTGATTAACGTGAACTATGAATCGCTGATTAGTTTTATTTTTGCTACGTTCGCTTTGAACTTGAGTGTATTCCTTACACATACTGCTATGACTAGCTGCTGATTCACTAGGGAGTATCATTGGTACCTTGCCGTCTTGACAGACGATAGTTTACTACACTGTACTTCAAAAAGGCATAATAACTACAACCCATGTTCGTCCACAGTGAACACATGGTCATTTCCATCCATCTCGCACCATCTTACGTCTCACGCGCTCAGTGTGTGACTTATATGCAATCATTTTGTGCTTTGTCTTTATTCCATTTCTGATCTTTGCCCTCCAAGCAACACGTTCGGCGGCGACTTGCTCGACTCGACTGATATCTGCCTATGAATTATCGTTCCCTATTTATCAGTGTACCTCGCCATCACTGGACTTATAATGTGTCCCTAAGTTAAAGACGAGAAGTCAGTATTTTAGCCCAAATGAACTGTGTAGGAGTTTAACCCGCTACCTCGCCATCACTGGACTTTTAATGTGTCCCTAAGTTAAAGAAGAGAAGTCAGTATTTTAGCCCAACTGAACTGTGTAGTAGTTAAATCGCTACCTCGCCATCAGCGTACCAGAAATTTGAGAGCGAGAGCTCCTTTTGGCCATGCTGACCTGGAGATTCGTAATACTGTAATCATAAATTGATTAACGTAAACTTTGAATCATTGATTAGTTCGTCTAACTGAAATGTTCCGTTGTTTAACGTAAATTTTGAATCACTGATTACTTTGTCTAACTGAAATGTACCGTTGATTAACGTAAACTTTGATTCATTGATTAGTTCGTTTAACTGTAATGTTCCGTTGATTAACGTGAACTATTCTAGTTTGTTTCCATAACTAAAATCAAGCGTTGTTTAACGAGATCTGTGAATTATTGCATAGTTCTCGCAGCTGTAATCATAAGTTGTTCAACATGAACTATGAATCTCTCGTCAGTTGATGCTGATGTAATCATAAGTTGATTAAAGTGAACAATCAAGCATCGATTAGTTCTCGCAACTGTTATCATAAATTGAATAACGTGACCTATCAACACACTGACCATGTCTGCTACATAAACACACTGACCATGTCTGCTACATAAACACACTGACCATGTCTGCTACATAAACACGGTGACCATGTCTGCTACATAAACACACTGACAATGTCTGCTACATCGTTACACTGACCATGTCTGCTACATTGTTACACTGACCATGTCTGCTACATTGACACACTGACCATGTCTATTACATAGACATTTTTATCTCATCTAGAACATAGTGACCACACCTCTCTCACAGTGACCACATAGACAGGCTGACCACGCTTCAGAAACACATTTTCACATGAAAGGAAAACTAAAACCACAAGTCTTAGAAGAGTTCATGATTCCGGGGTGCCTTCTGCATCTTATCACTTATACATTCCTTTCAGCGCTTGCATTTCTTGGTTACGGGGGAGGGGGAGAAACCCGAGCCAGTTTTTGCCCTCGTCATCATTTGAGACTCGCTGGCTGGCTCGACTAATGAAGTCAGGGGAAATGTTGGCAGTTTTAATGATGTCATGTGTGAAACAGGAGCTACTGCAGTCATTGATGAGCACAGGAGGGGAGGGGGGGGGGGGTTGTTGTTCCATCCTAGGGTGTACTCGCGAGGGTCGTGTGATCAGCTTAACTACACCCGGTCGTACATACAGACGGACTCATACATGCACACGGAGGAATACACACACAGACACCCACACAAACGGTGGCACATAGGACACACTGACTAACCAATGTAAATTCGTGTTTACAGTGTTACATAACAGCCCACGCATAGACACTCACACCATCCCACTCATTCAGCCACCTAGCCATCCACATACACACACACACATATATATATATATATATATATATATATATATATATATATATAGAGAGAGAGAGAGAGAGAGAGAGAGAGAGAGAGAGTGAGTGAGAGAGAGAGGGTCACACATACATTTACGTACAGGCTCACTCATACATACGTCTATTCACACAATCCCACATGAATCACCAATGTGTGTAGTCTGATATATGCAGAGACAGACAGATGTACACACGTTGGAGCAGTGGTTCTCAACCTTTTTTGGGCCCGTGCCCCCTTCACCATATTTTCAGAACGTCATTCCCCCCCCCCCCCCTTTCATATTTCCTACCTATAAAATCCCCCCCCCCTTTTCCTGCTCCTATACAGTATATGTAATAATGGAAGCACAAACCAAAACAAGTCTAGGCGTCCACATAAAACGTGATTTGTGGGTCTACTTACTTTATAAAATGAATTTTAGAAGGGGTGAGACGTACAGAACCGTAAAGTATGAAGGGAAAAACAATATCAAGTAATCGGTTCTTGTATTAACACAATCTCGAAATAATCTTCATTGCCCCCCCTCCCCTGGAAACCTAAAATTCCCCCTGAGGGGGGGGGGGAATTCCCCACCGGTTGAGAACCATTGCGTTAGAGGAATGATATATGCAGAGACAGACAAATATAAACACGTAAGAGAAATGATATATGCAGAGACAGACAAATATAAACACGTAAGAGAAATGATATATGCAGAGACAGACAAATATAAACACGTAAGAGAAATGATATATGCAGAGACAGACAAATATAAACACGTAAGAGAAATGATATATGCAGAGACAGACAAATATAAACACGTAAGAGAAATGATATATGCAGAGACAGACACACGTACACACGTTAGAGAAATGATATATGCAGAGACAGACAAATATAAACACGTAAGAGAAATGATATATGCAGAGACAGACACACGTACACACGTTAGAGAAATGATATATGCAGAGACAGACACACGTACACACGTTAGAGAAATGATATATGCAGAGACAGACAAATTTAAACACGTAAGAGAAATGATATATGCAGAGACAGACACACGTACACACGTTAGAGAAATGATATATGCAGAGACAGACAGATGTACATACGTTAGAGAAATGATATATGCAGAGACAGACAAATTTAAACACGTAAGAGAAATGATATATGCAGAGACAGACACACGTACACACGTTAGAGAAATGATATATGCAGAGACAGACAGATGTACATACGTTAGAGAAATGATATATGCAGAGACAGACAAATTTAAACACGTAAGAGAAATGATATATGCAGAGACAGACAGATGTACATACGTTAGAGAAATGATATATGCAGAGACAGACAAATTTAAACACGTAAGAGAAATGATATATGCAGAGACAGACACATGTACATACGTTAGAGAAATGATATATGCAGAGACAGACATATGTACACACGTAAGAGAAATATACATTATTATTATCAAGTGCCTTAGCGGTTGGCGTGGGCGAGCATGCTTCTCCACAAATGTCGATCTCCGACGTCATGGATCAATTCATGTGTTCCGTGCCATGACACAAGACTGTCAGAAATTTGCTCTCGCTGTCTTCCCCTATCTCACTTTCCTACACATTTCCGATCGTCACATGTTCCAGTTTGTGTCTTCTCATAATGTGGCCAAAAATGATGACTGCCTCTTTCTGATGTTTGTAATAAGTTGTCATTGCGACATGTTGTTTGTCCATCAAGAATGATGATGGCTATTTATTTCATCCAGTGAGGTTAAAAGTAGGAAGCCGTGAGTTCTACGACCGCTGAAAAGGCCTATTTTGGTTCAAATTGTTCTTTGACAATGTGGGCAAAGAATGCTTGACGTTCCAGGAAGAAGATCTCCTGCAGTGGTTTTTCTGTCCAGCCTTTTCTTCACAGCTCTTGCAGTCCTGATCGCTTCACAAGAGACTGCACCCTAGCGTAATCATGTACGCAACGAATTTCGGTCTCTGGCTGCAGTCTCCCAGGTGTCATGATGAATTCCAAAAGCTTTCAGTGAGATTTTCAGATTGTCTTTAAAGCGTTTCCTCTGGCCGCCTTGGGAGAGTTTACCACAACGCAGCTCGCCGTAAAAATATTCGTTTAGGGAGCCTATGATCTGGCATACGAGTTAAGTGACCAGTCCAGCGAATTTGATTCTTCATTAGTAGAGTGTGGATACTGGGCATAGACGTTCGTTCTAGGACTTCAGTGTCTGGGAATCTTGTCCCGTCATTTAATCTTCAATAGCTTCCTAAGGCAGACTGTGTGGAAGTGGTTTAATTTCCTAGCGTGTTGCTAATAAACAGTCCAGGTTTTTCAAGCATATAGCAGTGTGGATAATTCAACTGCTTTGTAGAATTTCAGCTTTGTTTGCAGGCTTATTCCAGTTCTGTCCCATACATTCTTGTACAGTCTGCCAAAGGCCGCGCTGGCCTTGGAGATTCTTGCATTCACTTCGTCATCAATTGTGACAGCTTGGGACACAATGCTGCCAAGATAGTTGAATTTGTCCACAACACTTAGTCTATGACCATTCACTTTGATATTCGGCACGGTGTGATTAATCCCTAGAGCTGGCTGGTACATAACTACAGTCTTCTACAAGTTGATATTGAGCCCAAAGTTGGCACAGGCATGTGAGAAAGCTGAAACATTGTGTTTCATGTCTGCTTATGAGTTTGCATATAGAGCACAATCATCAGCAAACAGGAGCTCTCTGACGGTGTCGCGGTTAGTTTTGGTTTTAACTTTCAGCTTTCTGAGATTGAACAACTTTCCATCCATGTGGTAGTTGATGTCTATTCTAATGTCGTTGCTCTCGGTTGATGTCTATTCTAATGTCGTTGTTCTCGAAGGCATTCGTCAACATAGCTGAAAACATTAGGCTGAACAGTGTTGGTGCCTGGACACATCCTTGCTTCACTCCATTGGTGACAAGAAAGGGCTCAGACAATTCACCATTTTCCAGAACTCTTGTCTGCATACCATCATGAAATAGCCGCAATATTTGGAAAAAAATCTCGTGGACAGCCATATTTCGCCATAATGTTCCACAGTCCTTCTCTGCTGACTGTATCAAAAGCCTTGGTAAGGTCAATGAAAGTGGAGAACATTTTGGAGTTCTGTTCCTGACATTTCTATTGCAGCTGCCTTGCAGCGAAAATCATGTTAACAGTTCCTTGTTTTTTTCTGAAGCCACATTGACTCTCGGGAAGAAGACCTTGATCGAGATGGGCCGTGAGGCGATTGGGAAGAATTCTGGCGAGTATCTTCCCTGCAACTGAGAGCAAGGAGATGCCTCGGTGGTTGTCACAGGATTGGCGGTTTCCTTTACGTTTGTAAAGGTGGATTATTGACGCGTCCTTGAAATCTTGTGGCATGGTCTCTTTCACCCATATGTTTGTAAAGACTTGGTGAAGCTGCTCTATTAGAACCAGTCCACCTGCTTTGTATATCTCTGATGGGATGGAGTCAGGATCAGGCGCTTTTCCGCTGGAAAGTTACTGGATGGCTATGTTTACTTCCACTATGGTTGGCAGGTCATCAAGGGTATTATTAGTGGGGACTTGACGAAGGCAGTTGATGGTTTCATCATCGAAGAAGGAAGTTGTATTTAAGATGTTGCTGAAATGCTCTGCCGAGCGTTGAAGGATTTCTTTCTTATCGGTGACCAATGTTCCCCCATCTGTACAGGGGAGGGGAACTATGCCTGGTGATGTAGGACCATAGACCGCTTTTAGTGAGTCGTAGAAGTTTTCCGTATCATGTCTGTCAGCAAAGCCTTGAATTTCATCAGCTTTGCTGCTCAGCCAGGAGTCCCGCATGTGCGAAAGTTTCTGCTGCACTACACTCCGAATGTTATTGAAGGCATCTTTGTTTTTTTTTTGTGTTTTTTTAATGTTGACTTCAGGTCATTCAAATATGCCTTGAGGAGAAGATGTTTCTCGGCCAGCAATTAGTTGATGTCTTCAGAATGTTCATCAAACCAGGCTGTCGATAGGCTGGACCAAGGACTTCCATAACAGTGTTGTAAATTATGTCTTTTAGGGCTCTCCACTCTGTTTCCGCATCCTGTTTAGTTGCAACATTGGGATTGAGGCGATATCCCAGCATAATTTCAAACGACAGCTGCATTTCTTGCTGTTTATGCGTGTGACATTTAGTTTTGTTTGTTTGTTTGTTTGTTTTGCACGTTTACCCATTGAAAACGCCGTGGTGGTTTCTTCTACGTTCATCCGGAGAGTTTTGTCAGACGTAATTGCGGTGTGTCTCGTTAAGCACCCATGGGCCAAAACCCTTAGGCCAACACATCCGACTTTAGCGGGCGTGTTTTAATCAGGTTAGCCGTACTGGGGGACTCTCACTGTTGTGGTACCGTCAACATTCCAGCTGGTCAAGTTAGAACGGTCGAAAACTTCACGGTCAACCCTCAAGGGAAGGTAGGGGCAGTCCATGGGCATTTTCCGCTATCCAAGGAGGCTTCCATAATTGTAGAGCCGGTACGTAGCGCTCTGGCATTTGGCTCACCCAATTAATCGCCACATCCTGCACATGGCTGCTTTAATTCCTCACTTCCATGTATTGGGCATTTCGTTCGCCACAGGCTGCTCCTCGCACACACCAGGAACGGTCCGTCTGCAGACGGCGTCCACTCAGAAAGCTTTCTGTTCGGACATGTACTAGACGTTGTGCCCGGAAGACAAAATAGTCAGAGCTGTTCCAGGTACAAAGGACATTCCACTCTCACTGTGACGTTTTTGCGTTGTGCCAATTTTATTTGCACCCTTAGGACGACACTTCCTACTTCTGCGGGCGTTTTTGTTCAGGTTAGTCTTCCTGGGGGTTTCGAGAGACATTTGACTGTTGTGTTAAAGTCCTCATCTCCGCTGGACAAGTTAGAACAGCCAAAGACATCACGGTCAACCCTCAAGGGAAGGCAAGGGCAAACCATAGGCATTCTCCGCCATCCAAATAGATTTCCATAATTGCAGAGCCAGCACTTAGCGCTCTGAGACTGGGCTCACCCAAGGAATCGCCACGTCCTGCTCATGGCTGCTCTAATTCCTCACTTCTATGTATTGGGTATTTCGTTCGCTACTGGCTGCTCCCCACGGAAACCAGGAATTGCCAGTCTGCAGACGACATCCACTCGGCAAGCTTTCGCTTCAGACTTCCACGTAATGAATTTGCTAGCCAAGCGTTTCATTTCTTGTTAATGAGACAACATCCACTCTGCACGCTTTCTCATCGGACCTCCACGTAATGGATTCGCTGGCCAAGAGTTCTATTTCGGGTTAATGAGACGACATCCACTCTGTACGTTTTCGCTTCGGACTTCCACGTAATGGATTCGCGAGCCAAGCGTTCTATTTCGGGTTAATGAGACGACATCCACTCAGCAAGCTTGCGCTTCGGACTTCCACGTAATGGATTCGGTAGCCAAGTGTTCCATTCCGTCTTAATGAGACGTTTTTCCACTGTTGATAACGCTGACTCAATGAGTTTTTAATACAGAGTTGCATCGTAACCATTGCATGCGATTGAGACGCTTTTTCCACCTTTAGGGGTAGGCTGCAAGTGCTGCCGGCTCAGCATCTTTCCTCCATGCAGCAGAGATCGAGTAACAGCCTGGCCCTCTCATTCGGGGGTATATTGACTTAGGGGTGTTTAGCAATATCCCTCAGATAAGAGCCGTAGAACAAGAGTCTGGGTCAAGCATGTAGCAGGCTCAGCATCTCACCTACATTTTGCAGTAGGTGAGTATCGGCCCGGCCCTTATATCCGAGGGATATTGACTTCAGTGGCGTTCAGCAATATCACCTCAGCTGTCTGAACCAAGATTGTAGTGGCATCGTGCGCCTGATTTGGACTTTGAGTGCAATGGACTTGCTTAACCCTAGCCTTTGACTGCCTTCCCCCAGTCTACCTGCAAGGCAGCAGGTGTGTGTCTCTCTTGGTCTCGTTACTATCCCTTGACATGTTCTACATGGGAGACCCTGCCAGTAGTTGTGCTACCGTCAGCATAGCTCTTGGGGTCATTGGAACACGCAAGCACCTCTACCACGGCAAGGCGGAGACACGTCAGAGGGGCCACAGTTATCCAAGTAGGATCGTGTCGTCTAAGGAACCTCGACTGATTTAATTAGTCATTCGCGGTTTCACCGTGAGACAGTGTGAACTTAGACATGCATGGCTTAATCTTTGAGACAAGCATATGGCTACTGGCAGGATCAACCAAATATCTATCGGACAGACGGAGTATTCATTCACTCGCAGGCCAAGAGTAGCAATCGCGCAGCGCGCTCCTTCGGTACCCGGTAATACATGCAAAACCACTGGACGCCTACGCCGGCAGGACTGACTAAAAAGCTATGCCAGACTGCAGGCCCACTGCTCATCGAAAGAGGGTGGGCGCTTATCGAGACTTTGTCGAACGGTCGTACAAATTTGCTCTTTCGCCCGCTCAAACCACGACTCTGGATTCACGATGCGGTTACATTTTCGAAACTCCTGCCTCGCTAACATGTGTAGGTTGGGAAGATCCAGATTGGGTTCACCTCACACAGCCATCCAAGGCAACGAACGCTAGATGCGGGACTGATCTTGCGAACCCGTGGTGGTTTAATGTGTATGTTTATTTTTGAGACAATGAGACGATGATCTGTCCAACATTCGGCACCACACATGGATTTTGTCACCTCCTTGTTTGTCTCTCCTCCTGAAGATGACATTGTTAATGAGGTGCCAGTGTTTCGGGCGAGGGTGAATCCTCGATGTCCTATTTCTCATGAGAAGACGGAAAATGGTGTTGGTGATCAGGAGATCGTGTTCGGCACATGTCTGAAGAAGGAGGAGTTCATTGCTGTTATAATTTCCCACTCCATACTTTCAAATAATGCCACTCCAGGAGGTGGTGTCCGTGCCTACACTTTTATTGAAATCTCCAAGGAGTATAAGTTTACCTCCTTTGCAAACAGACGTTAATACATTGTGTAGGTCCTTGACTTGTTCTTGACATCATCTTCATTGGTCATGGTTGGTGCGTAGACACTGACGACGGTTACATGCTTCCTTCCGTTCAGCAGAGGCTTCGATGTTGTATCTGCGAAAGACGCTACATGAAAGTATTAAGGGTACTCATCTGTATCCTAGCTTGAGCGGCTATCCGTGGATGGAATGTATATCTACTACAATATCTACTTCTCGTTTTCCGGTGATTCATTCATGGCGAGAATAAGGATCATATACTTTTCTCTGTTGCTCTCTCTGTGCCAATATCTCTGCCACTCTTTCTCTCTCTCTCTCTCTCTCTCTCTCTCTCTCTCTCTCTCTCTCTCTCTCTATCTATCTATCTATCTATCTATCTATCTATCTCTGTGTCATTCTCTCTCTACCACTCTCTCTTTCACTGCCACTCTCTCTACCATTCTCTGTCTCTCACTGCAACTCTCTCTATCACTCTCTCTGTCTGTCTATCTCTCTCTGTGCCACTATCTCTGCCACTCTCTCCCTCTCTCAGTGCCACTGTGGTACTCTTTGCTTCTTTCTCACGGTCTCTCTGGGTTTCACTCACCCGCCCGTCTGTATGTCTGCCTTTCTGTCTGTCTCTCTGCCTGCCTGTCTGTATTTCTGCCTCTCTCTCTCTCTCTCTCTCTCTCTCTCTCTCTCTCTCTCTCTCTCTCTCTCTGTTTGTCTGCCTGCCTGCATACCTGTGTTCTTGTCGGTCCGTCTTTTTTGGGTATCTCTCGTTCACTTTGCCCCTAACCCCTACCCCCTCTCTCTCTTTTAGCTCTGACTCCCCTCTCCCACTCTCTCTTCCCTCTCTCACTCTTCCTTCCTCCCTCTTTTTCACATGCATTCCCTCTTTTTCACATGCATTCCCTCTCTTTCTCTGTCACTCTCTCCCTCTCTCTCTCTCTCTCTCTCTCTCTCTCTCTCTCTCTCTCTCTCTTTCTCGCCTCTCGCATTCTCTCCCCCACCCACCAACAATGTACAGAGAGGGTAGATGGAAGTCGCTGAAAACTACGTAGGAATACTCTCCCTTGGAGCAGGCAACTGAAATCAAATTCCTCCAGCACTTAACGAATAGAACTGCGGAGAAAGATTGTCAGAACGACTTCTCCAGATTTAATTACCGCAGAGGTGAAACCTGATCGCTCCACAATCTTCTCCCAGTCAACAGACGATGCGCTCCACGTCTGGAAGCTCACGGCAAGATGGAGGCGGCCAGTTCAAGTGAGCGTGTCCGTGTTTTCAATATGGCGCCCGCCTGTTTCGTCTGCTTCCTGCAGTTGCACTAAAATCTACATTTAAAAGGATTTTGCTGTTTCATCACGTGAGATGACTTAATTGTCGGAGCTGCGGCGCTAATTGGGCGACTATCGGGGCATTGAACACTCGGCGATGACATTAATTGCGGGTCTGTGCTTACAGAATAATTGGACAATTTGTGGTGCATGATAACCAAGGCCACACGGCATGGACTATCAGAAAGAATGTTGGTTTTAAGATCGCGTTCACGAAAATTGTTGCTGCAACAAAGCTGAGGCTGGATGTCCCACGCTGGTTCACCGGCACTGGAGATCTGGGCGTTTTAGGGCAGCCAACTGGGTTGTCTGGAGCAGACATTGTGTGGTTCAGTGTGGTGTGTGGAGAAGTCTCCAGCCCCTGCAGCCACCTACAGCGGCGGCTACTCGGTGCAGACCCTCCAGCAGCCCAAGTACGTGTCATCTCTCCAGAGATGTTGACAGTCTGTGGCGATGCCAAACTCCACTTGGGCTTAAGAAGACTGCCATAGCTGAATCAATTCCCTTGGTCAACGTACGTGGCATTTTTCAGCCGTGCCGAAGATAACGTGGTCTTCTACAGCCATGTCAACGATAACATAACGCTCTACAGCCGTGCTGAAGATAAGTAAACAATATAAAATAACACAAAGTAATGCAGCTTTACATAACCGAATTACGAAGAATAAAAGGACTTTGCGGCGACTAGCCTTCATCAACAAACAAATATATACACAAAACACAACATATTATCACGGAGAAGACCATCCAGTAAGTACATTAAAACATAAGAACAGGATGAGAACAAAAAGATGAAAAATTAGAACAATGAAGAGAAAATTAAAAAAAAAACGTTAAAATAATTTTTTGCTATTTATCTCACAATCCCAGGCTGTGATACTAACACGAGCTTCACCTTGATACTCTTGTAGTGTAGATGGTTCTGTCGCCCTGTTACTGAGTGAGTGCATGGCGCGACACTGAGAGCTCTGAGTTTCATGTGAAATGCTTTTGAATCTGCCCGAGGTTTTTTGGAAAGTGACTGCATGTTTGGAGTGATGACAGCTGGGTATGTCCCAGAGTTGACCGGTTTTTGCCTTATGCAGAAATGCGTGGCTGCTGGGCTTCTGGTTGACTGCCACTACCATCGACGATGAACTGTATTTTTGTGGACTGTGTGGGTGAACATCCATATGGGAAAATGACTGTCGATTCCATCAGAAATGAACTGGATATTTCGTGGGGGACTATTGTGTTGACATTCTGGCGGCGGCATTATGCACAGTGTATCTGTGCGGGATGTTGTTTGTCGAGACTCCTGTCTTTTCCACTTTTCACATTGGGCAGTGGGGAGCGTTTTGTGTGATATTCACTGGCACAGGAACGGAGCATAATGGGGACGACCCGTTGCTGTCAAGTTGGAACCGCGACTAACTAACTAACTAACTAACTAACTAACTCTTGTAGTGGACGTATATACGCCGGCTCCGTGGGGAAGAAGTTACGGATGCAGTTCGTTATCCGCATACCCACGTTCGAAACACAGCCGCATGCGATTCGGCAGGCTGCCTTGCGTTGGCTTTTTTCTGTAAAAGGTATGGGTGCCGGTCTTTCAGAAAGCAATAGCAAACTACTGAAGGTAAACTTGCCAAGACATCACGAACAGCCACAAAAAAAAAAAAAAAAAATTCATGAGTTGACTGCGACGTCCTGTAAAAGATATGCAACTAACCCATTTTTACACTCTCATACAGACAGCCGTGGGAGTTTGTGGGTCATGGGGACCGGGGTAGGGGATGGTAACGGTTCAGTGAAGATCCCAGGTAAATGAGTGGAATTGGTACATGAAAAAGGGGCAGGAAGGTAAGGCGGGAAACTGCAAGATATGGAGATGTGATTGTGATCCGAGAGTGAAAACTAAGAAGTGCATCGGTGGATGCCCGTACAATGCATTTGTGGGTACCAGTAAAGGGTGGCCATAGTGGACGGACATCAAACGGCAATGAAGTGTGCACCTAAGTATGATGTTGCTAATAACGAAATGGTTCGATGTGCATTGAGGATGATCTTTCGACTAACTAACTAACAATGTCATTACTTCTTCTATATATATAAAAGAGAATGTTTCTTTGTGTTTCCTTTATGCGTTCCCGAACGGTCCTTCCGATTGAAATGAGATTTTCTACAGATGTTGTTCTCACTCCCGCGGATCTAACTGAAATAGTTAGTTAGTTTAAAATCAATTATTAATTTTTACACTAAAGAAAAAGTCATTAAGAGCTTCAGAACAGACGAGCAACGGGAACGAGAACGGGAGCATCAGAAACAGACGAGCAACGGGAACGGGAACGAGAGCAGGGGCCGAACGCGTACTCTGTGCTCTTAGAGAAATGTATTTGAATGTATAATGACTACTTATATGAATTAAATGAGACGATCCCCGCCAGGAGCTAGGCGTCGCTGGGCCGGGTCGTCTTATATTTATATAAAGAAATGATTCGATGTGCAATGAGGATGATCTCTTGATTAACTACCTAACTAACTAACTCACTCACTCACTCACTCACTCACTCACTCACTCACTCACTCACTCACTCACTGACAATCTCATGACTTATTTATATAAAGAATGTTACAAACTCTGTGTACAACGTTGTCAGCAACCCCAGGTTGATATTCTAGGCATTTGTAAGTTTAGTAGCTTGCCATTGCTTTCTGAACGAATTGTCAACGTTTAAGCCCAATTTAATGCTTATGTAGAGGCTGAACCCCCTACCTCACCATTAGCGCACTGGAAGATTAATAGAAAGCGCCATATAAGTCGAAATATAAAAGATATCGAGAGATGAAAATAACGATGTACAGGTTATATTACTCATTAAGACAAGTGGGAAGATACAAGATATAGAGAGTCGAAAATAACTATGTACGGGTTATATAACTCATTATAAGAAGTCGAGATATACAAGATATAGAGAGACGAAAATAACGATGTACAGGTTATATACCTCATTATGACAAGTGGAAAGATACAAGATATCGAGAGATGAAGATAACTATGTACGGGTTATATAACTCATTATAAGAAGCCGAGAGGTACAAGATATAGAGAGACGAAAATCACGATGACACGAAAAAATTTAGAGTTGAAAATAATGACAAATCTGAGGAAAGAATGAATGAGTAAACTGGGAATGAAATCAAGAATAAGGAAACGCAGGATGGAGAAGGAAGAGGGGATAGAGAGGGGAGGAGGAGGTTACATGACTGCTAAACGCATGAGTGAGTTTTCTCATTTGTCATGGTGAAGACATTTCGTGAGTCCGTGAGCGTTCTGCCCTCGCTGTCTGGGGGCCGGTGCTGGGACGGCAGGCACGGCGCGGCAAAGTGCGCTCATCCAGCGCGCTGTGGACTCTGATAGGACGCTTACAGCAACAACTCACGCTAACGCCGGCCCGGTTTTGAGCGGAGCTAACTTGCTCACTGACAGCCGGCATGGCTTATCCGTCTGCCATCAGTCGTTCTGATCGCTGTAACAGACGCACGAGGAGTGCCCGAGTCTTACACTAATCTATCCTTTGATGATAGTGTATAGAGGACGAGTCCCTCCCTCGACGGCAGGACATGGCCGACCCGCGAAGGGAAGAAATAAATTCTCAATATAGATAGAAGCAGCGAATGGAGAATGGCAGCGGGGAATTCCTAGCTTGTCTTGATTGTTAACGTAGGTAGCTGTTGATTGTCTGTGCAGGCATGCGTTGAGCGGGTAATGATTGTCTGCACAGACAAGATTTGAGCGAGCAGTGATCGTCAGTACACACAAGATTTGATCGAATAGTTAGATTGTCTGTACAGAACACGTTTAGAATGAGTAATGATTGTCTGTAAAGGAAAGTTTGGAGGTTGTTTGATTGTCTGTACAAAATAGTTTGAGGGATGTTTGATTGTCTGAACAGACAGGCGTTAGCGGTTGTTTGATTGTCTGTGAGACACGCTTGAGTATTGTTTGATTGTCTGTACAGACTAGTTTGAGGGTGATTTGATTGTCTGTACAGACACATTTAAGCAGCTGTTTGATTGTCTGTGCAGACGCGTTTGAGTATTATTTGATTGTCTATATAGACTAGTTTGCGGGATATTTGATTGTCTTTAGCTGGTAGTGATTGTCAGTACAGACAAGTTTTGAGGGCAACATGGCTGTCACAAGTTGCATGTACTCTACCACTTTACTCCACACATCTGTCACAAGATGCATGTACTCTACCACACTACTCCACACGGCTGTCACAAGATGCATGTACTCTACCACACTACTCCACACGGCTGTCACAAGATGCATGTACTCTACCACACTACTCCACACGGCTGTCACAAGATGCATGTACTCTACCACACTACTTCACACATCTGCCACAAGATGCATGTACTCTACCACACTACTTCACACGGCTGCTACAAGATACATGTACTCTACCACACTACTTCACACGGCTGCCACAAGATCCATGTACTCTACCACACTACTTCACACGGCTGCTACAAGATGCATGTACTCTACCACACTACTCCACACATCTGCCACAAGATGCATGTACTCTACCACACTACTTCACACGGCTGCTACAAGATGCATGTACTCTACCACACTACTCCACACATCTGCCACAAGATGCATGTACTCTACCACACTACTCCACACATCTGCCACAAGATGCATGTACTCTACCACACTACTTCACACGGCTGCTACAAGATGCATGTACTCTACCACACTACTCCACACATCTGCCACAAGATGCATGTACTCTACCACACTACTTCACACGGCTGCTACAAGATGCATGTACTCTACCACACTACTCCACACGGCTGCCACAAGATGCATGTACTCTACCACACTACTCCACACGGCTGCTACAAGATGCATGTACTCTACCACACTACTCCACACGGCTGTCACAAGATGCATGTACTCTACCACACTACTCCACACGGCTGCTACACGATGCATGTACTCTACCACACTACTTCACACGGCTGCTACAAGATGCATGCACTCTACCACACTACTCCACACGGCTGTCACAAGATGCATGTACTCTACCACACTACTTCACACGGCTGTCACAAGATGCATGTACTCTACCACACTACTTCACACGGCTTCTACAAGATGCATGTACTCTACCACACTACTTCACACGGCTGTCACAAGATGCATGTACTCTACCACACTACTCCACACGGCTGTCACAAGATGCATGTACTCTACCACACTACTCCACACGGCTGTCACAAGATCCATGTACTCTACCACACTACTCCACACGGCTGTCACAAGATGCATGTACTCTACCACACTACTCCACACGGCTGTCACAAGATGCATGTACTCTACCACACTACCCCACACGGCTGTCACAAGATGCATGTACTCTACCACACTACTCCACACGGCTGTCACAAGATCCATGTACTCTACCACACTACTTCATACGGCTGTCACAAGATCCATGTACTCTACCACACTACTCCACACAGCTGTCACGAGATTTGTGTACTCTACCACACTACTCCACACGGCTGCCACAAGATGCATGTACTCTACCACACTACTTCACACGGCTGCTACAAGATGCATGTACTCTACCACACTACATCACACGGCTGCTACAAGATGCATGTACTCTACCACACTACTCCACACGGCTGTCACTAGATGCATGTACTCTACCACACTACTTCACACGGCTGTCACAAGATGCATGTACTCTACCACACTACTTCACACGGCTGTCACAAGATCCATGTACTCTACCACACTACTCCACACGGCTGTCACAAGATGCATGTACTCTACCACACTACTCCACACGGCTGTCACAAGATGCATGTACTCTACCACACTACCCCACACGGCTGTCACAAGATGCATGTACTCTACCACACTACTCCACACGGCTGTCACAAGATCCATGTACTCTACCACACTACTTCATACGGCTGTCACAAGATCCATGTACTCTACCACACTACTCCACACAGCTGTCACGAGATTTGTGTACTCTACCACACTACTCCACACGGCTGCCACAAGATGCATGTACTCTACCACACTACTTCACACGGCTGCTACAAGATGCATGTACTCTACCACACTACATCACACGGCTGCTACAAGATGCATGTACTCTACCACACTACTCCACACGGCTGTCACTAGATGCATGTACTCTACCACACTACTTCACACGGCTGTCACAAGATGCATGTACTCTACCACACTACTTCACACGGCTAATAGCGGACCCAACCAACTTCCACAATCCTGTCATCTCATTAAACCTTCCCAAATGCCCCATCCAATGTAACACCACTTAGGCTCCCCTGCCTTAACCCCCCTTTCTCCACCTTCATCTGCCTGGTCTGGGGACCCGCGGTAGCCTAGTGGCTAGATGCTCACCTTCCCACGGTAGCCTAGTGGCTAGATGCTCACCTACCCACGGTAGCCTAGTGGCTAGATGCCCTTCTACCCACGGTAGCCTAGTGGCTAGATGCACTTCTACACACGGTAGTGTAGTGGCTAGATGCCCTTCTATCCGCGGTAGTCTAGTGGCTAGATGCTCGCCTACTTGCGGTAGCCTAGTGGCTAGATGCTTGCCTACCCATGGTAACCTAGTGACTAGATACTTGCCTACCTGCTGTAGCCTAGTGGCTAGATGCTTGCCTACCCGCGGTAGCCTCGTGGCTAGATGCCAACATATCTGCGGTAGCCTAGTGGCTAGATGCTCTTCTATCTGCTGTAGCCTAGTGGCTATATGCCCTTATACCCGCTGTAGCCTAGTGGCTAGATGCCCTTCTACGCACGGTAGCCTAGTGGCTAGTTGCTCGCTTACCCAAGGTAGCCTAGTCGCTAGATGCCATTCTACCCGCGGTAGTGGCTAGATGCCCATATATATTGGCAGAGATATTACTGTTTCTCTGTACTTTAGAGTGTGTATTGTAATAAGGGACATAAGTTGTATTCACCTTGTGTGTGTGTGTGTGTGTGTGTGTGTGTGTGTGTGTGTGTGTGTGTGTGTGTGTGTGCTTTTTTAAACTTATGATTACGCATTGTTGAAATGTCTAATAAATACGGACACTAGCTCAGTAATAATGGTCTCAGAATCGGGCATGTAAATATCTGCCATCTATTAGGTAAGCTGCCCGAACTATCACTTATACTGAATCAAAATTTTCACATGTTTGGCGTTAGCGAAAGTCGATTAAATGGTAACATCTCAGATGATGACATCGCTATCAGAGATTTTAAAACCATTAGAAGAGATCCCTATCAGAAACAAGAGACGGGTATTGCAGTTTATATTTCTAACTCGCTTAACGCCCACCGCAGGCTAGATTTTGAAACCTGTGAGATTGAGTGTGTATGGCTTGAGGTTAAACTTCAAAATCGCATACCGGTAGTAGTTGGCTATCTTTATCGAAACCTCAGTGCAGGAAATATCTGGTATGAAAATTTCACCACTATGATTAATGTAGTCTTTAGTAATGCGAGAGAAATAATACTGCTAGGTGACTTCAACATAGACACTAACAAATCAAACAAAACATGGGAAAACATAATAGAGTCATATAACTTCCAACAGTTAGTCAAACAAGCCACTAGAATAACAAAATCATCTGCAACACTTATAGATCATATTTATACTACGTGTGCTGACAACATCACAGAATGTACTGTACCTATTAATGCAATGAGAGATCACTACCCAGTATGTTGCACGTGGTCGAAAAGAGGCACCAAAACTCCAAAACACAAACATTTAAGTATAAAATATAGAAATTACAAAAATTTCAATCGAGACGTCTTCTAAAGAGACTTGCTCAACTCATCTCTGAGCTATGTTTACCTGCTTCCTGGCCCAGACGATGCTCTGGACCACTGGCTGAAGACCTTTCTAAGTATATTTGATAAGCATGTTCCATTTAAGGACGTTCGTGTTAAACACTAAGACCCGTGGATCACACGGGAGGTAGTTGAACTTATGAGAGACCGAGACAAGGCTCATAAAAATAACAGATCTAACTATGTACCGTAGTTTGAGAAACAAAGTTCAATATGTTATTCGAAAGGAAAAGAAAAACTATTTTATGAACTTAATAATAGATAAAACCAACACTAAATATATATGGAAAGCAATTAATACCTTGACAAACAAATACAAATCATCACAATCATTACCATCAAATCAGATTACATGTGATCAATTCAGTAGATTCTTTCAGTCCGACATAAACCAACTGAAGGCTGCAATACCAGATACATTCCCTCCAACATACCGCTAATGACTACCACTAAAGTATTTACTCGTCTCAGTAATCTAAAAAAAACAAAACAACAACAACAACAAAAAACAATAACTCATCAGGACTAGATGGAATCAGTAATCGGATTCTTCGTCATGCTGCACCGGCGATCTGCGAGTCACTAACTTTTATATATAATCAATGTCTCACCAAAGGTCACTTCCCATCGGCCTTTAAAATCGCAAAAGTGTATCCTCATTTAAAAGCTAGTTCTCTAGACGATCGTCTCATGAGTAATTATAGGCCAATTTCCATATTATTCTCACTATCCAAACCGCTAGAAAAGCTCATCCACAAAACAACACTAGAGCACTTAGTTTGCCACAACTAATAGTTGACAGTCAGTCAGGATTTCGGCCAAAATATTCTTGTCATACGGCCCTAACAAACATGATATAAAACTGGCATCAAAATATTAACAACAATACTCTATGTGGAGCGGTATTTATAGACTTTAGAAAAGCATTCGATATGATAGATCATATTCTAATTTAAAAAACTAGAAACAATGAAAGTAAGCTTTAATATAGTCACATTAATAAAATCATTTTTATTAGATAGAAAGCAAGTAGTATCACACAATTAAGCTTTATCTCAAGCCATTACCATTAATAATGGAGTACCTCAGGGGTCTATTCTTGGCCCTCTGTTATTTGCCATTTATATAAATAATCTTCCCTTAAATCTGTAGTCGTCCTGCGATCTATTTGCTGACGACTGCACAGTATATACAAACGCTATTGATCGTAATGTGCTAGAATTATCCTTGCAACAGGAAATAAATAGTGTAGTTAACTGGAGTCATACAAACCGCATGCAAATTAACATTTCTAAAACAAAGTCTATGTCAATATGAGCCAGGCAAAGACTTCATACGCTAAACTCGTAGAGAACTCTACAGCTGCACATTGGTAGCATGCCTATAGAAAGTGTAACCTAGCACAAGGCACTGGGTCTTATCATAGATCAAAATCTAACCTTTAACTCACATGTTCATGCTCTCGTTAACCAAATAGCCAAAAAAAAAAAAAAGTATACCAATTTGCCAAAATAAAAAATTTCCTTGACGAAAACACAAGAGAGATATTCTATACTTCCCATATACACACACATATTGATTACTGCTCCACAATCTGGGATGGATGCTCCAAATCAATAACAAAATGCCTATATTCACTCCAGAAAAGAGCAGTGCTTTAATTAATGGTGAAAAGCTTACCGACAATTTTAACTTGCATAAACGTCTTCGGTTACTGCCACTCCACAAACTCCTACCTTTTAATAAGTGTGTGTGTGTGTGAGAGAGGGAGGGAGGGAGGGAGGGAGGGAGAGAGAGAGAGAGAGAGAGAGAGAGAGAGAGAGAGAGAGAGAGAGAGAGAGAGAGAAAACAATGAGAGATAGTGTGAGACAATGAGAGAGATAGTGTAGTGTGCGTGAAAGAGAAAAAAGAGATATATGATATTCCATATTTCTTCTGTATCCTCATATTTCATACTATTATTTTTACTGCCACTTAATTCGACGATGAACAGTATTTTTCGTGGAGGACGTTTGTGTTGGCAATCTGTCGGCGGCAATATGCACAGTGTACCTGTGCGGGCTGTTGGCTTGCCGAGACTCATATAACATGCTGTTCCATATTTTGTGTGCATTCTCATATTCCATATTGTCAGTTTGAATGCCACTTGTGCGTGTGTGTGCTTGTGTGTGTAAGGTTGGTGCGGTATGTGTGTGTGGTTGGGGGTGTGACGGTGGGTGGGTGGAGCATGTGTGTGTTGGGGAGTCTGCGTGGGTTGGGGTATGTGTGAGTGGGGAGTTGAGTGTGAGTGGGGATGTGTGTGAGGGATATTTGTGTGTGTGGTTGTCAGATGTATGGGTTGGTGAGGGGATGTGTGAGTGGGTGGAGGGATGTGTGGTGGATGGGGATGTGTGGTGGATGGGGATGTGTAGTGGGTGGGGAACAGTGGGAGAATAGATGTGTTAGTGAGTTTTGTGTGTGTGTGTGTGTGTGTGTGTGTGTGTGTGTGTGTGTAAGAGAGAGATAGAGTTGAACGCATGCATGTCATGTAACATGCTATTACTATTACATATTTTATGTGTGTTTTCATCTTCATATTATCATTTTGAATGCCACTTTATTCCATCACCTTTAATATGAACACATGTACATTACTGTAGAGTGAGTGAGAGAGTTAGTGAGTGCGTGTGTGATTGTGCGAGTGTGTGTGTATGTGAGTGTAAGAAAAATGAGAGAGCTGAATTGCATCACTATTTTTTATGCCACACTATGTATATGTACAATTTTTTTCGCAATTTTTGTGAGAATGCTCACGACAGTCGTCAGTGTATGTGTGTGTGTGTGTAAAGTGTGGGAGATTATTCATACTAGTTTAAGTGATTACGTAAAGCATCATGTCTTGATTGAGAAAGTGTGTGTAGGGCACGTATGTGTGCGGGGGATGCGTGTGTAATGGATATATGTGTATGGAAGGAGTGTGTGTAGGGGGATGTGTGTGGGAGTTGAGGAATGGGTGAGTGGGGAATGCGTGTGGGTGGGGGATGCGGGTGTGAGTGACGGATGTGCCGGTGGGTGGGAATGTATGGGTGGGTGGGGAGATGTGTGGGTGAGGGATGTGCGTGTGTGTGTGGGGGGGGGGGTGTTGGGTGGATGGTAGGAAGTGTGTGGGTGTTGGTGGGTGGGTGGGGGGTTGTGTGGGTTGGTGGGTGGGGAATGTCTGTGTGGGTAGGTGGGTGCGGGGTGTGAACGGCTGGGGGAATGAGTGTTTGGCTGGGTGGTTGGAGGTGTGTGAATATGGGTGGGTGGGTGTGTGTGGGGTCTTGCGGACGGGTCTGTTTGTGGGGAATGTGTGGAGGGATGTGTGTTAATAGGCAAGGGAGGGTTGGTGGGTGTTTGGGTGGGGATGTGTGTGGGTGAGTGGGGTGTTGGTGGGGTGTGTGTGGGGGATTGTTTTGGGTAAGTGGGGGATGTGTATGGCTGGGTGAGGCTGTGTGTTGGTGGGTGGGGTGGGTATGTGGGAGGATGGAGTGGGTGGAGTGTTTGTAGGTGGGGGGTTGTGGGTTGTTTGGGTTGGTGGGTGGGGAATGTGTTTGTGGGTGTGGGGTATGTGTGTGTGGTTGGGGGATGAGTGTTTGGCTGGGTGGTTGGAGGTGTGTGGATATGGGTGGGTGGGTATGTGTAGGCTGGGGGATGGGTGTGTTGTGGGGAGATGTGTGTGTGTGTGGGGGGGGGGATGTGTGTTAATAGGGAAGGATGGGTTGATGGGTGTTTGGGTGGGGTGTGTTGGTGAGTGGGCGGGTGTATGGATGGGATGTGTGTGGGGGATGTGTGTGGGTGAGTGGGGGTGTGTAAGGCTGGGTGAGGCTGTGTGTGGATGGGTGGGGTGGTTAAGTGGGAGGCTATGGTGGGTGGGGGTGTGGGTGGGTGGGGGATGTGTGTGGGTGGATGGGGGATGTTGATGGGTGATATGTGTGGGTGGGTGAGGTGTGGTTGGGGGTTGTATGTGGGTGGATGGGGATGTGGGTGGAAAGAGGTTGTGATAGTTTGTGAGGGATGTGTCTCATAACATTGTAAAATGCATTGTTGATGTTTACAACATTCATTTGACAATGCATTTTCCTATGTGAATGCATCCTGAACTATTGATGAATGAAAGATGAGTGATTGGAAGGGCCGAATGTAAGACGGGCCTGCGTGCCCAAATTATAACCCTTTTAAAATAAAGTTGAATTGAATTGAATTGAGTGGGACCTTTACTTGTTACTCCACTGTCTACCCTCCTTGAAGTGTGTGAGAGGGTCCGTTACTTGTTACTCCATTGCCTACCCTCAATGAGATATGTGTAAGAGTCCTTTACTTGTTACTCCACTGTCTACACTCCTTGAGGTATGTGAAGGACCTTTACTTGTTACTCCACTGACTACCCTCCTTGAGGTATGTGAAGGACCTTTACTTGTTACTCCACTGACCACCCTCCTTGAGGTATGTGAGAGGGTCCTTTACTTGTTACTCCACTGTCAACCCTCCTTGAGGTATATGAGAGGGTCCTTTACTTGTTACTCCACTGTCAAACCTCCTTGAGGTATATGAGAGGGTCCTTTACTTGTTACTCCACTGTCTACCCTCCTTGAGGTATGTGAGAGGGTCCTTTACTTGTTACTCCACTGTCTACCCTCCTTGAGGTATGTGAGAGGGTCCTTTACTTGTTACTCTACTGACCACCTTCCTTGAGGTATGTGAGAGGGTCCTTTACTTGTTACTCCACTCACCACCCTCCTTGAGGTATGTGAGAGGGTCCTTTACTTGTTACTCCACTGTCTACCCTCCTTGAGGTATGTGAGAGGGTCCTTTACTTTTTACTCCACTGTCTACCCTCCTTGAGGTATATGAGAGGGTCCTTTACTTGTTACTCCACTGACCAACCTCCTTGAGGTATGTGAGAGGGTCCTTTACTTGTTACTCCACTGACCACCCTCCTTGAGGTATGTGAGAGGGTCCTTTACTTGTTACTCCACTGTCTACCCTCCTTGAGGTATGTGAGAGGATCCTTTACTTGTTACTCCACTGTCTACCCTCCTTGAGGTATGTGAGCGACCTTTACTTGTTACTCCACTGACTACCCTCCTTGAGGTATGTGAGAGGGTCCTTTACTTGGTACTCCACTGTCTACCCTCAATGAGGTATGTGAGAGGGTCCTTTACTTGTTACTCCACTGACTACCCTCCTTGATGTATATGAGAGGGTCCTTTACTTGTTACTCCACTGTCTACCCTCCTTGAGGTATGTGAGAGGGTCCTTTACTTGTTACTCCACTGTCTACCCTCCTTGAGGTATGTGAGAGGGTACTTTACTTGTTACTCCACTGTCTACCCTCCTTGAGGTATGTGAGCGACCTTTACTTGTTACTCCACTGACTACACTCCTTGAGGTATGTGAGAGGGTCCTTTACTTGGTACTCCACTGTCTACCCTCAATGAGGTATGTGAGAGGGTCCTTTACTTGTCACTCCACTGACTACCCTCCTTGATGTATATGAGAGGGTCCTTTACTTGTTACTCCACTGTCTACCCTCCTTGAGATATGTGAGAGGGTCCTTTACTTGTTACTCCACTGTCTACCCTCCTTGAGGTATGTGAGAGGGTCCTTTACTTGTTACTCCACTGTCTACCCTCCTTGAGGTATGTGAGAGGGTCCTTTACTTGTTACTCCACTGTCTACCCTCCTTGATGTATGTGAGAGGGTCCTTTACTTGTTACTCCACTGTCTACCCTCCTTGAGGTATGTGAGAGGGTCCTTTACATGTTACTCCACTATCTACCCTCCTTGAGTTATGTGAGAGGGTCCTTTACTTGTTACTCCACTGTCTACCCTCCTTGAGGTAAGTGAGAGGGTCCTTTACTTGTTACTCCACTGTCTACCCTCCTTGAGGTATGTGAGGGACCTTTACTTGTTACTCCACTGACTACCCTCCTTGAGGTATGTGAGAGGGTCCTTTACTTGTTACTCCACTGTCTACTCTCAATGAGGTATGTGAGAGGGTCCTTTACTTGTTACTCCACTGTCTACCCTCCTTGAGGTATGTGAGAGGGTCATTTACTTGTTACTCCACTGTCTACTCTCAATGAGGTATGTGAGAGGGTCCTTTACTTGTTACTCCACTGTCTACTCTCAATGAGGTATGTGAGAGGGTCCTTTACTTGTTACTCCACTGTCTACTCTCAATGAGGTATGTGAGAGGGTCCTTTACTTGTTACTCCACTGTCTACCCTCCTTGAGGTATGTGAGAGGGTCCTTTACTTGTTACTCCACTGTCTACTCTCAATGAGGTATGTGAGAGGGTCCTTTACTTGTTACTCCACTGTCTACCCTCCTTGAGGTATGTGAGAGGGTCCTTTACTTGTTACTCCACTGTCTACCCTCCTTGAGGTATGTGAGAGGGTCCTTTACTTGTTACTCCACTGTCTACCCTCCTTGATGGATATGAGAGGGTCCTTTACTTGTTACTCCACTGTCTACCCTCCTTGATGGATATGAGAGGGTCCTTTACTTGTTACTCCACTGTCTCCCCTCCTTGATGTATGTGAGAGGGTCCTTTACTTGTTACTCCATTGTCTACCCTCCTTGAGGTATGTGAGAGGGTCCTTTACTTGTTACTCCACTGTCTACCCTCCTTGAGGTATGTGAGAGGGTCCTTTACTTGTTACTCCACTGTCTACCCTCCTTGAGGTATGTGAGATGTTCCTTTACTTCTTACTCCACTGTCTACTCTCAATGAGGTATGTGAGAGGGTCCTTTACTTGTTACTCCACTGTCTACCCTCCTTGAGGTATGTGAGATGGTCCTTTACTTGTTACTCCACTGTCTACCCTCCTTGAGGTATGTGAGAGGGTCCTTTACTTGTTACTCCACTGTCTACCCTCCTTGAGGTATGTGAGATGAATCTTTACTTGTTACTCTACTGTCTACTCTCAATGAGGTATGTGAGAGGGTCCTTTACTTGTTACTCCACTGTCTACCCTCCTTGAGGTATGTGAGAGGGTCCTTTACTTGTTACTCCACTGTCTACCCTCCTTGAGGTATGTGAGAGGGTCCTTTACTTGTTACTCCACTGTCTACCCTCCTTGAGGTATGTGAGAGGGTCCTTTACTTGTTACTCCACTGTCTACCATCTTTGATGGATATGAGAGGGTCCTTTACTTGTTACTCCACTGTCTACCCTCCTTGATGGATATGAGAGGGTCTTTTACTTGTTACTCCACTGTCTACCCTCCTTGATGTATGTGAGAGGGTCCTTTACTTGTTACTCCACTGTCTACCCTCCTTGAGGTACGTGAGAGGGTCCTTTACTTGTTACTCCACTGTCTACCCTCCTTGAGGTATGTGAGAGGGTCCTTTACTTGTTACTCCACTGTCTACCCTCCTTGAGGTATGTGAGATGGTCCTTTACTTGTTACTCCACTGTCTACCCTCCTTGAGGTATGTGAGAGGGTCCTTTACTTGTTACTCCACTGTCTACCCTCCTTGAGGTATGTGAGAGGGTCCTTTACTTGTTACTCCACTGTCTACCCTCCTTGAGGTATGTGAGCGACCTTTACTTGTTACTCCACTGACTACCCTCCTTGAGGTATGTGAGAGGGTCCTTTACTTGGTACTCCACTGTCTACCCTCAATGAGGTATGTGAGAGGGTCCTTTACTTGTTACTCCACTGACTACCCTCCTTGGTGTATATGAGAGGGTCCTTTACTTGTTACTCCACTGTCTACCCTCCTTGAGATATGTGAGAGGGTCCTTTACTTGTTACTCCACTGTCTACCCTCCTTGAGGTATGTGAGAGGGTCCTTTACTTGTTACTCCACTGTCTACCATCCTTGAGGTATGTGAGAATGTCCTTTACTTGTTACTCCACTGTCTACCCTCCTTGATGTATGTGAGAGGGTCCTTTACTTGTTACTCCACTGTCTACTCTCAATGAGGTATGTGAGAGGGTCCTTTACTTGTTACTCCACTGTCTACCCTCCTTGAGGTATGTGAGAGGGTCCTTTACTTGTTACTCCACTGTCTACTCTCAATGAGGTATGTGAGAGGGTCCTTTACTTGTTACTCCACTGTCTACTCTCAATGAGGTATGTGAGAGGGTCCTTTACTTGTTACTCCACTGTCTACTCTCAATGAGGTATGTGAGAGGGTCCTTTACTTGTTACTCCACTGTCTACCCTCCTTGAGGTATGTGAGAGGGTCCTTTACTTGTTACTCCACTGTCTACTCTCAATGAGGTATGTGAGAGGGTCCTTTACTTGTTACTCCACTGTCTACCCTCCTTGAGGTATGTGAGAGGGTCCTTTACTTGTTACTCCACTGTCTACCCTCCTTGAGGTATGTGAGAGGGTCCTTTACTTGTTACTCCACTGTCTACCCTCCTTGAGGTATGTGAGAGGGTCCTTTACTTGTTACTCCACTGTCTACCCTCCTTGATGGATATGAGAGGGTCTTTTACTTGTTACTCCACTGTCTACCCTCCTTGATGTATGTGAGAGGGTCCTTTACTTGTTACTCCATTGTCTACCCTCCTTGAGGTATGTGAGAGGGTCCTTTACTTGTTACTCCACTGTCTACCCTCCTTGAGGTATGTGAGAGGGTCCTTTACTTATTACTCCACTGTCTACCCTCCTTGAGGTATGTGAGATGGTCCTTTACTTCTTACTCCACTGTCTACTCTCAATGAGGTATGTGAGAGGGTCCTTTACTTGTTACTCCACTGTCTACCCTCCTTGAGGTATGTGAGATGGTCCTTTACTTGTTACTCCACTGTCTACCCTCCTTGAGGTATGTGAGAGGGTCCTTTACTTGTTACTCCACTGTCTACCCTCCTTGAGGTATGTGAGATGGTTCTTTACTTGTTACTCTACTGTCTACTCTCAATGAGGTATGTGAGAGGGTCCTTTACTTGTTACTCCACTGTCTACCCTCCTTGAGGTATGTGAGAGGGTCCTTTACTTGTTACTCCACTGTCTACCCTCCTTGAGGTATGTGAGAGGGTCCTTTACTTGTTACTCCACTGTCTACCCTCCTTGAGGTATGTGAGAGGGTCCTTTACTTGTTACTCCACTGTCTACCCTCCTTGATGGATATGAGAGGGTCTTTTACTTGTTACTCCACTGTCTACCCTCCTTGATGTATGTGAGAGGGTCCTTTACTTGTTACTCCACTGTCTACCCTCCTTGAGGTATGTGAGAGGGTCCTTTACTTGTTACTCCACTGTCTACCCTCCTTGAGGTATGTGAGAGGGTCCTTTACTTGTTACTCCACTGTCTACCCTCCTTGAGGTATGTGAGATGGTCCTTTACTTGTTACTCCACTGTCTACCCTCCTTGAGGTATGTGAGAGGGTCCTTTACTTGTTACTCCACTGTCTACCCTCCTTGAGGTATGTGAGAGGGTCCTTTACTTGTTACTCCACTGTCTACCCTCCTTGAGGTATGTGAGCGACCTTTACTTGTTACTCCACTGACTACCCTCCTTGAGGTATGTGAGAGGGTCCTTTACTTGGTACTCCACTGTCTACCCTCAATGAGGTATGTGAGAGGGTCCTTTACTTGTTACTCCACTGACTACCCTCCTTGATGTATATGAGAGGGTCCTTTACTTGTTACTCCACTGTCTACCCTCCTTGAGATATGTGAGAGGGTCCTTTACTTGTTACTCCACTGTCTACCCTCCTTGAGGTATGTGAGAGGGTCCTTTACTTGTTACTCCACTGTCTACCCTCCTTGAGGTATGTGAGAGGGTCCTTTACTTGTTACTCCACTGTCTACCCTCCTTGATGTATGTGAGAGGTTCCTTTACTTGTTACTCCACTGTCTACCCTCCTTGAGGTATGTGAGAGGGTCCTTTACATGTTACTCTACTGTCTACCTTCCTTGAGGTATGTGAGAGGGTCCTTT
Organism: Cepaea hortensis; assembly: GCA_963921405.1. Lineage (NCBI taxonomy): Eukaryota > Metazoa > Mollusca > Gastropoda > Stylommatophora > Helicidae > Cepaea > Cepaea hortensis. The sequence continues at coordinate 262,909,456 of OY992876.1, read as the reverse complement.
ACTTGTTACTCCACTGTCTACCCTCCTTGCGGTATGTGAGAGGGTCCTTTACTTGTTACTCCACTGTCTACCCTCCTTGATGTATGTGAGAGGGTCCTTTACTTGTTACTCCACTGTCTACCCTCCTTGAGGTATGTGAGAGGGTCCTTTACTTGTTACTCCACTGTCTATCCTCCTTGAGGTATGTGAGAGGGTCCTTTACTTGATACTCCACTGTCTACCCTCCTTGAGGTATGTGAGAGGGTCCTTTACTTGTTACTCCACTGTCTACCCTCCTTGAGGTATGTGAGGGACCTTTACTTGTTACTCCACTGACTACCCTCCTTGAGGTATGTGAGAGGGTCCTTTACTTGTTACTCCACTGTCTACCCTCCTTGAGGTATGTGAGAGGGTCCTTTACTTGTTACTCCACTGTCTACCCTCCTTGAGGTATGTGAGAGGGTCCTTTACTTGTTACTCCACTGTCTACTCTCAATGAGGTATGTGAGAGGGTCCTTTACTTGTTACTCCACTGTCTACTCTCAATGAGGTATGTGAGAGGGTCCTTTACTTGTTACTCCACTGTCTACTCTCAATGAGGTATGTGAGAGGGTCCTTTACTTGTTACTCCACTGTCTACCCTCCTTGAGGTATGTGAGAGGGTCCTTTACTTGTTACTCCACTGTCTACTCTCAATGAGGTATGTGAGAGGGTCCTTTACTTGTTACTCCACTGTCTACCCTCCTTGAGGTATGTGAGAGGGTCCTTTACTTGTTACTCCACTGTCTACCCTCCTTGAGGTATGTGAGAGGGTCCTTTACTTGTTACTCCACTGTCTACCCTCCTTGATGGATATGAGAGGGTCTTTTACTTGTTACTCCACTGTCTACCCTCCTTGATGTATGTGAGAGGGTCCTTTACTTGTTACTCCACTGTCTACCCTCCTTAAGGTATGTGAGAGGGTCCTTTACTTGTTACTCCACTGTCTACCCTCCTTGAGGTATGTGAGAGGGTCCTTTACTTGTTACTCCACTGTCTACCCTCCTTGAGGTATGTGAGATGGTCCTTTACTTCTTACTCCACTGTCTACTCTCAATGAGGTATGTGAGAGGGTCCTTTACTTGTTACTCCACTGTCTACCCTCCTTGAGGTATGTGAGATGGTCCTTTACTTGTTACTCCACTGTCTACCCTCCTTGAGGTATGTGAGAGGGTCCTTTACTTGTTACTCCACTGTCTACCCTCCTTGAGGTATGTGAGATTGTTCTTTACTTGTTACTCTACTGTCTACTCTCAATGAGGTATGTGAGAGGGTCCTTTACTTGTTACTCCACTGTCTACCCTCCTTGAGGTATGTGAGAGGGTCCTTTACTTGTTACTCCACTGTCTACCCTCCTTGAGGTATTTGAGAGGGTCCTTTACTTGTTACTCCACTGTCTACCCTCCTTGAGGTATGTGAGAGGGTCCTTTACTTGTTACTCCACTGTCTACCCTCCTTGATGGATATGAGAGGGTCCTTTACTTGTTACTCCACTGTCTACCCTCCTTGATGGATATGAGAGGGTCTTTTACTTGTTACTCCACTGTCTACCCTCCTTGATGTATGTGAGAGGGTCCTTTACTTGTTACTCCACTGTCTACCCTCCTTGAGGTATGTGAGAGGGTCCTTTACTTGTTACTCCACTGTCTACCCTCCTTGAGGTATGTGAGAGGGTCCTTTACTTGTTACTCCACTGTCTACCCTCCTTGAGGTATGTGAGATGGTCCTTTACTTCTTACTCCACTGTCTACTCTCAATGAGGTATGTGAGAGGGTCCTTTACTTGTTACTCCACTGTCTACCCTCCTTGAGGTATGTGAGATGGTCCTATACTTGTTACTCCACTGTCTATACTCCTTGAGGTATGTGAGAGGGTCCTTTACTTGTTACTCCACTGTCTACCCTCCTTGAGGTATGTGAGATGGTCCTTTACTTGTTACTCCACTGTCTACCCTCCTTGAGGTATGTGAGAGGGTCCTTTACTTGTTACTCCACTGTCTACCCTCCTTGAGGTATGTGAGATGGTTCTTTACTTGTTACTTCACTGTCTACCCTCCTTGAGGTATGTGAGGGACCTTTACTTGTTACTCCACTGTCTACCCTCCTTGAGGTATGTGAGATGGTGCTTTACTTACTATTCCATTGTGTACCCTCCTTGCCTGTGTACCCTGTCTGCATATTTCCTATCCCTCTCATCCTCCTGTCTTCTCTTTATCCCCTCCGTTTGTCTGCTCTCATACTTTCTGTCTCCGTTGTCTATGTACCCTTCCCTCATGTTCCCTCGCCTTCACCTCTCTCTACTTCCTCTTTCTCAACCCATTGTCTCCTAAACCTTTCTTTCTCGCCTTTAATCAATCTTCATCAAGTATCTCTTCTTCCTTTCCCCTATCTCCCTGTTCATTTTACTCGTTTGTCTATTTTCCTGCCCAATTTAACTGTTCATTTATCCAGTTTTATCTATTTTCGTGTCCATGTTACCTGTTTGTCTGTCCGATTTGTCGATTTTCCTGTCAGTTGTACCCGTGTGTCTATTTTCATGTCAATCGTACCTTTTTGTCTGTCCCGTTTGTCTAGTTTCCTGTCCTTTTTACCTGTTTTTCTGTCCCATTTGTCTATTTTCCTGTCCAGTTTACCTGTCTCATTTGTCTAAGCCCTGTCCATTTTACTTAATTGTCTGGCCCATTTGTCTATTTACCTGTCCTTTTTACCTGTTTGTCTGTGTCGTTTGTCCATTTGCCTGTCCATTTTACCTGTTTGTCTGTCCCGTTTGTCTATTTTCCTGTCCAGGTTACCTGTTTGTCTGCCTCATTTGTCTATTTTCCTGTCCAGTTTACCTATTTGTCTGTCCCATTTGTCCATTTTCTTGTCCATTTTAATTGTCTGTCTATCCCATTTGTCCATTGCCCTTTCTCCTCTTCCTATCTCTTTATATCTGTCTCACTTCCGTGTCTGCCTGTCCTTTTCATCCATCTCTTTGCCCCTATATGTATCATTTTGTCTCTTTTGAGTGTCTGCTTTATGCATCTGTATGTCCCCTTTATCTATCTCCTTGGCCCTTTTCCTATCGTTCTGTCAGATTGATCTAACTTTATGCTTCCTTTATCTACTTTTCTGTCCCATTTATCTCTCTTTTTGTTCCCTTTATTGAAATGTATGTCCCCATTACCTATCCACATGTTCCCTTTGACTATCTTTATGTCCCCCTAATTTATGTTTATGTCCCCTTTAACTATCATTATGTCCCCTTTACCTATCGTTATGTCCCTCTAATGTATGTTTATGTCCCATTTTTCTTTGTTCCCTTTATTTATCTTTATGTCCCATTTACCCATCGATATGTCCCCTTTACCTTTGTCCCCTTTAATTATCTTTATGTTCCTGTTACCTATCTTTATGTTCCCTTTACACATCTTTATGTCACCTTTAATTTGTCCCCTTTTATTTATCTTTATGCCCCCTTCACCTATCTTTATGTTCCCCTTTACATATCTTTATGTCTCTCTAATGTATGTTTATGCCCCATTTATCGTTGTTCCCTTTATTTATCTTTTTGTCCCCTTTCTGTCTTCTTATCGTTATTAGTCAATAGTATTCCTCTAGTGTGTGTCTTATCTTTATGTGTCAACAGTGGCCCTCTAATTTGTGTTTGTTTATCTTTATTTCAACCTGCTCCATGGTGAAGGTGTTACGGATGCAATTCGTTATCTCACATACCGCATTCGAAACACAGCTACAAGCGATTTGGTAGCAAACCGCCTTGCGTTGGTGTTCATACTCGGTGTAAGTGCCGGTCGTTCAGAAAGCAATAAGGAACTTTGGTTTGTGTTGCATATCCCAACAGGACGTTGCAGTCAACACCAGCATTTTTCAGCTGCTGTTGACGTACTAGGCAAGATTATGCTCAGTAGTTTGCAATTGCTTTCTGAGCGACCGGCTCACAAATGCCGTAAGCTACCAACGCGGCGATAATCGCTACTGATTCTCGTTCAGGTTACGTTACTCACGTGGATATGCGGGATTACGGAGAAAGACGTTAACACCTGGAAACTACTGAACGTAAACATGCCAAGAAATCACAAACCTCCAAAATGCTGGGGTTGACTGCAACGTCATGTAAAGGATAATCAACTAACTAACTTTATGTCAAAATAGTGTTTCTCTAATTAGTGTCTTATCTTCACCCCAACAGTGTCCCCCTAGTCAGTGTCTTTTTATCTGTATTTCTCAACAGTGTCCGTCTAGTTTGTTTCTTCTTATATCTTTATTTCTCAATAATATACTTCTAATTTGCATATTCTTATCTTTATTTCTCTATAGTGTTCATATAATACGCACTTCACTTTAAGGTACTCATTCGGTGTAATACTTCACTTGTAGCTACCCCATTCCCTATTGTTTGTAACTTCCGGTCCTCAACATGGCGGATAAACAACTGAACCGTTAAGGCCTCTGGAGTGTTTATGCTTGTGGCTACAGTTTATATTGGCATTTTCCTCATGTTAGACTGGTAGTGCATGGTTCCGTTCCCCTGCTACTGAGTGAGTGCGTGGCGCGACACTGTGAGCTGTAATTTCGTATGAAATGCTTTTATATCTGTCCGTACGTGAACTGCATGTTCGGAACGATGGCGGCCGAATGTTGCTGAATTGACTGGTTTGGCTTTTCGGTTCACGAGTGCATTTTTTAGGAGACTCATGGGAATCGTTGTTGGAGCTACGGAGTTCGTGCTTTTTGCAGCACTTTCGGCGGGTCTCCCTGCGGAAACAGACCGAGCCATATGGGATAAAACCAGGGTCAATGAAGTCTTTCTGGTGACTGCCGATTCCATCGACGATGAACAGTATTTTTCGTGGAGGACGTTTGTGTTGGCAATCTGTCGGCGGCATTATGCACAGCGTACTTGTGCGGGCTTTTGGCTTGCCGAGACTCCTGTCTGTTCCACTTTTCACATAAGGCAGTGAGGAGCATGTTGTGTGATATTCACTGGCATAGGAACGGACCATAATGGGGACGACCGTTGCCGTGAAGTTGGAACCGCGACTAACATTCCCTGTAATACTTCACTCGTAGCTACTGCATTCCCTGTAATACTTCACATGTAGCTACTACATTCCCTGTAATACTTCACTTCTAGTTACTACATTCCCTGTAATACTTCACTTCTAGTTACTACATTCCCTGTATTACTCCAGCTGTAGGTACTACATTCCCCTTAAAATTTCATCTGTAAGTGCTACATTACATGTATTACTCCAACTGAAGGTATTACATTCCCCTTAATACTTCACATGTAAGTACTACATCCCTAATACTACTTCAGTTGTAGGTTCTACATTCCCTGCACTACTCCAGCTGTATGTACTATATTCCCTGTACTACTTCAGATATAGGTACTACATTCCCTGTACTACTCCAGTTATAGGTACTACATTCCCTGAACAACTCCAGTTATAGGTACTACATTCCCTGAACTACTCGAGTTATAGGTACTACATTCCCTGTACTACTCCAGCTGTAGGTACTACATTCCCTGTACTACTCCAGCTGTAGGTACTGCATTCCCTGTACTACTCCAGCTATAGGTACTACATTCCCTGTACTACTCCAGCTATAGGTATTACATTACCTGTACTACTCCAGTTATAGGTACTACATTCCCTGTACTACTCCAGTTATAGGTAATACATTCCCTGAACAACTCCAGTTATAGGTACTACATTCTCTGTACTACTTCAGCTGTAGGTACTACATTCCCTGTACTACTCCAGCTGTAGGTGTTCCAGTTCCCCTAGTCTCAGCGCTGTCTGTCTGCCACTGTTCGGGCAGTGATGATAAATCAGACGATGCCCATGGATGCGCTGGCAGGCTGTCTGGAGATATACTCGCAACCCAACCCTCGCCGACACTCGTGGGAGCTCAGATCGTAGCTTCAGATACGAGCACCTTTAGATCGGGGAGTTAGATTCACATAAGGAAGAAAAATGAGATGCAGGAATCATTTGCCGGCAGTGAAAACTGTACACAAAATCACACTTGCTTGTCTCGCCTGTCACTTCCCTGAGGCAAGGACAGGTGCTGGTAGGCGATGACTTAGCAAACTCCACACTCTTACAGTCCACAAGTCCCGAAAGGCAGTCTGCCTGTGTAGGGGGGGGGGGGAGAATTTCAGGAAAGAAACCGTTAAAAAGTCGACAGGGTCGACTTCATTGCACCGGGATTTATCCCATATAGCTCGGTCTCTTTCCACAGCACGGAAAGCGTCGCACAAAGCACGAACTCCGTAGCTTTTAGCGACGACCCACAGGAGTCTCCCAAACATTTAACTTGTAAACCGAAGGACGCGGCCCGGAATCGAACCCACAACCTTCGGAGCACGAGTCAAACGGCTTGACCACTTCGCCACAGAGACTACAAGGAAAGGATAAACTGTACACAAGGAAATAAACCTCAACTGTCGAAGTCGTAAAATGTTGGCCTAAGTGGCGCGGGACTAGAAAACGGACATCCACGCACTTCAATAGATGTTATACATCATCTTTAGGAATAGACGACTAGCAAACGTTGATCAACGAAGAAGATAAACTCCGTGGCGTTGGTGATCATGTCTGTCCACAGCCTTCAGTCTCGTGTACTGCCAATCTTCATATATCCATGCCGTGTGGCATCGGTGATCATGTCTGCCCACAGCCTTCTGTCTCGTGTACTGCCAATCTTCTAATAGTCGATGCCGTGTGGCATCGGTGATCATGTCTGCCCACAGCCTTCTGTCTCGTGTACTGCCATTCTTCATATATCCATGCCGTGTAGTGTTGGTGATCATGTCTGTCCACAGCCTTCTGTCTCGTGTACTGCCAATCTTCATATATCCATGCCGTGTGGCATCGGTGATCATGTCTGCCCACAGCCTTCTGTCTCGTGTACTGCCAATCTTCTAATAGTCGATGCCGTGTGGCATCGGTGATCATGTCTGCCCACAGCCTTCTGTCTCGTGTACTGCCATTCTTCATATATCCATGCCGTGTAGTGTTGGTGATCATGTCTGTCCACAGCCTTCTGTCTCGTGTACTGCCAATCTTCTAATAGTCCATGCCGTGTGGCATCGGTGATCATGTCTGTCCACCGCCTTCTGTCTCGTGTACTGCCAATCTCTTTATAGTCCATGTCGTGTGGGGTCGGTGATCATGTCTGTCCACAGCTCTCTGTCTCATATACGGACAATTATTTCTGATACTGATGTTCCTCCATGCCATGGTGTCAAACAGTCCAGCATCTTCTCTCGTGGTCCACTATTGCCTCTCTTCCGCTCCAACCTTCCCGTTGTAACGACACACTTCAGCGTTCTCGATCTTATGATATGCCCAAAGAATGTAGACTATCTTCTTCTGATGTGAGTAGCCAGTTCTCTTTCTGCGCTAATTTCTTTCAAAATATCTTCATTGTTCTCTCTCTCCGTCCAAGGTGTTGTGATTTGGTGTAGGTGAAACTTATCAGCTGAGATACCTGGCCAGTCAGTAGGTCTCTAGGTCAGCCTTCTTTAGTCAGGGACATGTTGACAGAGTTATAAACTGGACAACTTATGGGGAGTCAGTGACTCAGGCACGGTACAGATACAGACGGACTAAAGGGCGGAATACGTGGATGGTTACGTGAATAAATGAGTGGATGAATAAATGGATACGTGTGCTATATGGATTTGATAACAGACGCAGTTGATGATGTTTCAGAGATGTAGTATTTGATATGTTAGAGATGTAGTTGATGATATGTTAGAGATGTAGTTGATGATATGTTAGAGATGTAGTTTTTGATATGTCAGAGATGCAGTTCATGATATGTCTGAAATGTAGTTGATGATATGTCAGAGATGCAGTTGATGATATGTTAGATGTGCAGTTGATGATATGTCAGAGATGTAGTTAATGTTATGTGTCTTGTCACCGGATCTATTCTCCCTCTATAGCGAAGTAATAACGAGAGAGATCAAAGAGAAGCCGGGAATACTAATCGGCGGTTATATTATAAACAATATACGATATGCAGCTGGCACAGTATTGGGGGCGGATAATGCAAAAGATTTACAACAATTATTGACATTGTAGTAACGGAGAGTGCAAAGAAAGGACTTTCCTTGAATATCAAGAAAACAGTGTAGGTTAGCTTGGCCGAATGGATAAGAACGTGTGTTCTTAAACATCCGGAGTGCTGTTGCCGAGGTAAGGGGTTCAAACTCTACACCGGAGAGTAAGGCTAAAATTTTCACCTCTCGTCCTTGACTTGGGGACGTCAGTTATAAGTACCTTTGAAGTCGGACTGGGTTAGGTAGGAAACCTCCCAAACGACGGATAAGAGAGATGCGATAGTCCCTCTCCTACGCTGGACACAATACCCAAGAACAAAGACGCAATAAACAGACGACCAGAAGGTGAGCCCGCCCAGGGGTTCAGGGTTCAGTGCAAGAAAACCGCAGAAGTCATCAGACGAGCCCTTACATGGCTCAAAGCAAGAAAACAGCGCAGACGTTAAAAGACGGGCCCTTTTTAGGGTCCAACTCAAGAAAACAAGCACAGACGTGAACAGACGTGCCCTTTTTAGGGCCCATTTCAAGAAAACAAGCACAGACGTTAAAAGACGGGCATCTTTATGGAAAACCTCAAACCAAGCAAGAGCGGGACCAGGGTAAACAAACATCAACCCGACCACTCAAGAAAACGCCAATCAAGAGGGAAGGGGGAGACTGCAAACAGCAGAACAGGGGGAACAAGAACGTGTACATCAAGGGAGGAAAACCGATGTCCTCATACAGAAGAGAAACCACTCAAAAGGAGGGAATACAAGCGGAATATCGAACTAACAACTCACAATAACTAAATAAATAAACACACATATAAATAAATAAATAAATGACTAATTAACCCAAAGAAAGGCTAGAGCAATAGTATACCAAACAGGATGCAACTTGATAAAGAAAAATACCAACAAAAACCATAAAACCACTAAAGGCTACTTGTGGTCAAAGCAAAAGCACCAGAATCTTCCTTCACAATTCTCCCTCCGGCCTGAGCCGTAAAAGCCCATGAACTTTTCACTCGTCGAACGACCGACCCATCTGTGTAAATGACAGCATCACCCTCCAATGAATTCTCGAAAAGCAAATCCTGTACTTCCGACTCCACAGCAGCCGGATTTTCTTGTCTGCATTTTCTGTCTAGTTGGATACACACTGAAAAGGACGTATAGAAATATGTTGCTTTAGTACCCACTCCTCTCCAGGTTCTAAGTCCTCAAGTGAACACACCTGTTGGAGAATGTCTTCGGCTTGACCCATCCACGACTTTCCTCTTTTTAACCTGCTGCCCTCTACCTTCTTAATTTCACTGTGCAGTGGATGTTGTGTGTTTGCTTTGACTCTGAGGTAAGCACGTGCTCTGCATGGTGTATCTCTTTACATCCAAGAATAATACGCATAGCTTCGTCCTGTATCCTTTCCATCTACTTACGGCTGATGGTCAGGATCACCATCGCATACTCAAAAACAGAAAGGACCAGACACTCTTAAAGGAGACATAGATGGCGCTGCTCACAGTTTGCCGCCCCATCACCCACAACGCAGCCAAACCTCGCTTGGCCTTTGTTATCACTTGGTCTATGTGCTCATGATAAGCAAGACTTCCATCAAAACGTATCCCCGAGTAGTTCATTGCCTGCGTTCTTTCCACCGTTTCTAATCCCAGATTTACAGTTGGTGCTGGAGTGTTAACAATATAGTTATTCAAAGAGAACCATGTCACCGCTGCCTTCGTTGGGTTGACCCTTGCCCCAGATTCCACACACCGAGTGCTTATGCGATTTAGTTCTGTTTGTAGATCCACAGCGACTCGATCTGTATCCTTACCCTGGCGATACACTAAAACATCGTCTGCATATGACAATGTCCTCCCCGGTCCTCTGATCTGTTCGCCGGTAATTCTCACAGTGTAGGCGTTTAGCAGCACCGGAGATAATGGTGATCCCTGTGGCAGGCCCGGATATATTGTTGTTGGTTCAGAGGTCCAACTGCCACGTCTAACAACTAATTTCCGTTGGAAAAGAGCTGCGGCGATCCAGCTAAGCAGGAATGGACTTATCTTGAGTTCAAGAAGCTGAAACATTAAGAAATCCAATGGTACTCTGTTGTACGCATCCTCAAGATCAATCGCCGCAGCACATGTTTCAGTACCTGAGTGGAAACCTTCATAGACATTATGGGCAAAAACTGTTGCGTTGGTCCAGGTTTCTCTGTTTGGACGGTACCCTCCAAGGGTAGGTGGCAATTAACTTCTCCAGTAGCTTGCCTATTGTATTTGCACGGTTATTACCCGAAATCCCTGAATTTTTGTGTGGTCTTTGCCAGGCTTCGGCAAGGAATTCAGATAGCTGTGTATCCTCACTTCCTTGATGCTAGCACTCCCTATGCTGTTGTTGTATATATCTGCTAGTTCCTCTAGCTCGTTGTCGGTACACATAGTGATGTCGTCATACCTTATACCATCTGGCCCTGGTGCGCTGTTTTTTGTCCGTCGAAGCACAGCCTTGATCTCTTTCAATGTCACTGTGTCTTCAACTGCAATGTTCTAGGCCTTACACCTACCTGAGGTAACCGCCTTGGCAAAATTTCGGCATCTCATGTCTGTCTGGTTGCTCTGCTCTAGATAGCGTTCAAAAAGGACTTTGCCCTTATTCTCATCAGACCTCTGCCAGATAAGGTCAGCATTTTGGAAGTCAGGAACACTCTTATTCTTGATTACCCCATTCATAGTTTTATGTAGTCGCCAGAATAATTTCAGTCACTTGTCTGTGCTTATTCTTTGACACAACTCTGCTCACTTTTCAATTTTAACCACTTTTATCCAGGTTTTTAAAATAGCTAACTTTTGTGTCAATCCCTCTTTCCAAGTACACGATAACACTAGGATGGACAACTCTGTCCTTCTTGGCGTTTTGCCATTTCCTTACAGTACCATACTTATCCATCCAGGTCTTTTCCACCTCATAATTCCACCAAGGTGGCTGCTCCCAGCTTTTTTGTCCTGTCATGATGATACCTGTGCTTGTCGCGTCTTATTGTACTCACTACATCTTGTCCTGAACTGTCATACTTGAAGGTCTTCACTGTTGACTTGTGCTGCCTGGTTTTGCCGTTCTCCACCCATATGCTGCAAGGGTGGTGGTCGCTGCTGGTGTGCCATAAGACACCCCATCTACATACTGTCGTGAGTGAAGGAGAAACCAGCGCCAGGTCAATAACACTGTCCTCATCACCGGGATGACTTTCTGTCCTGGAGACGCAGCCACTGTTGATACAAACAAGGTCACTGGTTTCAAGCACCGTCTCGAGCTTCTCCCCTGTTTGTTGGAAGAAATGTTACCCCATGATTTGCCTTTAGCGTTGAAATCGCCGCAGAAAATGACACTCCTTTCATGACATAATATGTCACATAGACACTGCCATCTCTGGGAATCCACACTCGCGTTACAGGCATAAACATTAACCAACACGAATGGTAGACCGGATTGAACTCTAAGAGCCTGTATTTGTATCTCGCCACTGTCCCACCTGGACATGTCCAGCTCTGAAGCCACAATGCTGCCTCAAATCATAATAGCCATTCCAATGTGTCGCCTGTTGTAATACAATTGAAGCTGGCTACATGGGGTGTATTAACACCCCGTCTCGTCTCCTGATGCGCTACTATATCGGTCTGTATACCAGGCTTTCCAAAATTGGTCCACGTTGTTTTGCGCTGGCACAGTTCCAATATAGAATAGGCGTGTTCTTGAGGCCCAGAGGGTCGCATTTACTCCGGTAACGCCTGGCTCCGACTCGTCTCCCCTGTCGTTTACGTCTTGGACCTCGTCTAGTCGGTGGTTTCTTTACCCTTTGTACGGGACACAAACGCTAGTCTGCCATGATGAAGAAAATAAAAAAGACTACACATCACTACTAGTGAACTACACAATAACCTAAACATGCTGCGAAAAACACTTAGGATTGATTCGCACTGATGCATGAAACTTCGTTGCACTGGCGAAAATCTTGAGAGGAAACTCCTGGTTTACATCATAGTGCAGAAATTACACGCACGAGAAGAAATTCTCCTACGTGAAAAGAAAGGAGCGATTTCACAACACACAACCGCCCTCCGCCATCTTGACCGGAAGCTCTGATAGAGATAACTAAGAAAAGAACAACGTACAACCAAGAGTAAATGAAGAATCAATAGAAAAAAAACACACCAGACGACACTGATTGATTGATTGGTTGATTGTTGCATTGATTGATTGATTGATTGATTGATTTAGGAACCGACATCATAGCATTCGTGGCATTCCCATAAGGGCTCCGTCCCCATCCTCAGCAGCCAGCGAAGAGTTCAACACCAATAGTTCCAGTAGCAATCTGATTATATGTCCGTCTCGCCTTTCCTCTGAGCGTCGAACGAACGAACGAACGAACGAACGAACGAACGAAAGTCTTTATTTTCAAAGGGTTAAGAATTGGGCACGCAGGCCCGTCTTACATTCTGCCCTTCTTCTCCATTTCCTCTCATACATTCTTTCATTCAAAATCACTTATGAAGCAAATTTTGACAACAAAAGAACAATAGCATTAAAACGCATGAAAAATAATCAATAACAAATGACTCACTGAGGCAATGTTTAACATGGGCATTATAAATACCTAAGGAGGGTGTAACGTGCCATACATAAGGGAATGTTTTGTGGCTAGTTGTCGTTTGAGATAAGTTACCATTATTGTCTTTTTGTGTTATTGTTTAAGGGGGAATGTAGTCTGTACTGAGGTAGTGCTCAAACAGGTTGCGAATGTATGTATAATGATTGGTGGTGTCTTTGATTTCTTGTCGTCGAGCGTCGGCCAGATCCCCTCGTCACTCCTCGCTGCCTCATTCTTGCCAGACTATGGTGATCCATTTGCTCCTCTGAGCGTCGAGCGTCGGCTAGATCACCTCGTCACTCCTCGTTCGTTCGTTCGTTCGTTCGTTCGCTGCCTCATTCTTGCCAGACTATGGTGATCCATTTGCTCCTCTGAGGAGGCCACGTGCTCCCACTAGGCCTCTACCACGTCATGCATCAATACTCCACCAAGTTTAGCCGAGCCAGCCAATCTGTCCGCCTGTTCATTCCCCAGCACACCGGCATGCCCCGGAGAAAAGACCCAGGTGATGCTTGCCACCCGTGACCTCCGAAGCGAAGCAAGCCATTCTGCACGAAGCCTGCCTGTCCTCACCCTCCTCAGCATGCTTTCTGAGTCAGTTACAATCACGATGTGTGTATGTATCGTGTTCTCCATCCAGCGGAAAGCTGCACTGACCGCCTCCACCTCCATTCTTAACCTAGATGTTGAGGTATCATACGCTAGGCTCTCCTCCACCAAACGTCGACCAATAGCTTTTGCTAAGAATCCCCAGGCACTTCTCCTACCTCTCAACACCGAACCATCTGTGTAGATAATCACATCAGCCGGGCGAGCATTATTCTGAATTAGTTTCTGGATTTCCATTTCCGTGGCCTCTGCTGGCACTCCCTGCACTCCCGGCTCAATGTGATTATAACTCTGCACAAGTCTGACTGCTCCGCTGGCACTCTGACCCACTCCTCTCCTCGCGTAATGTTCTCCAAGATGCACACCTGTCTGATCGTATCCTCCACTTGAGCCATCCATGATTTCCCTCTTATCAGTCGCTGACCCTTAACTACGTCCAGCGCCTCATGCAGTGGGTGGTCTGTGTCTGCAGCTACTCTGAGGTATGCCTTCGCCTGCATCACCTTGAGCCTACCTGCAACAGTCGGCAGACCAAGGATGTAACGCATACACACTACTGGGGTGTCTCTGGTGTAACCCAGAATGACCCGCATAGCTTTGTTCTAATTTCACCAGCTGACTCTTTGAGACAGTGAGCAGTCCTAGTCGATAATCAATCACTGAGAGGATCAAGTGCTGGTATAGTGTGAAGAGCATTGTCTGCTCTGTGTCCATTGCAGCCATAGTTTTAAGTGCATTGAGACCCTTTTGAGATCTTGTCACAACCGTCTCCACATGGTCCTTGAAGGACAGACTCCTGTCAAATGTGATTCCCAGATACTTCAGTTTGTTCTCTCTGTTGACGCTTCTACCATCTATCGTGAGGCTTGGGACATCAGCTCTCACAATCCTGTTGTCCAGAGAGCACCACAAAACAGCCGCCTTTTCCGGGTGGATGACAGCACTCATTTCAGTGTAACTGTCAATCACTTTGTCTACTGTCGCCTGTAGCTCCTGGGCTGTCTGCTCCTTATCTCTCCCCTGCCTATATGCAAGAATATCATCTGCAAATGTTAGTATCCTTCCAACCCCTGGTGCTTCTAGGTTTGCAATCTTGCTCGTATACACGTTAAAGAGCACCGGTGAGATTGCGGATCCCTGTTAAAATATGTGGCTCTGAGGTCCATGCACCCAGACAGAGAACAACCCGACGAGAATACAGGGCGGCTGCTATACAGTTCACCAACCAGGAATTGACCCAATTCTCCTTCAGTGCGGTCATCAAAATATCATAGCGAACTCTATTGTACGCATCCTCGAGATCAAGCGCTGCCGCCATAGTTTCCTGTCTACTCTGGAACCCCTCATAAACGTCAAAGGCAAAAGTGGCTGCATTTGACCAGGTGTCTTTTCCTGGCCTGTAGCTTCCCAGGCCTCTTGGAAGAAGCTTCCCCCTTTCCAAAAACTCTTGCAGCTTGACAGCGACTATGTTCTCTAAAACCTTCACAAATGTATTTTGAAGTTTATGATCCTAAAGCCGCTAAGCTTTGAATGATCCTTGAATGGTTTTGGGAGAGGGATGAGATAGCTATGTAACCAATCCTGCGGTACTGATGCTGTCCTAAAACGGCGAGAAACAGAATCCCGTAGATACAAGAGATAGGGATAAAAACTAAAATAAGAAAACATAGCATGTTACATTAACATAAATAAATAAATAAATAAATAAATAAATAAATAATAGCTATGAAAATAAAACAAACAATTGTAGGGAAAGGTACATCCAGTAACAACGGAACAAGCATGGGGAATGTCGTCGGCGAGGGAAGGACTGGAGAATGATGGAATAGAGGAACTCTGCCTGGCCTACGTCAGTGGAAGTCCTCTAATGCGCAAACGACCAGGACAACTTATACCGCACTATGAACCACCACAATTATAAGCACCGCCACTGAGGCTGGTTGAAAAGGTGGAAAGTTTCTTTCCCCCCCCCCCCCCCCCCCCCCAAAAAAAAAAAAAAAAAAAAAAAACTGGATGGATGGATGGACTGGGTTAGCCTGATGGCGAGGGACACTGTTAATAGAGAAAGCTAATCCACACACAAAATTCAGTCCAGTACTACTAGAAGTGCCGGCTTCCTGGCCTAGAGGTTAGCGACTTTTCTTCGTAATCTCGTATACTCTCGTAAGTAACGTGACGACGGTGAGAATCAGCGTCGGTAACTTACGGGGTATGTGAGCCGGCCGCGTTCATAAGACGAATGTTGCGAATTCCTTGGACTGCCAGAGTAAGTAACGACGATTGCCTAAAAGAGGCTAATGAAACTAGAACATTATATACTACAATAAGAAAGAAACAAACAGCTTTCTTTTTTTATGTGATGAGAAGAGAGGCATAGGAGAACATCGTGACGACTGGAAAGATCGAGGGGAAGGGAGTCAGAGGCAGACCAAGAGAAATGATGCTGGATGGATTGAGACGGTGGCATGGTGGAATATCATCAGCAGAGTTGATCCAGAACACCAAAGACCGAGATCTGAGGAGAGTCATGAACGCCTACGCTGGCTGGCGTGGCACTTGATCATTATGAAGGTGAAAGATGTATTTGGTGATGTGAATGCGAAAGATGTAATTGTTGATGTGAAAACGAAAGATGCAGGTGATGATATGAAGGAAAGAGATGTGTTTGATGATGTGAAAGATGTAGTTTATGATGTTGAGGGAGAAGATGCATTTGGTTATGGGAAAGTGAAAGATATGGTTGATAACGTGAAATCGAAATACGAGAGTTGATGATTAGAAAGTAAAAGATTTAGATGATACTGTAACAGTGATATGTAGTTGATGATGTCAAAGCGAATGATGTAATGTCTGATGTATGAGACAGAGATGTAGTTGCTGTTGTTAAAAGTAATTTGTGCTTGATGATGTGACAGCTGAAGCACTTTGTGGATGATACAAGAGTAATCTATTGATGATGTGAAATCTAAAGATGTATTTGACGTGGCAGCTAAAGAATATTTGATGATGTGACACATAAAGATGTATTTGATGGTGTCAAAGCTAAAGATGTATTTGATGATGTCAAAGCTAAAGATGTATTAGATTATACGACAGCTACAGAAGTTTTGGTGATGTGATAGCAAAAGGTGTTTTTGATAATGTGAAAGCTAAAGATGTGTTTGATTTGTGCAAATCATGGTTGCCGATGTTCGCGTCAGACAGACAGTTGATGATGAATACGTCAAGCTGCTTCCAGGCAGCGCGACCCGGAACGTATCCTGGTTTCTGAATTAAGAGATAGGGCCAGGCGTGTCTATCTGATCAGGGCCAGGTAGGTGGAAACAATGCAGGTCTGGGATGTTGGTTGTTGCTCTCCTGGCGAGGACAGCCGCGGCAAAAACCGCCAGATTTACGACTGGGGTTATTGTTGGGCGCGTTTGATGTTTGCTTGTGTAGTCAGCGACCTGAGACCGTCGGCTGATGTCTGGGCTGTTTAGTTATGTGTGATTGAGTTAGAGAAGATTGGGAATATTGTTGGTTGTGGGTCTTGTGGGTTTGCCGCGCGCGCGCGTGTGTGTGTGTGACAATAAGGCAGCATATTTTGATATGTTAGTGTGAGCGGTAATGCCAGTGTGTGTGTGTGTGTGTATGTGTGTGTGTGTGTATGTGTGTGTCTGTGTCTGTGTGTGTGTGTATGTGTGTGTCTGTGTCTGTGTGTGTGTGTGTGTGTGTGTGTGTGTGTGTGTGTGTGTGTGTGTGTGTGTGTGTGTGTGTGTGTGTGACCACAAGGAAACATTCCGAGGTGTGAGTGGTAGTGTCAGTGTGTGTGCCTCTGTGTGTGAGTGTATATATATGTGTGTGTGTGTGACGACAAGGTAACATTTCGATGTGTGAGTGGTAGTGTAAGTGTGTGTGTGTGTGTGTGTGTGTGTGTGTGTGTGTGTGTGCGCTTGCGCGCGTGCGTGTGTGTGGCTTCATAAAATTGAGGCATATAAGCTCATTTCCCCGCTAGTGTGGCTGAGGGGATTTCCTTTTCACCGAAGCATTTCTCGTGTAACCAGGAAATCGCAACGAACGCCACACCACGGGATAAGTTCCCTAATAGGGTATACACTTACTCGGTCAGTACAACAGAGTTTGGACTGAGCGAGTCACATTGTATTGTCACATGAGCTCAATCCCCGTTCCTTAATCGTATCGTTTATGTAATCAACACACGGATATTACCCAATGTTTACAGAACTCATTCATTCATTCAGTAGCATGTTCTTTGCAGAACCTCGCCCGCATAACAACCTTCCGGAAAACCTCTCGATCATAAGCATGATGTCCCGCGTCTGATACACCCATCTTGAGATCATCCGCCACATTCTGCACCCATCTTCTCTTTGGCATATATCTCTTCCCAGGCATATACCCCTATATTATTGTTCTCTCCAAACTTTCGTGACGTTTCAAGTGACCAAAATATTTCAATTGTCTTTGTTTTATTGTCTTTAATAACCAACCTTCTTCAATATTCAGCTCTTGAAGTATGGGTGCATTTGTTCAGGCCGAGAGAGGGATCATGTCGTTTGGGCACCACATGTTTCTCTGAAGCTCTGCCCAGGCATTGTGATGGAATATTGGCCACATTCCAACTCACATACTTTAGTCTGTCAAGACTGCAAGGTGCCAACAACAACCCTAGATATTCTTAAAACTCGTCTATAACATTTATATTAAAAGGCATTTATGCGCTATTCAGCTTGTTTAGTAAGTGTCCAAGTCTCACAGGCGTATGTTGCAATGGGAAAGATGCATGCTCTTAAAAATCTAATTTTTGTAGTTCTGTCTGTTCCACTCCATAATTTATTCGGTTGTTTTAGTCTTTGAAGAGCAATTGATAGTCGTCGTTTAATTTCTTTCATTGTGTCACCATTGTTAGTAATCAATGACCCAAGATATTCAAAATTCTCCACCACCTCCAATTTTTCCCCATTAACATATATTTCTTTCACCATAGTAGTTGTATCTGTATACATTATCTTTGTTTTTGCTATGTTAAGATATAAGTTGTGATTTTCACTATTTAATTGGGTTGAGGCTATTAGATTTTCTATACCAGTCTGTATTGTGGATAGCAATACTGTATCATCAGCATATCGAATCTCTGGTATGTCATGACCACCCATATTTAGGGTGGTTTATATCACCCTATTTATTTATATCTGTTTATGTCATCTGTTACACTTCTCATTATATTTTCGGCGTACAGGTTAAACAAACAGTGTGACTGTACACAGCCCTGACGGATAGAATATTCTTATGAGTTGTATTACATGTGATGGAAAGCCCATATTCTTCATGATTTCCAAACGTTTCTGATGTTGTGCACAGTCAATTGTCTTTGAATAATCCACAAAACATGAGAATAGGATTACATTAAATTCTCTGCACTTCTCTATTATTGAACGCATGTTGAGTATGTGATCTCGTGTTCCTCTTCCTTGTCTAAATCCAGCTTGAACCGCGTTAATTTCTTCTTCCATTTTTTTACGAGGTCTTCCCATTATGATTTTTAGTAGAAGTTTACTTGCATGACTGATCAGGGTAACAGTTCTATAGTTGGTGCATAATTTCAGGTTGCCCTTTTTTGGTAATGGAATGAAGATAGTTCTCTTCCAATCTTTTGGTCATATACCATATTTCCATATCTTGTCACATAATGCGTGATAGATTTGAATGTTTTCTTCTCCTCCCGCTTTATTTAGTTCAGCTGGTATCTCATCACATCCAGGTGATTTACCATTCTTCAGGTTCTTTATTGTCCATGCAATTTCATCTAATGAGTATTCAGGTTCTGTCTCTGCTGTCATTGGCTCATGTATCTCATTCATATCCTCATTGTCACTCATAACATACATTCCACTGCAGCACACATGCCATCTTTCTAGACTGTGTCTAGATTCTGTTATGGTATTTCCCATCTTGTCACAGATAACATTCAAGTGAGGTTGAACATTTCTTGTCATTGATTCGTAATCTCTCCCAGTCTTATGGTATTGCTCTATTCAGGTACAACAATCTTGTATATATTGATTTTTGTCCTTTCTTTCAGAACTAGCTGGTAAATTACTATATACATGAAATATATTGTTGTCAAAGAATATAGCACGAATCTAACACAAGCCAATCAAAATACATCAGTCATTATTTGTAATAACGCGAATTTTACAATGTGTACAAACTTCTAACATTACTCTCCGCTGCGCGATAATAAACCGATAATAAACCGATAATAAACCGATAATAAACCGATAATAAACCGATAATAAACCGATAATAAACGCCGTCAGGCTATTCGCCGTTGGGGTAGGCGCGAGAGATCTAGTCTCCCCCGCAGTTATGACGTGCTAATACAAATAGGCAGTAACGACAAGCAAGAACTCGGGCTCAAAAACAACTGTGTGAGGCAGCCGAAAAGGCCTCATGCTGGCTGTGGAATTGTCGAAACTTAAAGTGGGACGAGACTCGAAACTAGTATGGTTAGAAGCGGTAACTGCAGAACGCCTAACAATCTCTCAACCAAGACCTCGAATTTGCAACGTCTCATGTCAGATCTTTAGCCTTTCCTTCGAGTGAAGGTGGTGACTCTGAATGCAGTCAAATGTCGGCCCAAGTCCAACCTTCATAACAAAGCGGTAATCGTCCGTAAGTTGCAGAGACCAAGAGGTGGGTCAAGAAACCAAAGGAAGAACCAGCTTCCCAGTAGAGTGCGGTGCCATGAACCGGGCACGAAGACGTAACATGGCAACGGACACGTGTGGAGGCGACTGAGGCCGTGGCTGGGGAGGAAGCAGGCTCCCCACGACCACAAGTGCTAAAGGACAAGCACAGGATGCACATACTCTCCTCTCTGAGGGAGGAGAGGCTTGAGAGTGGACATGGTAACAGCGAAGAGAAAAGCACAATAATAGGGACAACGAATTTGACCGAACGTCTCCACGGCAGGGGAAAGACGCCAGGAGTCATAACCCGGACTGGACCGCCCCTAGAGAGTTTTAAGAGCATAATGGTCCGGAACACTGGGGAAGTTATACACTTCTGACGATCGGAAGCCCCCTGCCGTGTTTGCTCCGCGGTGGAGTTTTTATCACCTTCAGTATTTAAATTCTTCAGTCAGTTCTGCTTCTATTGGTCTCTTCTGAGCGATCATCGACTCTCTTACAGCAATCTGGTTGGCTGATTGTCTGTATAATAGTTAATCTTAAAGTTGATTGGCTGTGTTGTAGTTACTCTTCATGTTGATTGGCTGTGTTGTATTTACTCTTCATGTTGATTGGCTGTGTTGTATTTACTCTTCATGTTGATTGGCTGTGTTGTATTTACTCTTCATGTTGATTGGCTGTGTTGTATTTACTCTTCATGTTGATTGGCTGTGTTGTATTTACTCTTCATGTTGATTGGCTGTGTTGTATTTACTCTTCATGTTGATTGGCTTTGTTGCATTTACTCTTCATGTTGATTGGCTGTGTTGTATTTACTCTTCATGTTGATTGGCTTTGTTGTATTTACTCTTCATGTTGATTGACTGTGTTGTATTTACTCTTCATGTTGATTGACTGTGTTGTATTTACTCTTCATGTTGATTGGCTGTGTTGTAGTTACTCTTCATGTTGATTGGCTGTGTTGTATTTACTCTTCATGTTGATTGGCTGTGTTGTAGTTACTCTTCATGTTGATTGGCTGTGTTGTATTTACTTTTCATGTTGATTGGCTGTGTTGTATTTACTCCTCAGATTGATTGGCTGTGTTGTATTTACTCTTCATGTTGATTGGCTGTGTTGTATTTACTCTTCAGATTGATTGGCTGTGTTGTATTTACTCTTCATGTTGATTGGCTGTGTTGTATTTACTCTTCAGGTTTACTAATTGGTGGAGATGCGCAACGGTACACATTATACAAATATACACAGAAACATACAGATACACTCAGCTACATACACATATAATACAGACACATACAAATGCACACATATACAATACAGGAACATATAGATACATACCAAAACACACACACACACACACACACACACACACACACACATATATATATATATATATATATATATGTGTGTGTGTGTTTGTGTGTGTGTGTGTGTGTGTGTGTGTGTGTGTGTGTGTGTGTGTGTGTGTACAGTAAATGCTGGTATATGCTGCTAATGGATGTGTAATGTCTCCAGATCTTTTTTCCCTGTACAGTGAAAATATTTTCAGAAATGTAGAAGATATAAATGGAATCAGCATTGGAGGACGCAACATTAATAACATTAGATATGCAGATGATACAGTCTTGATTGCAGACAATGCGCAGGATTTGCAACAATTAGTAGATATGGTTGGTGTACACAGTGAGCAACTGGGGTTAGAATTAAATTGTAAAAAGACACAGATTGTGGTCGTCACTAGGAAGAACGAAGTACCACAATGTAATATACAAGAAATGGGAATATTCTTCAACAAGTGAATAGGTACAATTATCTCGGAACAGTCATAACATTTGATGGGAGATGCCTTGAAGAGATTAGAACAAGAATCGCCATGGCGAAAGTATCCTTTAGCAAGATTAAAAACATTCTGACCAATAAAATCGTAAATTGATTAGAGAAATTAGACGTACTACAGGAGACAAATGAAAATTGTAAATTGATTAGAGAAATTAGACGTAGACAGTCAAAATTGTTTGGACATGTTATGAGAAGAAATGGATTTGGATGGTACTTGGTATTAATGGTACAATGGAACTTGGTGACAACTGGCAAGATCAAAGGGAACAGACCAAGAGGAAGACCTAGAAGTAAATACCTGGATGGCTTGGCCACATGGCATGGTCGAGACAGGAACACTGAGCTGATCCACGACTCTGGTGATCGAATGAAATGGCGAGTTATGACCGCCCACGCTTTCCGGCATGGCACATGATTGATTGACAGAGAGAGAGAGAGAGAGAGAGAGAGAGAGAGAGAGAGAGGCAGAGACGTGTGTATATTAGAGATACACATGACACAGACATACAGAGGTACACACAAACACACCCCAAGAGAGACGGGAGTAAGACGGAGAAAGAGAACAGAAAGGTATAGAGAGTGAAAGAGAGACACAGAGTGAGGGAGAGACAAGTTTGATAGATAGATAGATAGATAGATAGATAGATAGATAGATAGATAGATAGATAGATAGATAGATAGATAGATAGATAGATAGATAGATAGATGGCTTGATGGCTTGATGGCTTGATGGCTTGATGGCTTGATGGCTTGATGGCTTGATGGCTTGATGGCTTGATTGATTGATTGATTGATTGATTGATTGATCTTTATTTTAGAAGGGTTGCAAATTGGGCATGCAGGTCCGTCTTACATTCGGCCCTTCCCGTCACTCATCTTTCGTTCATCATTGTACGTGATGCATTTACGTAAGAAAAAACATTGTCAACTGAATGTTGTAAACATAAACAATGCATATTACCATGTTATGAGACATATCCCCCCCCCCACTCATCTCCCACATACACACATCTCCCTACCACACACACACACACATCCCCACCCCACACCACTCACTCACCCACATATCCTCCACCCACACACCCACACACCCCCAACCACTCAGCCAAACACACATCCCCAACCACACATTAACCCACCCAAACAAACATCTCCTGCCAACCCACACATCATGCACTCACCCAAACACACCACCACTTCCTCCACCACACAATCTCCCCCACCCACCTCACACATCCCGCACCCACCCCTACACAGAGAGACACCTAGAGAGGGAGAAAGGGGGAAACAGAGGGAGACACACACAGAGACGGGGGAGAGAGGAAGAGGGACAGAAAGAGAGGGAGGGAGAGACAGAGGGAGAGACATGAGAAAGAGTGAGGGAGAAATAAAGCGATGGGACAATTTACATCTTTCTGATTTAAGACAATCCGGAAGTGATTTTGCCATATTCAGAAAGTGTGTACTTGTAGAAAAAAGCTGCGTCTGCTTCAGACTTGTTGTGCCACCCTACAGACCCACACATGACTCCCAAGCTACAACAGCCACTCCAACTTCTGCAGGAGATAGCCACTTGGGCACCGACTAAACGTTCGCTGTTTCCAACTGGCAATCTACCTGCCTGGACCAACCCTCCATTATGCCACCTTCTCCTCACTTGCACATTCACTCAACATCACGTGTCGCCATTTTGGCCTCTCTTGATGAAGCTTTTGTTTTTGCGGTTTGCTTAATTAGTATGTTCTGTTGTTGATCAATCTGGAGCACAATTGTGAGGCAAAACCGCAGACCTGGTGACAATGGATGACTCGAGCTAGAGCAGTAGTTTTTGCCGTCTTACTGGAGATATCATGTGGTGTTTAGTTCTCGTGGAGGGGTTCTGTCGTACTGCAGACCCCTGTTTTTTTGGCTGATGTGGTGGATGAGTAGAGCTGAAGGGCGTTGCTGTTGCACTAATGTTCTTGTCGATGAACGGCCTCCATTTACAACCGCGAAATCTTTAAAACATAACGATGTGTATCACGTGACTCAATTTGTGCATGACGACGATTTTGCCATGTTGCAGTTTTTTGTTGCCTTCCGTGAAGAGCGGGAGATTTCTGGATGCTTGTGTCACTGCTCCACATTACCAGGTTCTAGAAAAACTGTGACCTAATTAAAGACCCGACTTTCTCGCCACTCAAGCTAAGACGGCTTTAGAGACTGATCATGCAAGTGACAAGGAACAGGGTGAGAATAACAATTAGAACATAATGAGAATAAAACATTGGGATAAAATAACATTTAGAATAAAGGGGATACAACACTGAGAACAGACGGTGAATATTATTATGAGCAAAGGGTGAATACTTAGAATAAAATGGGAGAATAACAGTAAGAACAGAGAGAGAGAGAGAGAGAGAGAGAGAGAGAGAGAGAGAGAGAGAGAGAGAATAACAGTAATAACAGAGGGGGAATAACAGTAAGACAGAGGGATAATAACAGTAAGAACAGTGGGAGAATAACAACAAGAACAGTGGGAGAATAACAACAAGAACAGTGGGAGAATAACAACAAGAACAGTGGGAGAATAACAATTAAGAACAGAGAGAGAGAGAATAACAATAAGAACAGTGGGAGAATAACAATTAAGAACAGAGAGAGAGAATAACAATAAGAACAGTGGGAGAATAACAACAAGAACAGTGGGAGAATAACAACAAGAACAGTGGGAGAATAACAACAAGAACAGTGGGAGAATAACAATTAAGAACAGAGAGAGAGAGAGAATAACAACAAGAACAGTGGGAGAATAACAATTAAGAACAGAGGGAAACTAACAATAAGAAAAGTAGGAAAATAACAATAAGAACAGTGAGAGAATAACAATAAGTACGGTGGGAAAAGAACAGTAAGTACAGTGGGAGAATAGCAGTATGAACACAGAGACAGAGAATCACAGCAACTCGGGCGGGACTGTAGGCCAGCGTTCAAACACTTATTCGGGATGCGACCACACAACTGCTTGCAAGTTTCAAGTGTAAAGGTTAAAAGCTGGGAGGATCAACTTCGTTGCACCGGGTTTTATCCCACATGGCTCGGTTTTTTAAGTAGACGAGACTGAATGTTGTGGACAGTCATGATCACCAACGCCACACAGCATGGATTTCAAAAAGAACAGTAAGTAAAATATAAACTAAAATAAATCAGTTGTGAGGGAAAGGAGGTAGTCACAGCGCTTCCTATGAATATGACCAAAGAATAGGGAGACGACCATCTGATCATAAACACGCTGGGCAGGAATTTGTGAAGCAACATGGCGACCGCCGCCACACAGCACTACTCATGATGATAACCTACTATCATTTTTGGGAGCTGAAATGGAAACCCCTGGGAAACCCAACGAGTACCAGCAGCGGGCACGTAACACCGCTCAAGAGGTCACCACCGAGTGTGTGGGTGTAATGCGAATCGAGAGACTGCGGCAGTGCAGACAAATAGGATTGGGCGTAATCAGTGAGGATTTGTTCGGATTTCTGGGCTCTGTAAGTTATCATCAGTCGGCACGGCACTAGATAAAGTTTCCAATCGCGAAACTAGAAGGTTCGTCTGGCACTGCATGCCGGACCGGAATGTGTCACGTGACTCGTGAGAGTTGATTTCATTGGTCGGATATGGAAATCACTCCGCCATGTGGTGCAGTGAAACTAAATTACTTTAGCCAAGTGCATTATTGGTTTAAAAACTTAATTTCAAGACTTTCTGTGTCTGAAATCATCTGACTTTCTTCTCTCTCTCTCTCTCTCTCTCTCTCTCTCTCTCTCTCTCTCTCTCACACACACACACACACACACACACACACAGAGGGAGGGAGGTAGATAGAGAGATTATGTTCGAACCAGTAAATGTGTGTTACTGTGAATGTGAGTGGGTATGTGTGTGAGCGAGCGAGCGTGTATGTATGTGTTATTGAGTGGGTGCATAACTGTGACAGTTAGTATGCCGTATGTACATACGAATGTGTCTGTGTATGTATGTGTTTATGTATGTGTGATTGTGTCTCTCTCTGTGCATGTGAGTGTGTGTGTGTGTCTATGTGTGTGTGTGTGTGTGTCTGTCTGTCTGCCTGTTTCACGCTCCGTGGCGAAGGGGTTACGGACGCAGTTCGTAATCGCGCATACCACGTTCGAAACTCAGCGGTGGGCGATTTGCCAGCAGACCGCCGTTCCATGGTTTAATTTTTTTTTTCTAATGAAATGGTACGGGTGCCAGTCGTTCAGAAAGCAATGGCAAACCACTGAGCGTAAACTGGCCCAGGAATCATGAACAGCCAAAAAGTGTTGGAGTTGACTGCTACGCCCTGTAAAGGATATACAACTAACTTTTATTCAAATTCACTACGAGAAAACATTGTTTTAAATTTGTGGACGTCAAAAGAAATAAAAACTTGGCCTCAAACGATGAATAGTTAACTCTAGCTTCAAACCAGTATTGCTGTATGGATGAGAAACGTGGCGAGTCTTTAAAACAATAACCACTTAATTACAAATATTCATCCCCTGCCACAGGACTTCATTGGTTTGATAGAATCACCGACAGGGAAATTATGGAGACAATAAAACTCCAACAATCACCGATGGGCAACTTTTGCAGACAAAAACACTCCAACAATCACCGATGGGGAACTTATGGAGACAACAAAACTTCAACAATCACCGATGGGGAACTCATGGAGACAACGAAACTCCAACAATCATCGATAGGGAACTTATGGAGACAACACAACTCCAACAATCACCGACATGGAACTTATGGAGACAACATAACTCCAACAATCACCGACATGGAACTTATGGAGACAACACAACTCCAACAATCACCGACATGGAACTTATGGAGACAACACAACTCCAACAATCACGAGATTGAGAAAACGTGGGGATAGCCTCACTAGAAACAACGGAAATGGGATTCTCGAGAAGAATGCTCAATGTATCAAGAAGACAAGTCAGAAATGATGAAATTAGCATTAAAGTTGACGTTATAGCAGCGCTAGATTTAATTAGAAAACAGCAGGTGAAATGGTTCGGCCATATAACTAGGCTACCAATGACAGTATACCACAACAAACAATGATGAACTGACCAACTGGAAGCAGAAGAAGAGGCCAACCAAGTAGACGATGGACAGAGGGAATAATCTTAGGGAGTCCATGGGAGTCTCGACGTATGAAGTCTATACACGGGCAATCTCTCGCAGTTTATGCTTCACACGACACACCAGGTACAATAGGAACAAGATGAGGTGATGGACTGGCGCTCTCCCGCTGTTTATGCTTCACCTCGACACCGCAAGGTACATGAGCAACAAGATGAGATGATGATGAGATCAGATCATGAGAGGATGAATGTCCTTTATTTTGAATCCATAAGAAATAGAAGGGAGAAAGAGGGGGGAGAGAGTGGGGGAAGAGGGAGGGGGGAGAGGAAAAGGGACATAAAACAAAGAGAGAAGAGACAAATATAGATAATATGGATAGGGCTTGAGTCGATGGAGGCATGAGCTCCATTCCCCGGGGAGCAGGGATGCGGGGAGGGGAGGGGGTTGAGAGACTTAAAGACAGGGAGAAGAAAGTAGACACGAGGTTACGGCGACAGTTACTTGTATGTTTGTGTGTCTGTTTGTCTATGTGTGTCTATGTCTGTGTTTGTGTCTGTCTGTCTATCTGTATGTGTGCGTGTCTGTCTGTGTCTCTGTGTGTTTGTGTGTGTATGTCTGTCTCTGTATGTGTGCATATATATGTATGTATGTGTGCATGCGTCTGTATGTGTGTGTGTGTGCGTGTACACGTGTGTGCGTGCGTGTGCGTTGTTCGTGTACACGTGTTTGCGTGCTTGTGTGTTTGCGTGCATGTCTGTGTGTGCATGAGTGTGTGTACGTACATGTGTGTATGTGTGTGTGTGTGTGTGTGTGTGTGTGTGTGTGTGTGTGTGTGTACATGTATCGACATTTGAACAACTACCAGTACTCAGACACGACTCGAGTGTCAACGCCTGCAAGCGTGTGTTTGTGCAAAGTATGTCGCCATGTGCCATTACCGCAGTAATCAAGTTACGGCTTTTTGTTGAATGCAAGGAGATGACAGATGAAGTCATATGACAGGATGCGCACATTATTACATTTGAGATGCACTGGCCAGATTTCTGTGGCATTTTTTGGTACCCCTCCTGTGGTGCCAGCTCTGTCAGAAGTTGTCGCTAAATGCGCTAATCTGGAACAGATAGCGCGGCACTTTTTGTCCGCTGCAGTCGTAAAAAGATAATGGTCTCTAACGGATTGATTACAGGGATAACGTAGCGCTAACTAGGCACATCGTCCGTCTGTGATTCTCTCGTTCGTGCACCGCTGCTGATGATATTCCTCCATGTCCCGGTCTCAATCCATCCAGTATCATGTCTCTCAGTCTGCCTCTGCCTCTTTTCCCATTGATCTTTCCATTTGTCACGATGTTTCCCAGTGCCTCTCTTCTCATCATATGACCACAGAAAGCTGTTGTCTCTTTTCTGATCGTTGTGTCGTTGTTTGACTGAGATCTGCGGAGCTTCGTGAAATCTGTGCCTGGAGCGTTCACGAATTATTCTTGCCAGTCCCCGGAGCGTGCACCCAAGAGATGTTTGTTAGTACTTGCTTGTCATCAACAAATGCTATCTCGTCAGTGAATATCGATGGTATTGATTCTCCAACACATTCTCTTCTGTGTCTTCACCGTACATTCATACAGGCCTTGGTTCAGTCTTTTTCTTGATGTTGTTTAACCTTTGGTAACGTTTCGTTCTTGCAGTGCATATCTTAATGATCACTTCGTTCATTATAGTCTTCATTGTTCAATTGATCTCTTGATGCTACCTATATTTGGGTGCCCACATTCTTGAGGGCCTTATCTCTTGTAAGGGTGATGACTCCACTTTTGTTTATTCTTGTCAACCCTATTGGTGTATGACATGCACTCCATTTTTTCTTTTACTTTTTCGCGGTTGAACGATATTCATTGTTTCTTTAACATTTGGCTTCCACGTCTTCCTTGCAATTAAACCGTGAGATATTGCTGATAGTTCATTCATCTCATGTATTGATGCCGGGTCCGTGGCGAAGGTGTTAAGGACTCAGTTCGTAATCCCGCATACCGCGTTCGAAACATAACTGCGGGCGATTTGGCAGCAGACCACCTTGTGTTGGCTTTTAATGGGTGCCGGTCGTTCAGAAAGCAATTGCAAACTACTGAACGTAAACTTGCTCAGGAATCATGAACAGCCAAAACAACAACAAAAATTATGTCGTTGACTGTTACGTCCCGTAAAAAATATGCAACTAACTAACATGTATTGATGCGGGTCTCGGACATTTTCTATTTTGTTATGAAATGACCACTCAGCTCACCTGACCGCCAAGATGTCTGCTATCTAGAGAACTGATGTTTCCATATAGTGTTTCCAGGAATTGCTCCCGACAATTCAGACCTCTCTCTCTCTCTCTCTCTCTCTCTCTCTCTCTCTCTCTCTCTCTCTCTCTCTCTCTCTCTCTCTCTCTCTCTCTCTCTCTCTCCCTCCCTCTCTCTCTCTCTCTCTCTCTCTCTCTAGACGACATAGTCGCCTTTGGATAAGAAACGGATGTCGGAGTGTTATGGACATCGTTCCGCGACATCTGCTTCTGTGTTACAGTTGACTGCGGGGATGCATGGACATCTCGCTTGGGCTGCCTGCGGCCATTTTCAGGTCTTTCTGTATCACAGTTGACAGCGGGGATGCATGGACATCTCGCTTGGGCTGCCTGCGGCCATTGTCAGGTCTTTCTGTGTCACAGTTGACAGCGGGGATGCATGGACATCTCGCTTGGGCTGCCTGCGGCCATTGTCAGGTCTTTCTGTATCACAGTTGACAGCGGGGATGCATGGACATCTCGCTTGGGCTGCCTGCGGCCATTGTCAGGTCTTTCTGTGTCACAGTTGACAGCGGGGATGCATGGACATCTCGCTTGGGCTGCCTGCGGCCATTGTCAGGTCTTTCTGTATCACAGTTGACAGCGGGGATGCATGGACATCTCGCTTGGGCTGCCTGCGGCCATTGTCAGGTCTTTCTGTATCACAGTTGACAGCGGGGATGCATGGACATCTCGCTTGGGCTGCCTGCGGCCATTGTCAGGTCTTTCTGTGTCACAGTTGACAGCGGGGATGCCATGGAAGGCTCGCTTGGTGCTGCCTGCGGCCATTGACAGGTCTTTCTGTGTCACAGTTGACAGTGGGGATGCCATGGACATCTCGCTTGGGCTGCCTGCGGCCATTGTCAGGTCTTTCTGTGTCACAGTTGACAGCGGGGATGCCATGGAAGGCTCGCTTGGTGCTGCCTGCGGCCATTGACAGGTCTTTCTGTGTCACAGTTGACAGTGGGGATGCCATGGACATCTCGCTTGGTGCTGCCTGCGGCCATTGTCAGGTCTTTCTGTATCACAGTTGACAGCGGGGATGCATGGACATCTCGCTTTAGGCAGTGCCTACTGCCACTGTCAGGTCTTTCTGTATCACAGTTGACAGCGGGGATGAAATGGACATCTCTCTTGGTGCTGCCTACGGCCACTGTCACTGTAATGTGTCTACGTCTTGCAGTCAGTTCATATCTTGATGTTGTGTCACCCAGGTGTAATGTGTCTACGTCTTGCAGTCAGTTCATTTCTTGATGTTTTGTCACCCAGATGTAATGTGTCTACGTCTTGCAGTCAGTTCATGTCTTGATGTTGTGTCACCCAGGTGTAATGTGTCTACGTCTTGCAATCAGTTCATATCTTGATGTTGTTCACTCACCTGTAAGCCTGTCTTAGTCTTCTCTTCCATCCCCCTCCCCGACCCCCAGAACACTTTTAGCAACGATCTGTATCTGTATACGTGGTCGTAATATAGAGCACATGCAGCACTCCATCACTGGTCTCTTTTTTGCTGAAAACTATTTCACATGGTTAGTGTTGCATAGATGTGAGAAACTATTTCACAAGATTGGGTGTTCTATAGATGAGAGAAGCTATTTCACATGGTTGAATGTTGTATAGATGTGAGAAACTATTTCACATGGTTGAATGTTTTATAGATGTGATAATCTATTTCACATGGTTGAATGGTGTATAGATGTGAGAAACTTTTTCACATTTCACTCTAGTCACCTATTGATCTCCTGTCACTCTAGTCTCCTATTGATCTCCTGTCATTCTAGTCTCCTATTGATCTCCTGTCATTCTAATCTCCTATAGATCTCCTTTCACTCTAGTCACCTACTGATCTCCTGTCATTCTAGTCTCCTATTGATCTCCTGTCACTCGAGTCTCCTATTGATCTCCTGTCACTCTAGTCTCCTATTGATCTCCTGTCACTCTAGTCTCCTATTGATCTCCTGTCATTTTAGTCTCCTATTGATCTCCTGTCACTCTAATCTCCTATAGATCTCCTTTCACTCTAGTCACCTACTGATCTCCTGTCACGTTGTAAATGTATAACTATATGCTTGAACTCTTGTAAGAGGAATTTCCGATAAGAAGAACTGTTTCTTGGGTCCCAGGTAAGTTCTCCTTATCAGGTCTGCACTGTAATACCATAAACGAACAGAAAATCAAATAAGCAAGTCTTATTAAAAATAAAACTGAAAACCGTAAACTGATTAGAGAAATTAGACGTGGAGTGTAGAAATTTGCGGGCACATTGATGGTAGAAATAAACTAAACGTGGTGACAACTGCCACAATTGATGGGAAAGAACAAAGGAAAGGCGCAAATAAATACCTGGATGGCTTGGCTGCGATATAGTCGGGACAAGAGCACAGACCTGATCTACGGCATGGAACATGATGATGCTGATGATATCCATCTGTACAACTTCCCTTCCGGGAGTGAAGTCACACGTCCCTCCTGGCTCTCGTCTCTGTGGAGTATTCTTGTACAGATAGAAACGCCTCCACACTCCCCCACTCCCGGACTCATTGTTGTACAGTCAACAAATGCCCCTCCCACTCCGGAAGCTATTGTTGTGGAGTAAGAAATCGCTCCTCCCAGCGTCTCCAATACCTCACGTGACACGCGCACGAAGGACACTCACTCCTGGATAAAAAATGTGTCATGTGCAGCAGAGTTACCGTTACTGTGTGCGCGGTCGAGGTAAGCAGAGTACACGTTCGATGACAGATTCGATCTTGTACCTTTTCGCTAGCCTAGTGTTACTGTTGACTGGACTCGACACGTGTAGTTCACAAATAAACACACAAGTATTGTTTAATGCTCATAGAAGTAAAAGAAAAACAGCAAAGACTAGAGGACACACTAAACAACATAACATTAAAAACTATAGTTACCGACCCAGATTCGAACCTGACACGTCCAAATGAGGCAGTGCCTCGCTGCAGAATCAAGTGTACTTCCACGCATGACCAGCTAGAGACACATGCGTCGAAGTACACTTCTTCCTGCAATGAGGTGCTGTCATTATTTCGAAGTGACCGATTCGAATCCCTGTTTGTAACTATAGCTTTCAATTGTTATGTTGTCTAGTGTGTCCTCTAGTCTCTACTTCTTCCTTCTACTTAACGACTGCCAAACAATACATGTGTGTTTATTTATGAACTGTCTTAGTGGCCCTCAAAGGCTTCCCCAATTGATATTTCTGTATATTTCGCATGTTTAGATTTCGTTACGTGATACAGCTAACGTGAAGGTGTTCACATCATGTGAAAGTTTGTGATTTCTGGTATTCTCGGATTTATGTTTAATGCTGCAGGGTTCGTTCGTGGCCAGTGGTTTATATAATTACTATTAAGTGACCGTTGTTGCGGAGGCGGCGCTTGATTAGTTTTATTTTATGTGAAACAAAGTGAATTGTTCAGGAAGGGGCATTGCACTCTCAGGTGGAGACATGTCCTCTCAAGTTGGGACATGCACTTTCAGGTGGGGTCATGCACTCCCAGGTGGGGACATGCACTCTCAGGTGGGGACATGTCCTCTCAAGTGGGGGCATGTCCTCTCAAGTGGGGACATGCACTCTCAGGTGGGGACATGCACTCCCAGGTGGGGACATGCATTCTCAAGTTGGGACATGTCCTCTCAGGTGGGGACATGTCCTCTCAAGTGGGGACATGCACTCTCAGGTGGGGACATGCACTCTCAGGTGGGGACATGTCCTCTCAAGTGGGGACATGCACTCTCAGGTGGGGACATGCACTCTCAGGTGGGGACATGTCCTCTCAAGTGGGGACATGCACTCTCAGGTGGAGACATGTCCTCTCAAGTGGGGACATGCACTCTCAGGTGGGGTCATGCACTCTCAGGTGGGAACATGCACTCTCAGGTGGGGATATGTCCTCTGAGATGGGAATAAGTACTCTAAGATGGGGATATGCACTCTCAAGTAGGGACATGCACTCGCAGGTGGGGAAATGTACTCTCAGGTAGGACATACTCTCTCAGGTAGGACATGAAAACCCATGTGGGGACATGCACTCTCAGGTGGAGACATGCACTGTCATGTGGGGACATGCTCTCCCAGGTAAGACATACACTCTTAGGTGGGGACATGTATTCTCAGGTGGGGACATGTATTCTCAGGTGGGGACATGTATTGTCAGGTGGAGACATGCACTCTCAGGTGGGGACATGTATTCTCAGGTGGGGACATGTACTGTCAGGTGGAGACATGCACTCTCAGGTGGGGACATGCATTCTAAGGTGGGGACGTGCACTCTCATGTGGGGACATGCACTCTCATGTGGGGACATGCACTCTCATGTGGGGACATGCACTCTCATGTGGGGACATGCACTCTCATGTGGGGACATGCACTCTCATGTGGGGACATACACTCTCATGTGGGGACATACACTCTCATGTGGGGACATGCACTCTCAGGTGGGGTGGGCTACTGTGTGGTAGGGTGGGCTACTGTGTGGTAGGGTGGGCTGCTACGTGGTGGATGGACTACGGTGTGGCAGTGTGTAGACCAGTGGTTCTCAACCGGGGGAATTTTAGGGTTTCCAGGGGGGGGGGGGAAATTAAGATTATTTCAAGATCGCATTAATACAAGAACCAATTATTTGATATTGTTTTTCCCTCTAAATTTTACAATTCTGTACTTCTCGCCCTAATGAAATTCGTTTTATAATGTAAATAGACCCGCAAGTCACGTTTTATGTAGATGTCTAGACTTTTTCTAGTATGTGTTATTAAATTTAGCTTCCAGTTTTATGTATACTGTGTAAGGGTGGGGGAATTTATTGGGAGGAAATTCAAAAGAGGGAGAATGACGTTCTAAACATATGGTAAAGGGGGGCAAGGGCCAAAAAAGGTTGAGAACCACTGGTGTAGACAGTAAGATCTTACATCGTGTAGATAATAAAATCTTACATCACGTAGACAGTAAATCCATACATCATGTAGACAGTAAAACCATACATCATGTAGACAGTAAAATCATACATCGTGTAGACAGTAAAATCATACATCGTGTAGACAGTAAAATCATTCATCGTGTAGACAGTAAAATCAATGAAATCATACATCATGTAGACAGTAAAATCATACATCATGTAGACAGTAAAATCATACATCGTGTAGACAGTAAAATCATACATCATGTAGACACTAAAATCATGCATCATGTAGACAGTAAAATCATACATCATGTAGACAGTAAAATCATACATTGTGTAAACAGTAAAATCATACATCGTGTTGACAGTAAAATCATACATCACGTAGACAGTAAAATCATACATTGTGTAGACAGTAAAATAATACATCATGTAGACAGTAAAATCATACATTGTGTAGACAGTAAAATCATACAGCGTGTAGACAGTAAAATCATACAGCGTGTAGACAGTAAAATCATACATCGTGTGGACTGTAAAATATTACATCGTGTAGACAGTAAAATCATACATCATGTAAACAGTTAAATCATACATCATGTAGACCGTAAAATCGTACATAGTGTAGACAGTAAAATCATACATCGTGTAGACAGTAAAATAATACATCGTGTAGACAGTAAAATCATACATCAGGAAGACAGTAAATTCATACATAGCGTAAACAGTAACATCATAAATCACTTATACAGTGACATCATACATCACGTAGACAGTAACATCATACATAGTGTAGACAGTAACATCATACATAGTGTAGACAGTAAAATCATTCATCGTGTAGACAGTAAAATAATACATCGTGTAGACAGTAACATTATACATCACTTATACAGTAACATCATACATCACGTAGACAGTAACATCATACATCCCGTAGACAGTAACATCATACATCACGTAGACGGTAACATCATACATAGCGTAGACAGTAACATCATACATAGCGTAGACAGTAACATCATACATAGTGTAGACAGTAACATCATACATAGCGTAGACAGTAACATCATACATAGTGTAGATAGTAACATCATACATAGTGTAGACAGTAACATCATACATAGCGTAGACAGTAACATCATACATAGCGTAGTCAGTAACATCATACATAGTGTAGACAGTAACATCATACATAGCGTAGACAGTAACATCATACATAGCGTAGACAGTAACATCATACATAGTGTAGACAGTAACATCATACATAGCGTAGACAGTAACATCATACATAGTATAGACAGTAACATCATACATAGTGTAGACAGTAACATTATACATAGTGTAGACAGTAACATCATACATAGTATAGACTAACATCATACATAGTATAGACTAACATCATACATAGTGTAGACAGTAACATCATACATAGTGTAGACAGTAACATCATATATAGCGTAGACAGTAACATCATACATAGCGTAGACAGTAACATCATACATAGCGTTGATAGTAACATCATACATAGCGTAGACAGTAACATCATACATAGTGTAGGCAGTAACATCATACATAGTGTAGACAGTAACATAGTGTAGACAATAACATCATACATAGCGTAGACAGTAACATCATATATAGCGTAGACAGTAACATCATACATAGCGTTGATAGTAACATCATACATAGCGTAGACAATAACATCATACATAGTTTAGACAGTAACATCATACATCACGTAGACAATAACATCATACATAGTGTAGACAGTAACATCATACATAGTGTAGATAGTAACATCATACATAGTGTAGACAGTAACATAGTGTAGACAGTATCATCATACATCACGTAGACAGTAACATCATACATAGTGTAGATCTTAACATCATTCATAGTGTAGACAGTAACATCATACATAGTGTAGACAGTAACATCATACATAGTGTAGACAGTAACATCATACATAGTGTAGATCTTAACATCATTCATAGTGTAGACAGTAACATCATACATAGTGTAGACAGTAACATCATACATAGTGTAGACAGTAACATCATACATAGTGTAGACAGTAACATCATACATAGTGTAGATAGTAACATCATACATAGTGTAGACAGTAGCTTCATACATAGTGTAGATAGTAACATCATACATAGTGTAGACAATAACATCATACATAGTGTAGACAGTATCATCATACATCACGTAGACAGTAACATCATACATAGTGTAGACAGTAACATCATACATAGTGTAGATAGTAACATCATACATAGTGTAGATAGTAACATTATACATAGTGTAGATAGTAACATCATACATAGTGTAGACAGTAACATCATACATAGTGTAGATAGTAACATCATACATAGTGTAGACAGTAGCTTCATACATAGTGTAGATAGTAACATCATACATAGAGTAGATAGTAACATCATACATAGAGTAGATAGTAACATCATACATAGAGTAGATAGTAACATCATACATAGTATAGATAGTAACATCATACATAGTGTAGATAGTAACATCATACATAGTGTAGATAGTAACATTATACATAGTGTAGATAGTAACATTGTACATAGTGTAGATAGTAACATACATAGTGTAGACAGTTACATCGTGCATCACGTAGACATTATCATCATACATAATGTAGACAGTAACATCATACATAGTGTAGATAGTAACATCATAGATAGTGTAGATAGTAACATCGTACATAGTGTAGACAGTAACATCATACATAGTATAGATAGTAACATCATACATAGTGTAGACAGTAACATCATAAATAGTGTAGATAGTAACATCATACATAGTGTAGACAGTAGCTTCATACATAGTGTAGACAGTAACATCATACATAGTATAGATAGTAACATCATACATAGTGTAGATAGTAACATCATACATAGTGTAGACAGTAGCTTCATACATAGTGTAGATAGTAACATCATACATAGTGTAGACAGTAACATCATACATAGTGTAGATAGTAACATCATACATAGTGTAGACAGTAGCTTCATACATAGTGTAGATAGTAACATCATACATAGTGTAGATAGTAACATCATACATAGTGTAGACAGTAACATCATACATAGTGTAGATAGTAACATCATACATAGTGTAGATAGTAACATCATACATAGTGTAGACAGTAACATCATACATAGTGTAGATAGTAACATCATACATAGTGTAGACAGTAGCTTCATACATAGTGTAGATAGCAACATTATACATAGTATAGATAGTAACATCATACATAGTGTAGATAGTAACATCATACATAGTGTAGACAGTAACATCATACATAGTGTAGATAGTAACATCATACATAGTGTAGACAGTAGCTTCATACATAGTGTAGACAGTAACATCATACATAGTATAGATAGTAACATCATACATAGTGTAGATAGTAACATCATACATAGTGTAGATAGTAACATCATACATAGTGTAGATAGTAACATCATACATAGTGTAGACAGTAACATCATACATAGTGTAGATAGTAACATCATACATAGTGTAGACAGTAGCTTCATACATAGTGTAGATAGTAACATTATACATAGTGTAGATAGTAACATCATACATAGTGTAGATAGTAACATTATACATAGTGTAGATAGTAACATCATACATAGTGTAGATAGTAACATTATACATAGTATAGATAGTAACATTATACATAGTGTAGATAGTAACATACATAGTGTAGACAGTTACATCGTGCATCACGTAGACATTATCATCATACATAATGTAGACAGTAACATCATACATAGTGTAGATAGTAACATCATAGATAGTGTAGATAGTAACATCATACATAGAGTAGATAGTAACATCATAGATAGTGTAGATAGTAACATCGTACATAGTGTAGATAGTAACATCATACATAGTGTAGACAGCAACATCATACATAGTGTAGATAGTAAAACCATACATCACGTAGACAGTAACACCATATAGTATTGTATGTCCCTTACAAAAGAGGCAACATTGGTATGCCTATGAGTGTGGCGATAACACACATATATCTGTTCTTGGATCGGCAACATTGGTATGCCTGTATTTGTAGCGGCAACATTGGAAAGTCTGTACTTATAGCGGCAACATTGGTATTTCTGTATTTGTAACGCAACATTGGTATGTCTGTACTTGTAATGGCAACATTTGTATGTCTGTATTTGTAGCGGCATCATTATTATGTCTGAATTTGTATCGGCAACATAGGTATTTCAATACTTATAGCGGCACCATTGGTATGTCTGTATTAGTAGTGGCAACATTGGAGTGACCGTATTTGTAGCCGCAGAATTGGTATGTCTGTATTTGTAGCGGCAACATTGGTATGTATGTATTTGTATCGGCTACATTGGTATGTATGTATTTTAGCGTCAACGATAACACACATATGTCTGTAGGTCTTGCGACACCTGGGTGTGCCTTTACTTCTAGCGACCCTGTGGGTATGTCTGTACTTGTAGCGACACCGTGGGTATATCTAAATTGTAGCGGTAACATTGGTATGCCTGTATTAGTAGCGACCCCGTGGGTATGTCTGTACATGAAGCGACCCCATGGGTGTGTCTGTACTTTTAATTACCCTGTGAGTATACCTGTACTAGTAGCGACCCCGTGGGTATGTCTGTACATGAAGCGACCCCGTGGGTATGTCTGTAGAAAGTATGTAACGGTAAAATCGGCGTGTCTATATTTGTAGCGGCAATAGTGATATACAGTAACGCCTCGGTTTTCGTTGCCTTCAGTTATCGTCGGTTTTGGTTGTCGTCGATTTTTTTCCTGCAAAAAATTTGTCTCGGTTTTCGTCGGTTGCCTCTGATTTCGTTGGCGTACCCACGTGACATCGGTACTAATTTTGCGAAAACAAAGGGACCCACGCGTTCTTCTGCTCAGTTTGGCGTTGTTTCTCGTTGTGTGAGCATCACTTGCTAATAAGTTATACCTTTCATGTTAGCTCCATAAGTGAGCTAGTTCAGAGCCAGCAGCCCTTCGAAGAAGAAGGCCAGGAACACGATCGAGTTGAAGAAAGAAATCACTGAAAAATACAAGAGCGGCATTAAGATTGCTGAAATCGGTCTCATATACGGGAAGTCGTCATCCACAATAAGTTACATTAAGACGAAAAAAGAAAGCAATAAATGAGGCTAAGGTAGCGAAAGGCGTGAATGTGCTAACGAAACAGCGATCGCAAACAATTGAAGATGTGGAACAATTATAGTTAATTTGGATAAATCAAAAGCAGTAAGAAGGCGATTCTGTTTCGGAGGCAATTATAATGTGTACAGGCCAGACTGTTGAATGCCTATCTCGATAAACTGGCATACACAGTGTTACTAGGCACGGCGAAGGTGCGATTTCGGACAAGACTGGAGCCGAATATTAGTATTAAACACTAGGTTTATTCTCTATAAAAAGTATTTTTGGTGTAACTGGTGTAATTGGATTTACGTTTATTCATATGGAAATAATTGCCTCGGGTTTCGTCGGTTTCGGATTTCGCCGATTGTTTTAGGACGGATTATCGCAGAAAACCGAGGTTGTATTTGTAAGTGTAGGCGGAAAATCGGTATATCTTAAGTGTAGGTAGAACATCGGTATAACTATAAGTGTAGGTGGAACATCGGTATATATGTAAGTGTAGGTAGAACATTGGTATATCTGTAAGTGTAGGTAGAACATTGGTATATATGTAAGTGTAGGTAGAACATCGGTATATTCTGTAAGTGTAGATAGAACATTGGTATATATGTAAGTGTAGGTAGAACATTGGTATATATGTAAATGTGGGTAGAACATTGGTACATCTATAAGTGTAGGTAGAACATTGGTATATATGTAAGTGTAGGTAGAACATTGGTATATATGTAAATGTGGGTAGAACATTGGTATATATGTAAATGTGGGTAGAACATTGGTATATATGTAAATGTGGGTAGAACATTGGTATATATGTAAATGTGGGTAGAACATTGGTATATATGTAAATGTGGGTAGAACATTGGTACATCTATAAGTGTAGGTAGAACATTGGTATATATGTAAGTGTAGGTAGAACATTGGTATATATGTAAATGTGGGTAGAACATTGGTATATATGTAAATGTGGGTAGAACATTGGTATATATGTAAGTGTGGGTAGAACATTGGTACATCTATAAGTGTAGGTAGCACATTGGTACATCTATAAGTGTGGATAGAACATTGGTACATCTATAACTGTGGGTAGAACATTGGTACATCTATAAGTGTGGGTAGAACATTGGTACATCTATAAGTGTGGGTAGAACATTGGTACATCTGTAAACTAGGCAGGCCGAGATAGGGATCATACTGCATGGGCAACACATGGTCTCTACAATTCAGCCCAGGCTTTGTACGATTTTTATGTTTTTTTTTCTCTTTTAGTTCGCATATCCTTTACAGGACATCGCTGTCAACATCAGCATCTTTCAGCTGATTGTTGATTTCTTGGCAAGAGTACGCTCAGTTGTTTGCTATTGATTTCTGAGCGACCGGCTCACATAACCCGTAAGTTACCAACGCGGCGAGAACCGCTACCGATTCTCCCACAGGTTACGTTCCTCGTGTGGATATACAGGATTACGGAGACAGACGTTAAACACTAGGCCAGGGAGACCTGCCTTTGTACTATGGAGAGGTATAATTACATCTCTGGTCCCCGCAATGAGTTTTAGCTATTCCTTTATTATTTTTTTTTATTTTTTTTTTTTTGAGACACGGTGTAACAAATTATCGCCTGTCAAGATGGCCAGGTGCCAGTGAGTGAAAAACGCAATAATTATTTTTTCTAACTTCGACTGGCATGAACTTATTACATAAGATGTTCTTCATTTGATAACATGTAGTTTTTGCTTGTCATATTCTGTTCATTATCTTTGTGATATATCCCCCAACTGATGTTAGCTCTGTGATATATCTCCCATCTGATGTTAGCTCTGTGATATATCTCCTATCTGATGTTAGCTCTGTGATACATCTCCCATCTGATGTTATCTCTGTGATATATCTCCCATCTGATGTTAGCTCTGTGATACATCTCCCAACTGATGTTAGCTCTGTGATACATCTCCCAACTGATGTTAGCTCTGTGATACATCTCTCAATTGATGTTAGCTCTGTGATACATCTCCCAACTGATGTTAGCTCTGTGATACATCTCCCAACTGATGTTAGCTCTGTGATACATTTACCATCTGATGTTATCTCAGTAATACACCTTTCATATGATGTTATCTCTGTGGTACATCTTTCATGTAATGTTATCTTTTTGATACATCTTTCATCTGATGATATCTCTGTGATAGATCTTCTGTCTGATGTTATTCGTGTAACTAGATATTTAAATTTCTTTTCCTACCCCAAATTAAAATCATTTACTTTAATTGTACATTTCGGCACGATCAGATTATGTTATCTCGCCATTACTTCTGGCTTCTTATATTCAAGCTAAGACCCATCTCCCCACTGTCTAAAACCATCTTATCTGTTACTTCATGTAGTTCCTTGTGACTTGTTGCCATCAAGACGGTGTCACCAGCATAACGTTATTTGTTGATATCATGGCCACCATTATCATCTTCAGCATATTCTGTATACATCTCATTGTTGAACAGTTACTTGTTTATTCTTTACGGGATGTCGCAGTCAACCCTGTCATGTTTTCGCTGTTTATGATTTCTTGGCAAGTTTACGCTCAGTAGTTTGCCATTGATTTATGAACGAACGGCATGTATATGATTGTATGAAAAGCAACTCAAGGCGGTCTGCCTCCAAATCGCCCGTAGATCTGTTTCCAACTCGGTATGCGGAATTACGTTCCGGACACCTTCGCCACGGCCCCGGTTGATCTTATTCGGCGCCTGTACTTCCCAATACTTTTCTTGGTTCCCAAATTATCTGGGTCGACCTGCGGGTCAAGGTCAGTTTGTACAATCCTTGCGGTGTCGGGGTGGAGCATTAACATCTCATAGACTGCCCGTCCATCATCTCATCTTCTTCATCTTGTACCTCGCGGTGTCGAGGTGAAGCATAAACTCATAGACTGCCCGTCGTCATCTCAACTTGTTCCTCTTGTACCTAGAGGTCTCGAGGTGAAGCATAAACAGCGGGAGAGTGCCCACCATCATCTCATCTTGTTCCTCTTGTACCTTGCGGTGTCGAGTGAAGCATAAACAGCGGGAGAGTGCCCACCATCATCTCATCTTGTTCCTCTTGTACCTTGCGGTGTCGAGTGAAGCATAAACAGCGGGAGAGTGCCCACCATCATCACATCTTGTTCCTCTTGTACCTTGCGGTGTCGAGTGAAGCATAAACAGCGGGAGAGTGCCCACCATCATCACATCTTGTTCCTCTAGTACCTTGCGGTGTCGAGTGAAGCATAAACAGCGGGAGAGTGCCCACCATCATCACATCTTGTTCCTCTTGTACCTTGCGGTGTCGAGTGAAGCATAAACAGCGGGAGAGTGCCCGTTTAAGGTCTTCATGTATCGAGATTCCCATGGACTCTGTTATTCCCTCTGCCCAACGTTTACGTGGTCGGCCTCTTCTTCTGGTTCCATTTGGTTTGTATATCATTGCTTGTGTTGGTATTCTGTTAGTTGGTAGCCTAGTTATTTTTCCGAACCTTTTAACTTGCTGTTTTCTAATGAAATCTAGCGCTGCTATAACTCCCCACTTTAGTCCTGATTTCATCATTTCTGATTTGCTCTCTTCTTGTAACGTTGAGTATTCTTCTTGGAAATCTCATTTCCTGTGTTGTAATTTTTCTTTCTTGATTTACTCTCATTGTCCAGGTTTGGCATTGGTAGCATAGAGTTGGTAGAGAGATTGTGTTCATAGAGTGAAATGTTCCCAACTTGTTGGTTGTGGCAGCTGCTGTTGTATAGCTAGTTGATGTCTTCATAGTTGTTTTCTGTCAACAACCTGTTTTCGTGCGAACCCTTCATTCACCCCTCGAAATCACAAAACACATCGTTGGGTGAATGGACATTCCAAATTCCGGTTTAATTATGGTATATACATTTTTGCTCTCTGGGCACAACACAATTCACAATCATATTCAATAGGCTATCAATGATTAATTGTAACTATGCTTTTCTAAACTCTACACCATAAGGGAAAACACATATGTCTTGTCACACCGGCTGTCAGTCTCCGTCTGACTTAATTCCTATCTCGGGTCCAGTTTCTCGTCCCCTTCTCTCGTGCGGTTAGCTGTGCGGCGTGCTGGCACACTTGCCACGTTTGTCCAGTTGTCCAGTCCTCGTCCTACAGCTATACTAGAGTTCAGTCTGTTTACGGGTAATCCCCGTGCTTACGGTATTCTGTCTTACTACGGCAGTGAATCCCGTCATGTCCTAATTATGTCCTAACTATGACACATGCGTGCCCTGTCTAGGTCTGGTCCTAGCACTAGTTTGGAGTACTACCTCCTTCTACTGTCTCTCTCTATGTATACTCTTGTATAGAGTCCCTATCATGTCCTGTCTCTGTCCTTTACTTTCCTCTGTCCTTGTCGTACTAATATCTATGTCTATTCTACTACTATCTCTATCTCTCCCAGCACTAGCTAGTTGATGTCTTCATAGTTGTTTTCCTTATGATAGTTTACGCCCCTGGACGTGTTGGTGTGATGGGAAACGAGCAGGCGGACAGATTGGCGGGGTCTGCACCACGTGGTGGGGTATTGGTGTATGGTAAGGCAGATGTGGTCGGGGTCCTTTGAGATCGCGTGTATAGTGCGAAAGAGCAGGTAGATCATCACGGCTTGGAGAGATTGGTGCTGCAGGGAATAACTAGATGATCTTGCCGACACTCAGGACTCCGAGGAAAGGCCAGCAGACTCAACTTAGGCTGCTGCTGGTACAATTAGTATTGGGACTCTTCGCTGGCTGCTGTATAGGAGAACGGAGCACGTTTGGGAATGTCCCGAGTGCTGTGATGTCGGTTCTTAACTCAACTCACTGGAACGCAACTCAACTTAACTTGGCTGACGCCCTTAATTTATGTTTTAAAGAAACTTTTAGTTTATTCAGTCGCACTAAAATGAATTCAGTTTTAGAAACGTTTCGGCATGGCACACGATGATGATGGCAAAACTTTCGCGACGATTGTGTTCAGAATCATGTTCCTTGCACATGGCTATCTCCATACAAGCCTCACTCTCCTCCTCCCTCCACGCCCCCCCCCCCCCCCCCCCACAATTGACCATACAGAGATAATCTTGGTGAAAGGCAACTCTTACCATGG
Organism: Cepaea hortensis; assembly: GCA_963921405.1. Taxonomy (NCBI): domain Eukaryota; kingdom Metazoa; phylum Mollusca; class Gastropoda; order Stylommatophora; family Helicidae; genus Cepaea; species Cepaea hortensis. The sequence continues at coordinate 262,864,887 of OY992876.1, read as the reverse complement.
TGATTATTGTTCTAATGTCTACACGTATCTCGCATCCTTCCTCGTTGTGAGATGCTACCCGTTACCTGGGTGCAATCTGTCTACAGGAAGGAAATCCTACCCACGGGTGTATAGAATCTGTTACATCGGGTGCATTCTGTCAACAGGAAGGAAATCCTACCCACGGGTTATAGGGTCTATTACCTCGGGTGCAATCTGTCAACAGGAAAGAAATCCTACCCACGGGTGTATAGAATCTGTTATATCGGGTGCAATCTGTCTACAGGATCGAAATCCTACCCACGGGTTATAGGGTCTATTACCTCGGGTGCAATCTGTCTACAGGAAGGAAATCCTACCCACGGGTGTATAGAATCTGTTATATCGGGTGCAATCTGTCTACAGGATCGAAATCCTACCCACGGGTTATAGGGTCTATTACCTCGGGTGCAATCTGTCTACAGGAAGGAAATCCTACCCACGGGTGTATAGAGTCTGTTACCTCCGGTGGAATCTGTCTACCATCCATCCATCATGTGCCATGCCGATAAGCGTGGGCGGTCATGTTTGTCAGATCACTCGATCACCAGAGTCGTGGATCAGCTCCGTGTTTCTGTCTCGACCATGCACGTGGCCAAGCCATCCAGGTATGTACTTCTCGCTCTTCCCCTTGGTTTCTTCCCTTCGATCTTGCCAGTTGTCACCGAGTTCTCCAATTCATTTCTTCTCACAACATGTCCAAAACAATTTGACTGTCTACGTCTATTGTCTCCAATCAGTTCATGATCTCCATTTGTTTCTTGAAGCACTTGTTCATTGGTTTTTCTGTCTGTCCATGGTATTCTTTGCATTTTCCCCAGAAACCACATTTCCACAACCATCAGATGTTTTTCAGCTTGACTGCTCATTGCCAACGCTTCACATCCATACAAAAGTACAGGTTCTATGTAGCATTTCAACACTCTTTTTCTAATTTCAGTTGATATCTTTTTATTGGTAAGTATGATTTTCATCTTGCAAAAGGCTGCCTTCGCAATGGCATTTCTTGTTCTAATTTCTACAAGGCATCTACCATCAGATGTTATGACTGTTCCGAAATAATTGTACCGATTCACTTGTTTAAGAATATGCCCATTTACTTGTATATTACATTGTGGTATTTCCTTCTTCCCAGTGACGACCATAATTTGTGTCTTCTTACAATTCAATTCTAACCCTAGTTGTTCACTGTGTGCAACAACCGCATCTACTAAATGTTGCAGGTCCTGTCCATTGTCTGCAAATCAAGACTGTATCATCTGCATATCTAATGTTATTGATGCATCGTCCCCAATGTTGAATCCTTCCATATCTTCTATATTTCTGAAAATATTTTCACTGTATAGGGAAAAAAAAGATCTGGAGACATTACACATCCCTGTCTCACACTCCACTTAATAGGCTGACATTGACTTACCTCATTTTAAATTCTTATAGCTGCTTGTTGTTTCCAATATATGTTGTTTTTTACAAGTCTAAGGTCTTTTCCATCAATTTGTAGATCTTCAAGCATCCTTATCATGTCGACAAGTCTCACTTTATCGAAAGCCTTTGTGTAGTCAATAAAGCAGAGGTGTAGATCTTTGTTTACTTCTATAGAACGTTCAGTTACTGTTCTCAGTATGTACACAGCATTTACTGTACCCTTGCCTTCTACAAACCCACATTGTTCTTCTCCTATTTCAGGTTGCAATTTCTTCATAACTCTTTGCATGATAATTCTTAGCAAAATCATCGTGATGTGACTCGTTATACTAATTGTTCGATGTTGATCACATTCCAAGGCTCCTGATTTCTTTGGGATTGCAATAATTACAGAGTTACATAATTCATGAGGTATATTTCCAGCATCATATATTGTATTCACAACAGCGTCACAACAGAAATGATTAATGCTTTAGAAGAATATGGAATATATAAAGTTACCAGTCTGCTTAATACAATATATGATACTGGAAATATACCTCAGGAGTTAGAACCTGTACTCTTATATGGATGTGAAGCTTGGACAATGAGCAGTCAGGCTGAAAAACATCTGATGGCTGTAGAAATGTGGTTTCTGAGGAAAATGCAAAGAATACCATGGACAGCCAGAAAGACCAATGAACAAGTCCTTCAAGAAACAAATGAAGATCGTAATCTGATTAGAGACATTAGACGTAGACAGTCACGATTTTTTGGGCATGTTATGAGAAGAAATGATCTGGAGAACTTGGTGACAACTGGTAAGATCGAGGGGAACAGACCAAAGGGAAGACCTAGAAGCAAGTACCTGGATGGCTTGGCCTTGTGGCATGGTCGAGACAGAAACACGGAGCTGATCCACGACTCTGGTGGTCGAGTGAGATGGCAGAACATGACCGCGCACGCTTACCGGCATGGCACATGATGGATGGATATTGTATTCTGTCAACATGAAGATTTAAAAAAAAAACATCACGTTCAGTCAACCAGAGCATTTATTGACTGCTTGTGGTGTCTAGACAAGTTTACGTTCAGTAGTTTGCCGTTGCTTTCTGGGCGACTGGCACTCATACCATTATATGAAAACCAACGTTGGGCCGTCTGCTTCCAAATATCCCGCAGCTGTTTCGAACGCGATATGCGGGACTGGGAACTGCGTTGGAAATGCCAGTGCCACGTCGCCGTTACAGGAAGCCAACCTGACACAGAATCATGCCCAAGTCGTGCTCTATGACCTGTGAGGTCAGCTCTAGAGCACGTGACTAGATGTGACGTACTCACCTCGAAGGAGGAATTTAGGAGTAGTAGTTACATAATGTGGTCTCCAAATATGTGAAGTTGGTGTCAATATGTGAATATAGACTCAGTTTATGAATTTAGTGTCAATACAGTCTGCTCCGTGGCGAAGGTGTTACTGACGCAGTTCGTAATCCCGCATACCCGCGTTCGAAACACAGCTGTTAGCGATTTGGCAGCAGGCCGCCTTGGGTTGGTTTTTTTCTTAAAATGGTATTGGTGCCGGTCGTTCATAAAGCAATGGCAATTTTTTTTTAATGTTGCATATCCCTTACAGGACGTTGCAGTTAACACCAGCATCTTTCAGCTGCTGTTGATGTACTAGGCAAGATTACGCTCAGTAGTTTTCCATTGCTACCGAATCTCGCACAGCTGCGTTACTCACGAGAATATACGGGATTGCGGAGAAAGACGTTAACTCCCTCCGCCAGGGAGACCGGCTACTGTCAGTAAACTTGCCAAGAAATCACGAACAGCCAAAACATGATGGGGTTGACTGCGACGTCCCGTAAAGGATATGCAACTAACTTTAAAGTGTCAATACGTGAATTTAGTGTCAATGTGTGAATTTTGTGTCATTATGCGAATTTAGTTTAAATATGTGAATTTAGTGTAGATATGTGAATTTAGTGGGGATATGTGAATTTAGTTTAGATATGTGAACTTAATGTAGATATGTACAGGACGTTATTGTGGGGCAAGTGCAGAAATTCAGATATCCATGCACATGGATAACATCAGATGGAAGATGCATCACTGAGATAAAGAGCGGAATAAGACAAGCAAAAACCACATTCTATCAAATGAAGAACGTTTTGTGCAATAAGTCATTGTCCTTGACAGTTGAACAAGAGTTCTTGCATGTTACATAGAACCAGTTTTAACATACGGCTGCGAGACCTGGACAATTAGTACACAGGCGAAAAACTCCATGGAAGCCTTGGAGATGAGGTTTTATAGAAGAATTGTGAAAATTAATTGGATAGCCAAAAAGAGCAATCAGGACGTTTTAAGGGAAGCTGAGTCGCAAAGATAACTGATCACAAACATCAGAAAGAGACAGTTCTCCATTTTTGGCCACTTTATGAGAAGACACAAACTGGAACATGTTGTGACAACCTGACAGATTTGCGGAAAGAGAGATAAAGAAAGACAGCGTGAAAAGATTATTGACAGTCTTGTGTCATGGCACGGGAGATGGTCAATACATGAACTGATTCATGACGTCGGAGATCGTAATTTGTGGAGAAGCATTATCGCCCACGCCACCTGGCAAGGCACTTGATGATGATGATGATGATGTGAATTTAGTGTAGCTATGTGAATTTAGTGTGTATATGTGAATTTAGGGTAGATATGTGAATTGGCCGACGAGCTAGTAAAGTTTATAGAGGACTGCGATAGAGATGTCATGAACAGTATCGGGCAGCTGTTCGGCGTCAGGGCTTGTCACTTGCCAAAGTGAGTGAAAGCTTGGACGCTATTCCACCTGGCTTTGAGGCCTACAAAATGTGATGGTGCTATCACATGACAGACCTATAACAGGAAACTGCCTCGAGAGAGTTGATTTATGTTTATGTGAATTAAATACAGAAATATTCATAACCAGGTCCTTTGAGTGCATACATTGTCTTAGTTGCGAATTGCGTTTGTAAATATCGATTAAATGCTGTTCCTGTGGAATAAATTGTTCTTGTTTGGTTGAAGAAGGATAAATAGTGAAACACACATGGCATAGTATTTCAAGACGTTAATGACCGCACTAAGAAACTCGACCTCTCGTGAGACAAAGGTTAATGCCAATGTTGTATAGAACTATTTCTTCTGTGTGGACCTTACAACTGCCTGCTTCCCTCTACAAGCGTGGATTGCTCTCTTCTACCACCTAGAGACTGAGCACTGACCGCCATGTCCGGTCAGATGTCCAGTTGCCATTATGGGAAATACCCGGAGTCCGACCTCAAATTCTGGGGAATCAGGTTGGCGCTTTGTTTATGTGTTAGATGTTTACAAGTTAGCTGTTTATATGTTAGATGTTTATATGTTAGTTGTTTATATGGCAGATGTTTATATGTTAGATGGTTATATGCTAGTTTTTATATGTTACATGTTTAAATGTTAGATGTTTATATGTTACATGTTTATATACCGGTGGTTTATATGTCGGCTGTTTATATTGGTGTTATGCATTTGTTGGTTATTGATACGTTGCTGTTTATATTGTTGTTATGCATATGTTGGCTGTTTATACGTTGGCTTTTATATTGATGTTATGTATATGTTGGTTATTGATACGTTGGCTGTTTATATTGTTGTTATATATATATATATATATATATATATATATATATATATATATATATATATATATATATATATATATATTGGTTGTTTATACGTTAGCTGTTTATATTGTTGTTATGTATATGTTGGTTATTTATATGTTGGTTGTTTATACGTTGGCTGTTTATATTGTTGTTGTGTATATGTTGGTTGTTTATACGTCAGATGTTTATATTGTTGTTATGTGTATGTTGGTTATTTATATGTTGGTTGTTTATATGTTGGTTGTTCATATGTTGATATTTTGCATGTTGTCTGTTTATATGTTGATTGTTTATATGTTGGTCTTTTATTTGTTGGTTGTTTATATTTAGGTTGTTTATATGTAGGTTGTTATATGTAGGGTGTCTATTTGTAGGTTATTATATGTACGGTGTCTTTATGTATGTTGTTTATATGTAGGTTGTTTTTTGTAGGGTGTCTATATGTAGATTGTTTATATGTAGGTTATTATATGTACCGTGTCTATATGTAGGGTGTCTATATGTAGGTTGTTTATATGTAGGTTGCTTATATGTAGGTTATTATATGTACCGTGTCTATATGTAGGTTGTTTATATGTAGGTTGTTTATATGTAGATTGTTTATATGTAGGTTATTATATGTACCGTGTCTATATGTAGGTTGTTTATATGTAGGTTGTTTATATGTAGGTTGTTTATATGTAGGTTGTTTATATGTAGGTTGTTTATATGTAGGTTGTTTATATGTAGGTTGTCTATATGTAGGTTGTCTATATGTAGGTTGTTTATATGTAGGTTGTTTATATGTAGGTTGTTTATATGTAGGTTGTTTATATGTAGGTTGTTTATATGTAGGTTGTTTATATGTAGGTTGTCTATATGTAGGTTGTTTATATGTAGGTTGTTTATATGTAGGTTGTTTATATGTAGGTTGTTTATATGTAGATTGTTATATGTACGGTGTCTATATGTAGGTTGTTTATATGTAAGTTATTATATGTAGCGTGCCTATATAAAGGGTGTCTATATGTATTATATTTAGGGTGTCTATTTGTAGGTTGTTTATATGTGGGTTGTTATATATACAGTGGCTATATGTATGTTATTTATATGTAGGTTGTTTTTTGTTGGGTGTCTATGTGTAGGTTGTTTATGTGTAAGTTGTTATATGTAGGGTGTCTATATGTAGGTTGTTTACATGTAGGTGTTTATATGTAGGTTGTTTTATATGTAGGATGTTTATATTTCGGCTGTTTATAAGTCGGTAGATTATATGTTGTTATTGTTGATCATGTTATTGTTGATTATGTTATTATTGTTATTGTTGATGTTGATTAAGTCACTGTTGTTATTGTTGATGTTAATTATGTTACTGTTGTTATTGTTGGTGTTGATCATGTTACTGTTATTAATGTAGATGTTGATTACGTTAATATTGTTATTATTGATGTTAATTATATTACTGTTAATGTTAATGTTGAGTATATTACTATTGTTATTATTGATGTTAATCATGTTCCTATTGTTATTGTTGATGTTGATTATGTTGTTGTTGTTATTGTTGATGTTGATCGTGTTACAATTGTTATTGTTCATGGTGATATTTATTCTATTGTTATTGTTGATATTGATTATGTTACTGTTGCTGTTGTTGATGTTAATTATGTTGCTGTTGTTATTGTTGATGTTGATTATGTTACGTTTGTTATTGTTGATGTTAATTATGTTGCTGTTGTTATTGTTTATGTTGAATATGTTACTCATTGTATGATACTTATTGTTGATGTTTATTATGTTACTATTGTTATTGTTGATGTTTATTATGTTACTGACGTTATTGTTGATGTTGATTATGTTACTGATGTTATTGTTGATGTTCATTGTGTTACTGTTGTTATTGTGATTTGTTGATTATGTTATTGTTGTTATTGTTGATGTTGCTTATGTTGCTGTTGTTATTGTTGATGTTTATAATGTTACTGTTGTTGATGTTGATTATTTTACTGTTGTTATTGTTGATGTTGATTATGTTACTGATGTTATTGTTGGTGTTGATTATGTTACTGATGCTAATGTTGATGTTGCTTATGTTACCGTTATTGTTGATTGTGTTGCTGTTTTTTTATGATGTTGATTATGTTGACTGTTCTATTGTGCTATGTAACATGTTTATCCGGACATGTAGCCGTATATCGAGCGTATTTGTTCGGGTAAGTAGGGCAAGTTTAAGTCTGTGTATCCACGCGCACGTGAGAAAACCATCGATCTTTGATTGGTCGGCCCAAAGTTTGACTGACATCTCGTCTACCTGCGTCTATTGATGGCCCGGAACCTGACACCACTCGCAAGTAACCTTACCGGTGAGGGAAGGGCGGGAGGGGGAGGGGGGAGGCGGGGGGGGGGGGGGGGTGCATGTGGAGTATTTGTTGCAGAGAGACAGACAGAAATACGAGCGGGTGAAGTGATGGATGGATGGATAGGGAGGGAGTGAGTGATTGATGGATGGGGAGGGAGTGAGTGATGGATGGATGAAGGAGTGAATACAGAGAGAAGGAGAATCCATCCATCCATCATGTGCCATGCCGGTAAGCGTGGGCGGTCATGTTCTGCCATCTCACCCGATCACCAGAGTCGTGGATCAGCTCCGTGTTTCTGTCTCGACTATGCCACAAGGCCAAGCCATCCAGGTACTTGCTTCTAGGTCTTCCCCTTGGTCTGTTCCCCTCGATCTTACCAGTTGTCACCAAATTCTCCAATCCATTTCTTCTCATAACATGCCCAAAAAATTTTGACTGTCTACGTCTAATTTCTCTAATCAATTTACGATCTTCAATTTACGAATTTACGAATTTACGAAACCGGCTCCGTGGCCGAGGAGTTAGCAGCTTTCTCCGCTAACCCCGAATACTCTCGTCACGTGACGCGACGAGAATTAGCAGTGGTTCGAATCGCAAAAGTGACTTATGAGAGTATGGAGCCGGTCGCTCAGAAAGTCGTAGCGTGCTGATGAGCGTAATCTAGCTTAGGAATCAACATACAGCTGAAAGATGCTGGTGTTGACCGCAATATCCTGAAACAGGATGGAAACGCGGGAAAAAAAAAAAAAAAAAAAATTTACGAATAGAGGATATATATATATATATATATATATATATATATATATATATATATATATATATATATATAGAGAGAGAGAGAGAGAGAGAGAGGGAGAGAGAGAGAGAGACAGAGAGAGAGAGAGAGAGAGAGAGAGAGGAAGATTGAGAGATATAGAGTGAGAGAGAAAAGTATAGAGAGAAAAGAGTAATATGTAATTTAATAAATTAATTTTAACTAATTATTTGCTGTTGAAGGCTAGTCGCCTCAACGTCCTGTGTTTTTCGTATTTCTGTTCTGTAAAGCTGCATTACTCTGTGCTATTTTATATTGTTTACATAGGTCTACGGTGGGGTTCTGGAGGAGTTAGTTGCCCCTGTCAGCCATTGTTTGATTATTTTCACCATCATTAGACGGCCATCTTTTATTGTTGTACACCTGCCGACTATTTGAAGACACCAATCGTGTAAGGCCGTCTCCCTGGCCGAGGAATTAGCGACTTTCTTCTTAATCCCGTATATCCACGTGAGGAACGTAACTTGGGCGAGAATCAATAGCGGTTCTCGCCGCGTTGGTGATTTACGGGGTATGTGAGCCGCCGGTCAGAAAGCAATGGCAAACTACTGAGCGTAATCTTGCCAAGAAATCAACAATCAGCTGAAAGATGCTGATGTTGACAGTGATTTCCTGTAAAAGATATGCGAACAAACAACCAAAAAAAAAATAAAAAATCATGTAATGGGGGAGTTATTCACAGCGCATTGCGAATAATACTGAGAGTTATTCACAGCGCACTGCATGATAAACAAAGGCCTAACATATAGGTCTATCTTAGTAACTATAACAGGGGGGAGCAAATGCGGATCAGAGATGTAAGTATGGCTCACATTGAACATTTAAATCATTTTTAATATACATTTTATTTTTGTTATTAGGCCTATAATTTGGAACCAAATAGTTTGCATTTTCTTTCTCTTAATTATATTTGCAATTAATTATAGCGCCTACTTACATGTTATAGACGCTCCTTCTTTTTATATAAAGAAGATATTACTATGTTAACTATATATTATACTTTCTTATATTTATTTGCGTGAAATAGGGCATACTTGCAATTTCAGGGATTAGCTTTTCCCCCTTTCTTAATTTTTAAAAAGGCGGGGGAGGGAGGGGGGGGGGGGTAACAATTGTTAGAAAATTGTTACCGCGTTGGTAAAATTGTTAGAAAAATCTGTCTAGAGGACGCAAACCTGAACCTGACAACTGCATGCTCAGGTCCGAAACACTGACCTGGGGGAGGGGGGGGGGAGAGGGGGAGGGGGGTTCATAACTAGACGTCACGCACTACTCTTAGGAGTTTATAATGCACTCCTCTTTGGGGTTTATAACTATACGTGACACACTACTCTTTGGGGCTCATAACTAGATGTGACACTTCCCTCTTTGGGGTTCATAGATGTGTCACATCCCTCTTTAGGGTTCGTAGATGTGACACATCCCTCTTTGGGGTTCATAACTTGACGTGACACACTCCTCTTTGGGGTCATATCTAGAAGTGACACGCTCCTCTTTGGAGCTTATAACTAGATGTGATACATCCCTCTTTGGGGTTCATAACTAGATGTGACACATCCATCTTTGGGGTTCATAATCAGATGTGAAACATCTCTCTTTGGGGTTCATAGATGTCACACATCCCTTTTGGGGGTTCATAACAGGATGTGACACATCCCTCTTTGGGGTTCATAACTAGATGTGACACATCCCTCTTTGGCGTTCATAACTAGATGTGACACATCCCTCTTTGGGGTTCATAACTGTCAGGGTCTTAAACCTGGCTCGTTAACCTAACACATGTGAGACAGTACAAGTACAACGTGATTTGACTTGAGACTCAACGACACGAAGTTTCGATGGATTTATTTACAGATCACGATCTAGAGATGATCATTACAATACATAAGTTATAACAATACACTTACAGGCAACCCACAGCTTACAATCAGTCTCACAAGATGTACAAGCACTCGAATTTCGGGCCACAGAACTACACAAGCCTTTCTCCCATCATACGTCCAGTCGAGTCCGAGTCCCAGAGCTGTCTGGCTATTTCTCGCACCGCGCCTGCCCACCTGAAGTGGCTTCACGAGACCTGCGTGCGTCCTGCTTTGTCCTTGTCTGACCGCTGGCTGTCTTGTCAGCCGGCAACCTCGCAGGCAGGTAACTAATACTCGCCTGGCGGGCGTAACGATGTTACAGCATCCCCGCTAGGGACTATTCGCCTGGCGGGCGTAACGATGTCCCTGCATCTCTGCTGGCAATACATTAGACTCTGACATGCTCCCCCGGGGCTTCTTCATGAAAGATGTCATCTATGTACAATACTGGGTTAATATTTTTAACCTGTCAGAGTCAAACTTTCTGTTATATACATTGGTGTAGAAATACAAAAACACACACATCTTGGCATAGAAACACATAAGAAATGGACATTGTATCTAAAGACATGTGGTGTTCAACCTTTAACACTCGTCAAGCTTCATCCTCTCGATGGCTGATTACCTTAATTGCATTATTGACCCAGTCAGATCGGTAGTAACAGCTTCCCAAGCAACTACCTCGCAGCCTTTCAAAAAAAAAAAAGTCATAATATGCTTTTTGAGACAAAAAACATCTGGCAAGACCGTAATACGGCTTTATATAAGCCGCATTCAACGCTCAAACTCTGACCTCATTTGGCCAGGAGTTCTTGTGTCGGTCTGCAATGTCGGTAACACTCTACCATGCCCAGTAGATGGCTTCTTGGCGTGTTAACAATCTGGCAACAACATGGTTATTTATATACAATACATCATCGTATACATTTCAATTAACGCCCTTGGTGTAATAATGTAATAACAATTAAATGAAAGGGACATAACTTCAAAAATTAAGAAATATATCTTACAATAATTCTTCTATTTCTCAGCGTCATAGCTTGATGTTTTTCCATACTAGCGAAAAAATGTCGGTAGTATGAATACATTTATCAAGACATGATTCTAAGATTACATTTAATGAAAAATATTAATACACAATTCGTGTATTCGACATTATTGAATCGTAAATAGTTTAGAATTGTTATAACTTTTTAAGCTTTTGTTTGTCGTCTGCTAGTTTTAAACTAAATTTCTAAATCATCCGGAAGTACACACGAACAGCTGATGTTGAAATTTGTAGAACACACTTGTTCCGGTCTGATGTAGTAAAACGGAATGTGCAATGTTCTGATCGTTCATGTGTTGGTTGTTTCACTGGAAAAACTTCTGGATTTCGATTGACTGAAGTGGTGTAGATGTCAATGTTCAGGTCACACTTTCACACACGGAGTTAAAATATCACTGGATATGTTCCAAATGCAGATACCACGGATAAATTTTACAGTTCGCTTGCGGTAAGTTGAGAGCGAATGTGGTACTGTTCTTGTTTCGTAATAAATACAATTAATAAAGTTCCATTTCTACCACACACTACACAATTATTCACGACAATCAATTACATTAATAATAAAATAAGAAAACTATATATATTGGGAATAAACCCTATCACATCATATAGACATACACAGCTTTCGTGAAAAAAAACTTCACCGATGCATGGCTGTGTTGGTCTGAGTGTATTTTACACACTGCACTCAGACATTGGTGCTTACTGGGTCGGTCGGACAACGGGACAAAAGATCGGCAATCGTGTTGGTTCTGCCCGCGATGTGTCGAACTTCAAAGCTGTAATCTTGAAGCTTAAGAGACCAGCGAGCTATCATTTGGTTGGAAGGTACACCTGAATTGATAAATCTCAATGGACTACTGTCAGACTCCACAATAAAATGACGTCCTAGGAGGAATCTGGACAATTTAGTTATATCCACCACTAGAGCTAGGGTTTCCAACTGAGGTGTTGACCAAGCACGTTCTCTCGGTTTTAATTTTATGGAGACGAAGTACACAGGATGTAGGATGTTATTGTGCTCTTGTAACAAGACTGCTCCAATCGCCACGGAGCTCGCGTCTGTGCGTAATCTGAAATCGATTTGTAAATTGGGCAATTTTAGAATGGGATTGTATAAGCTATTATCAGAAAAATACGATAATACTTTCTGGAATGCAAATTTTAGGCATTCATTGCTTACAATTTTCTCGGGTTGATCTTTTGTTAGTAGGTTAGTAAATACCTCGGTCAGTTCAGCAAAATCTGGTATGAACTGCCTATAATAATTTATAAGTCCCAACAAACTTCTGACTTGCTTTTTCGTAGTCGGAAGTGAGAGTTTTAGTATCTTGGACACAATGTTATCGTCTGTCGTGACAAAGCCATTAGATATTTTGTACCCCAAGAAGGATATTTCCTGATAGGCTATGTCTACTTTTGCAGGCTTCACCGTCAGTCCGTGCTGTGTAATGCGTTCAAATGTCTGTTCTAATGTCTTTAGGTGGTCTGTCATCGTCTTTGTGTGAACACAAATGTCGTCTATGTAACAAATAATATTCGGTATGTCTACCAGTAGAAGTCGTGTCATACGTACGAATGTTGCTGGGGCATTGACAAGCCCAAATGGAAGTTTGCACCATTCGTACAGTCCCCAAGGTGTGGCAAAAGCTGTCAGATGTCTGCTCTGTTCGTCTACTGCTATTTGCCAGTAACCTTTCGTCATGTCTACCTTCGTAAAGAACCCAGCGTCTGTCAGTTCTGTCAATAGGTCTTCAGAGTTGGCCATTGGCTCTAGATCTAAAAGAGTTATCTTATTTAATTTCCTATAGTCGACACAGAGTCTTATTGTGTTGTCCTTTTTGCGTACTATGACCATTGGAGATGATAAATTTGATTGGGATCGTCTAATGATGTTATTTTTCTCTAAGCTGATGATCTCTTGATGTAAGTGTTCTTTGTAATGCAATGGAATGGTGTATGGTCTGCATTTTATGGGTGTATTTGACGTGAGTGTGATGTGATGTTGTACTAATTCTGTTTGTCCTGGGTTGTTGGAGAAAATGGTGTTGTACTGTTGTATGAGCTGTTTGCAACTGTCTGTTTCTGCTTGAGTTAACTTTGGGTTGATCTTAATTTCATTCAAGCAGTTTGTCGCGTCTAATGCAGGTGTTGGAATTTCGTCACTAGCCTCGTCATCTTCATGGTCTATTATCACTGTACATGCTGTTGTATCGTCTTGTTCGTTGTCTCTGTTGTAATATGGTCTTAGCATATTGACGTGGAATATTTTGTGTTTGTCTTTTATTTGGATCTCATAGTCTACAGGTGAAATCTGTCTCGTCACTTTAAATGGTCCTTGCCAAGAATCAGTCAATAAATGTCTGTCACTAGGTAGGAGAAGAAGAACGTCCTGTCCAGGTGTCAACGTTATTGTCCTGTTACCTTTGTCAGCATACTGTCTATATGTAGCACCAGATAATTTTAGTGCATCCTTTGCAATTATACAAGATTTGATGATTCTTTCACGCAATGATGTAACGTATACGTATGATGATATGGGTTTGAGTAAAGGAGTGGATTCAGTTAGCATTTGGTGATAGATGCTTAATGGGCCACGTGGTTTGGCACCATAGATAAGTTCAAAAGGAGAGAAACCTGTACTAGCATGTGGCACCTCGCGATAAGCAAAGAGAATAGCAGGTAAATATACGTCCCAGTTATTGGGGTGCTCTTGCGTGACTTTAGCAAGCATATGCTTTAAATCACCGTTAAATTTTTCTATAATTCCACTCGAGTGAGGATGGTACGGGGAATTGAAACATTGCTTCACTCCTAGCATTTTGGTGAAAGCTTGAGTAGATGCGGCGATAAACTGACTTCCCCTATCTGATTGGATAGTGTCTGGAAATCCTATCCGTGAAAATATATGGAAGAAAACTTCCATTATGTCATTGGCAGTTATGTTCTTTAGCGGAATCGCTTCAGGCAGCGGCTACATTGATCAATAATAGTTAATATATATCTATTCCCTCTTGTTGTAATCTGATTAAGAGGGCCCACTATGTCGACAGATATTTTCTCAAAAGGTCGACTGGCTAAGTCAGTAACTTGTAACTTTGCCTGTGGGTTTTTACCTTTCTTTACAAGTTTTTGGCAGATGTCACAACTCCTGCAATATTGCTTAATATCATTGCAGAATTTGGGCCAATAAAACTGTAATAATAATCTCGATCTGGTCTTAGCGTATGCCATATGCCCTGCAAGAGGTATATCATGGGCAAGATGTAAGGCTTGCTTACGATACTCAATTGGCAAAACAGTTTGCTCTGTTGTGAGGTCACCTCTGGTATAATACCTGGTGAGGATACAATTTTTCAAAGCAAAATGCCATCTTGCATTTTTGGTTAACTTTGGCTTTTGGCCGATCAGATTAAAATATTTTGACAATGAAGGATCAGCCTTTTGGGCTGTTACAAAAGTCTCCTTCATGGTTTTAGGAGGTAGTAATACTGGGCTAAGCATTTCTATAGTCTCAGTCTGATTAATTTCATCTTGCATTCTAGCAGTAGATCTGGTTACTGCGTTCACACATTCAATGATATCAGATGGTGATGAAACAGTGTTATCAATGATGTCATGAGATCCTAGTGCTACATTAACTACCATACATTCATTAGGTGGTACAACATTATCAATGATGATATTTGATGGTGATGTTGTGATCTCATTAATGCAAAGAGATGTTATGTCATGAGGCATATTATTCACCTCTGGTAAATTTCCAATTATAATATCACACACCGGGTTTGTTAATGCTGCGCATTTTACTTTCCCAGTGAGGAAAGGTGTTTGAATATATGCCCATGCTAGTGGGTACTTTTCAATATTGCCAGAGAATGTTCTGCATGTTACGTGCCTGCCTGTATAGTCTGTAGGCATTATGAACGTTCTCTTCAGTCCAATCAGTGAACTTCCCGTGTCCCGAAGGACTGTAGCAGGCTTGCCATTCACATATCCTTGATGGATGTTTATTCTGCCTTTGGAATCTACTACCAAATTAGCTTCTTCATTGGCAATAGGGATGGAGTGGCCGCATGTTAAAATACCATCTTCATAAAAGGTATTACAAACAGTACATTTATTCGCGTTAAACATATCAAAAGCCTGTGCTGAGTTCACAGGGTGTTTCTCTGATTGTTCTTCATCTGATGATGAACTATCAAATAAGGCGGCATTGGCTTTCTTGGTCATTTGCCTACCTTTACAATCATGGCGATAATGTCCATACGCCTTACAGAGAAAACATTTACGCAAATTTCTAAAGGATTTACGCTCCTTATCTTGTCTGTTTACGATGTTCTGTAAATATGTAAGATATGCGGGGTTCTTGTCGCACATCTCACCTTGATGATGTGAAATTCTACAATAGTTACAATGGTTGTACTTCTCAGATGTAGGCTTATAAGGTTTTTGCCTACTATAGGGTTTGTCATAGTTAGCCGATGCTACAAAATTGGTTTCAGTAGCTTCACTGGCAAAACAATGTTTGTTGGCTGTGTAATAAGCCGAACCACGCCTCTCAATCTGCTCTACACTCGTACATTCATTCTCTTGCAAACAATTCGAAAATGCTGATGGAATGGATGAAAAGACTTTATCTCGGATGATAAGATCTTCTAACTTTTGATAGTTCTTATCAATTTTAGCTGCTGAAGTCCATTTGGTAAATATATCTCGGACTAAGCAGAGGTAGTCAGAGAACGTTTGAGTCGGGTTGGGGCTCAACTTGCTGAATTGTTCTCTGTAACCTGCCTCATCTAACATAAAATGTGCCATAATCTTTGATTTTAGATAATGGTAATCTTTTCTGAGGTCTTTGGGGATAGTCTCTATGACTTTCAGAGGCTCCCCTGATAAACTTCTCATATAAATTATATTCCATTCAGACAATAGGACCTGGTAATGGTCCATTAACGTCTCAAAATTCTGGGTGAAGGCTGCAATGCAGTCACCCGAGGTATAATTTCTTACGATACCTTGGTATTTCTTGTACTGGTTTTCTTTCTCCAGTCTCTCAGATTTCTTGGACTCCTTGTTTATGGCAGTCTCAGTATCAAGTTGTTTGATTTTAAGTTGCACTTCCAGCTCTTCCCGTTTACTTTGAGCTGCTATCTCTGCCTTTTTCAATTCGATATCTAGCTCTGCTTGTTTTGTCTTTGCAAACAGTTCTAGTTCTGTCTGTTTTGCTGCGGTTGCTGCCTCTGCTTGCTTTAAGGCTGTTTCTGCCTCTACTTGCTTGGCAGCTCTTTCAGCCGCTCTTTCATCGCGTTCATTAGCTTTCTCCTGTACTAGGAGGTGTTCAGAGTATTTTCTTTCACTCCACTTTGTTAATTCGTCACCTGTTAACTTTAACTTCAACCCCATATCGATGAAATCATTTAATGACGACATGATGGAAAATGCAAATGAAATATCAGACACACAGTTTGTTATAAGTTGTTAGTAACGTGAACAATTTACAATTGTGTTCTATTTACAATATGTGCCTAAATTTGCATCCGAAAGTATATAGAAAGAAAAATATACTCAAGTGTCTTGGATGCGGTGAAGAACGGTTGAAATTCGGACTAGGAACTGTAGGGTCGTTACTTCAAACCACAAATGACCTCTACGGGCAAGGGTTTCAGATGGCACAGAAAACCTGCTTTGTTTTTGGAGGAAATAAATTAGCGTCTATTTGATGTGGTGTGTATACTTGTCACTAAATTTTGATTAGGTTTGTATGGCGTTGAGTGTAATTGTAGGTCGTAATGTTGTCCGTCAACAATTTTTTTTTTCACAAGTCACTTTCTTTCCGACACTTTCTGCTTTCCACAATTCACTTTTCAAAGACAATCTAACTATATCTTAACACTTTACCACATTGATGACACATCACTTACATCAAGATGACATTCAGTAAGGACATAGACATCAAGTTTACAAGATGGCGACAAGGTCACAATGGCGACAACTTCACAATGTCGACAAGGTCAAACGGTGACAAGTTTCACAATCACAAATGTTTTACACGTTTACAAGATCAAACAATATGTATGTACTTTACGTTCACATTTAGTCTCCATGTTTAAACAATGTAATAATATATATCAAATTGAGCCTTCACAATCACATTTAAATGCACTCTAAAGTTGGACAAAAATTTCTAAATTCACAAATCTAGGTTTTAAATGTTAATTACTTAAACCACGTTCATTTTAAAGCCGGACGAATGCCACCACGTCCACACATGTCAGGGTCTTAAACCTGGCTCGTTAACCTAACACATGTGAGACAGTACAAGTACAACGTGATTTGACTTGAGACTCAACGACACGAAGTTTCGATGGATTTATTTACAGATCACGATCTAGAGATGATCATTACAATACATAAGTTATAACAATACACTTACAGGCAACCCACAGCTTACAATCAGTCTCACAAGATGTACAAGCACTGGACTTTCGGGCCACAGAACTACACAAGCCTTTCTCCCATCATACGTCCAGTCGAGTCCGAGTCCCAGAGCTGTCTGGCTATTTCTCGCACCGCGCCTGCCCACCTGAAGTGGCTTCACGAGGCCTGCGTGCGTCCTGCTTTGTCCTTGTCTGACCGCTGGCTGTCTCGTCAGCCGGCAACCTCGCAGGCAGGTAACTAATACTCGCCTGGCGGGCGTAACGATGTTACAGCATCCCCGCTAGGGACTATTCGCCTGGCGGGCGTAACGATGTCCCTGCATCTCTGCTGGCAATACATTAGACTCTGACAATAACTAGATGTGACACATCCCTCTTTGGGGTTCATAACTAGATGTGACACATCCCTCTTTGGGGTTCATAACTAGATGTGACACATCCCTCTTTTATCTCCATAGATGTGACACATCCCTCTTTGGGGTTCATAACTAGATGTGACACACTCCTCTTTTGCGTCCATAACTAGATGTGACACATCCCTCTTTGGGGTTCATAACTAGATGTGACACATCCCTCTTTGGGTTCATAGATGAGACACATCCCTCTTTGGCTTTCATAACTTGATGTGACACATCCCTCATTGGGGTTCATAACTAGATGTGACACATCCCTCTTTGGCGTTCATAACTAGATGTGACACATAACTCTTTGGGGTTAATAACTAGATGTGACACATCCCTCTTTGGCGTTCATAACTAGATGTGACACATCCCTCTTTGGCGTTCATAACTAGATGTGACACATACCTCTTTGTTTTTCATAGATGTGACACATCCCTCTTTGGGGTTAATAACTAGATGTGACACATCCCTCTTTGTTTTTCATAGATGTGACACATCCCTCTTTGGGGTTAATAACTAGATGTGACACATCCCTCTTTGTTTTTCATAGATGTGACACATCCCTCTTTGGCGTTCATAACTAGATGTGACACATCCCTCTTTGGCGTTCATAACTAGATGTGACACATCCCTCTTTGTTTTTCATAGATGTGACACATCCCTCTTTGGGGTGAATAACCAGATGTGACACATCCCTCTTTGTTTTTCATAGATGTGACATATCCCTCTTTGGGGTTAATAACTAGATGTGACACATCCCTCTTTGGGGTTCATAACTAGATGTGACACATCCCTCTTTGGGGTTCATAACTAGATGTGACACATCCCTCTTTGGTGTTCATAACTAGATGTGACACATCCCTCTTTGGGGTTCATAACTAGATGTGACACATCCCTCTTTAGGGTTAATAACTAGATGTGACACATCCCTCTTTAGGGTTAATAACTAGATGTGACACATCCCTCTTTGGGGTTAATAACTAGATGTGACACATCCCTCTTTAGGGTTAATAACTAGATGTGACACATCCCTCTTTAGGGTTAATAACTAGATGTGACACATCCCTCTTTGGGGTTCATAACTAGATGTGACACATCCCTCTTTGGGGTTCATAACTAGACGTGACACATCCCTCTTTAGGGTTCATAACTAGATGTGACACATTCCTCTTTGGTGTTCATAACTAGATGTGACGCGCTCCTCTTTGGCGTTCGTAACTACATTTAACACGTTCCTCTCGAACGAGGAACGAAGACGAAGAGGGATCATAAGTTGCCAATTATTAAAGTGGTTGTATGATCTTAGCCCTGGGTGGCCTACTTTTGATAC
>OY992876.1:262670551-262840551 GCA_963921405.1 Cepaea hortensis | reverse complement strand
TGCTGGGGGGAGGATCTGAGCACCTATGGACATGTCCGGAGTGCAATGAAGATACCCCAACTGATAACTGATAACTGAACTGACACACACACATACACTATATATATATATATATATATATATATATATATATATATATATATATATATATATATATATATATATATATATACTAGCTGACCCTGCCCGGCTTCGCCCAGTCCCTGGTGGGAAGCATCTCATTTAATTCATATAAGTAGTCATATAAGTTCCCGTTCCCGTTACCGACTATCTGTCTGTCTGTCTGTCTGTCTGTCTGACCCGGCCCGACATCGCCCAGCTCCTGGTGTGAAGCATCTCATTTAATTTATATAAGTAGTCATATAAGTTCCTGTTCCCGACTGTCCATCTGTCTGTCTGTCTGTCTATCTGTCTGCCTGACCCTGTCCGGCTTCATTAAATTCATACAACAAAAAAAAATGTAACTTAAAAGAACGTTCTACCACACACCATCCATTATTTTTAATGAAAACTCTTTCTAATCACCTGCATGACTACAGTAACTTCTTAAGCAAAAAAAGATGAGTTACAATGTTATGCATTGTGCATCATTTTTATGAAAACTTTGAAAATGCCTTACAAATTGTATCATTATTTATTATAACTCATATGCCGGTACATAACTATGGACAAAGAGTTTATAAATCTTTGAAAACGATGCCACAATATGACTATAAGTTATACAGAAAAGTTATGCCCCTTGAAATAACTTTTACAGAGTTAGGTCCCCTGAGATATATGAAATTATGATGAAAAATGAAAAATGAAATAATACTGAGTAAGCAGGCGATTTCACACTAACAAAATATCACAGTTGACAGCTCTGGAATGAAAGGAAGGCGTGTAGAAAATTTCATCTCAATCGGATGGGCCGTTCGCGAACAAATAAAGGCCATACATACATACATACATACAGACAGAGATACGGACATCCTAATTTATATATAAGATATAAACCGAATTTATGTGTTTGTGGGTGGGTATGTGGAGATGTATTGGCTGCGTTCGATAACGGTCCATCCGATTGAGATGAAATTTTCTACACGTCTTCTTTTCATTCCTGTTTAACCGACTGTCATAGTATTTTACTAACTAAAATAGTATTTACTTTGAAAATTTAATAATTAAATTTACATTATCATTTCAATATAGCAAAGGGACATAACATAAGAAAAGTTATTTCAAGGGGCATAACTTTTAATAACATTTCTATTACTCTATATATAGATTGTTGCATCGTTTTCAAAGATTTATAAACTCTTTGTCCATAGTTATTTACAGGCATATGTGTTATAATAAATAGTGATATAATCTTTAAGGCATTTTCATAGTTTTCATAAAAATAATGCATCTATTTAAATAGTGAAAATTTTCTAACTCATCATTTTATTTTGCTTCAACAGCACATTAATTTTTTTTTACATTTTCGTATGTATGGCGCGTTACACCCAAGTTGGGTATTTCTGATGACCGTTGTCAAAGAATTGCTTCAAAAGAGATGTTGAATGAAAGAATGTATGAGAGGAAATAGACAAGAATGTAGGACGGGCCTGCGAAAGATTTTCGTTCGTTTAAAAAAACAAAAGTAATTTTTTGTGATAGAAAGTTAGTTGCATATCGTTTGCAGTCAACCCACCGCACGCCATTTATTGGCTGTTCGTGATATCTTGGTAAGTTTACTTTAGATAGATCTCTTCCAATCATATTTTCTACTATCAATCTATCTATTCTTCTATTCTATCTATATTTTTTACGGGAACGGGCCGAACATAGATAGATAGATAGATAGAGAGAGAGAGAGAGAGAGATAGATAGATAGATAGATAGATAGATAGATAGATAGATAGATAGATAGATAGATAGATAGATAGATAGATAGATAGATAGATAGATAGATACATAGATAGATACATAGATACATAGATAGATAGATAGATAGATAGATAGATAGATACATAGATAGATAGATAGATAGATAGATAGATAGATAGATAGATAGATAGATAGATAGATTAGATAGATTAGATAGATTAGATAGATTAGATTAGATAGATTAGATCAGATAGATAAGATCAGATAGATAAGATCAGATAGATAAGATCAGATAGATAAGATCAGATAGATAAGATCAGATAGATAAGATCAGATAGATAGATAGATCAGATAGATAGATAGATCAGATAGATAGATAGATCAGATAGATAGATAGATCAGATAGATAGATAGATCAGATAGATAGATAGATCAGATAGATAGATTAGATAGATCAGATAGATCAGATCAAATAGATAGATCAGATCAAATAGATAGATCAGATAGATAGATCAGATCAGACAGACAGACAGACAGACAGACAGACAGACAGACAAATAGTCGGGAACGGGAGCTTAGATGACTACTTATATGAATTAAATAAGATGCTTCCCACCAGGAGCTTGGCGAAGCCGGGCCGGGTCAGACAGACTGACAGACAGACAGACAAGCAGACAGACAGACAGATAGATAGATAGATCCCCGCCAGGGCCTGGGCGAAGCCGGGCCGGGTCAGCTAGTGTGTGTATATATGTGTATATATATATATATATATATATATATATATATATATATATATATATATATATATATATATATATATATATATATCTTCTTCTTTTTCTTCAGCGTTCCGAGCCATTGAGGTTCTTTGCTGCAAATACAATCTGTCTCCACATTCACATAAGATAAATTCTTAGTTGGAGAGAGAGAACAGGAGACTCTTCATCTTTAACTGTTCCAAATCCATGTTATATTGCACCTGATTCTTATTGAGAAAGTCTTTTCAGACAATTTCTTAGGATGGAAGAAGGGGGTTCGTGAGCTATACCATTAAATACCAGGTGGAAAGACAGGGGACAAACCTAGTGATTACTTTTTCTATTAAAAGAGGACCACACACCCTTAGACAAATAACCAAATCCGAGTCTGTAAATCTTTCAAGGGTCGTATTCTTGATCTATTTACATATAAGAAGAGGATGGGGCCCAGCTACCTTTAACAGAGATGGGTCATGCACATATATATATGTATGTGTTGTTGGTTGAAAGGGAGGGTGGAGGCATAGAGGGAAAGAAGGAGCATTTACGAGTTACCCTACAGTAGTTGTTATATGATGTGGGTTGTTCAGATCAATCAATCAAAAGTAATGAAGGCACTATGGTTGACTTCATTGCACCACGGTGTGTTCCATAAGGCTCTGTCTCTTTCCACAGAGCAGCCTACGTGCACAGCACGAACTCCGTAGCTTCAGTCATGACCCCTAGGAGGTTCGGGTACAATTGCAACCGTGAATCGAATGGACGAGTCCGGACACGAACCCACGGCCATCGTAGCGCGAGGCATTCGTAGCGCGAGGCATTTGCTTGCCTACCCCCTCCCTCCACCTCACCTCATTGATTCTTGTGGGAAGTTAAGTGTGGTCCACACACGTGCTGACTGCTAGCTCGTGCACCAACAGGTTTTGTATGCTTTCCCTTCTACCAATATCCCTCGCCATCAAGCCAGCAGGGAGGGTTCGGTCGTCACTTAGCTCTCTGAGGACAGGCCACGCGGTCATATCATGAGACCGTAACTGGTATCATTAGTAGACTCTTCGCTGTCTGTTGAAGATGATGACGGGGCGCGTATGGGAATGTCCCAGGTGTTGTGATGTCGGGTCTTGATTCAACACATCTCAGCTTGTCCTCCACTCAGTCCATCTCAAATTCTTCTCCACCCAACCCATCTCAACTTGTTCTCCACTCAACACATCTCACCAGGGAGGAGGCGTAGGCCAGGTAAACAAACCGAGCGGTCGATATCACGTGAAGCCAAATTAAGTCATTCAATATTGTCTGGTGTACCAGTGTGACAATAATGTTGCCAGTCACAAGACTGCAGGGTCACGCCCGAATCCGAACCTAGCCCCCAATTGTACGGAGATCTCAGACTCCCACCAGGCAAACTTCGATCTGGCACAGGGCTCTGCGAGAGAGACGGAGAGAGAGAGAGAGAGAGAGAGACAGAGAGACAGAGAGACAGAGAGACAGAGAGACAGAGAGACAGAGAGAGAGATCTGCCATCCCTCACTCGACAACACAAAAATATAATGACTATTTCCAGTGCTAATTGACCATGTTCGTGATGAATGTTTATTCGGTTGTATTTGTGGAATTATTTGTGAGTAGTAGCATAAGTAGGATATGAGCAGTGTGTGTGTGCCTGCTCTTGTCTCCCCAGCAGCGCTTGTCTCCTGCCGTCTGTAATCATTGCCTTGTTATGTGTAGAATCGTGAGCTTTCAAGTGCTTCAGTCTTCATGTCACTATTTTGTCATTTACTCAAACATGCTTGTCTGCCACCCGTCGCGCCCCGCCCCCCAATCACCGCCGCTTGCTGCCCGTTTCATTCTGTCATTCCGCTTGTGGTTTTGGCTTCCATTCTGTCTTTTATTGTGTTGTTTTGTATATCTTTCATTCTGCCTGTATTTTTATATTTTATTGCATCGTTTTATCTATTTTTCTGTTTTTCATTCAGTCATTCTAACTGTATTTCTGCTGTTTTTACTATCTTGTTCAGTGTGTATTTCTGCCTGTATTTCTTTCTTTCTTTTTGTCAAATTAGCTATATTTCTGTTTTTCATTGTCATTCTACGTGCTTTTCTGTCTTTCATTCTGTCATTCCACATGTCTTTCTGTCTTTCATTCTGTTTCTTTATGTCAGTTTACGCACATTTCCATCTTTTATTCTGTCATTGTGCCTGTATTTCTCTGTCTCGTTCCCTCTATGCTTTTCTCATTTCATCATTCTACTTGTAGTTCAATCCTCCATTGTATTATTATGTTGGTATTTAGTTATGTCTTTCCTTCCACCCTTAGTCCTGTCTTTCCTTCTACCTTCATTTCAGTATTTCCTTCCATCTTTAATTCTGTCTTTCCTCCCACCTTTAGCTCTCTATCTTTCATGTTGCCTATAAATCTGTCTTTATTCTGTAATGCTGCATTTAGTTCTGTCGTTTATTCTGTAAATCTGCATTTTGTTCTGTCTTTCTTTCTGTAATTCTGCATTTGGTTCTGCAGTTTATTCTGCCATTTTGTATGTATTCTTTGTTTAACGAACTGGTAGATTTTTTTTCCCTATACTGTGAAAATATTTTCAGGAATGTAGAAGATATAAATGGAATCAGCATTGGAGGACGAAACTTCAATAACATTAGATATGCAGATGATACAGTATTGATTGCAGACAATGCACAAGATCTACAACAATTAGTAGACGCAGTTGTTGTACACAGTGAGCAGCTGGGGTTGGAATTAAATTGTAAGAAGATACAGGTTATGGTCGTCACTAGGAAGAACGAAGTACCACAATGTAATATACAAGTAAATGGGAATATTCTTCAACAAGTGAATCGGTACAGTTATCTCGGAACAGTCATAACATCTGATGGGAGATGCCTTGAAGAGATTAGAACAAGAATCGCCATGGCGAAAGTAGCCTTTAGCAAGATGAAAAACAATCTGACCAATAAAAAGATGTCAATTGAAACGAGAAAAAGTGTGTTGAGGGGATACATAGAGCCTGTTCTTTTTTATGGATGTGAAACTTGGACAATGTGCAGTCAAGCTGAAAAACATCTGATGGCTGCAGAAATGTGGTTTCTGAGGAAAATGCAAAGAATACCATGGGCAGACAGAAAAACCAATGACCAAGTACTACAGAAGACAGATGAAAATCGTAAATTTATTAGAGAAATTAGACGTAGACAGTCAACATTTGTTGGACATGTTATGAGAAGAAATGGATTGGAGAACTTATTGACAACTGGCAAGATCGAAGGGAACAGACCGAGAGGAAAATACCTGAATGGCTTGGCCACATGGCATGGACGAGACAGGAACACTGAGCTGATCCACGACTCCGGTGATCGAGTGAAATGGCGAGTCATTGACCGCCCAAGCTTTCCGGCATGGCACATGATTGATTGATTATATGGCCTTCGTTTCACTATCATGCCTATATGACTGTCTTTCATTCTGTCATTCTGATTGTACTTTTGTCTTTCATATTGTCGTGCTGTATGTTGTTTGTCTCTTGTTGTTTATATTATTGTTTACCAAACTGGTACTTCAGTCTAAGGTCCTTACAATTTCTGTTTACACTGTCCTCGTTCTCCCGCTAATTCAATCTTCATCGGAATGTCTTAAATGGTGTTTATCCTATGCGAACCTTGTTTTTCTTGCACTTTTTTTTTTTCCTTTTTCAATTACCGGTATTTGTCTCGTACTTTATTTCTTTTCTTCTTACTGTTATCGTCCGTTCTTTGTTTGTTTCTTTGGTTGTTCGCTTCTTTCTTTTTTTTTCTTGTCTTTTCTTTATTTCTTACTTTCTGTCTGTCTCCTGAGCTGTGATTCTTCATTCAAGGTTCTTTCGATTGCTCTTTACTTATATACTATCTTTCTGTTGAATATCTTCCCGTTGTTTCTTTCTGTGTTTGGCTTCATTTATTTCTAACTTTTCTTGTTTTCTTTCTTTCTTTTCCTTTCTCTTTCTATTGTTGTTTTCCTATTGCTAGCTATCATTGTACTTTTACTTTCTTTCTTTCTTTCCTTTCGGTCATTCTTTATTAGTTTATTTCTTCTGATTGTCTTTCTTCCTTTAATTGTTTTTCTATTATTTTTGTCATGTCTTCCCTATTCTTAATTTACTTTTCATACTTTCTCTACACCCCGCTTGGGGGTTCATATCGAAGGTGTATGGGCGGTATTTAGTGCAGGAGAGTCTGAGGTAAGATACCACTACATCTAGTCTGAGAATTGAGGTAGAAGCACTCACTCCATCATTACGCTGGCTAGAGGATGGTCATGTGATGAGAAGCGAGCCATTGCAGAACATCGTGACAACTGGAAAGATCGAGGGGAAGACAGGCAGAGGCAGACCAAGAGAAATGAGCTGGATGGATTGAGACAGAGGCATGGAGGAATATCATCAGCGGAGTTGATCCAAAACACCAAAGACCGAGATCTGTGGAGAGCCATGAACGCCTACGCCTGCTGGCAGGGCACTTGATAATGATGATGATGGAGGATGAACAGCAGACAAGTGTCATGATTGTAACAACTCACAGAGCGTGCAGAGAAGGGTGAATACAGGCATGCTTCGTGCAGAGCGGAAATCCTCGGTTAAATAATCTAAGTTGGGGAGCATCCGTTGGATCTTTTACCCCAGCACATGCTGGTGTGTGGGAAACGAGCAAGAGGACAGATTGGCTGGGTCTTCACCGCTGGGTGTGGTATTGGTACATGATAAGGCAGATGTGGTCAGTCACCTGTGGGATCACGTGTGTAGATGGAAGAACACATAAACCAACATTGCATGAAAAGAGTGGTGGTGCAAGGAGTGACCAGTGGATCTGGCCGACACTCGGGTCTCCGATGAAAGGCAAGAAAGACACAACATCAGACTGGTACCATTAGTATTGGGACTCTTTGCTGGCTGTTGAAGATGAGGACCGAGCGAGTATGGGAATGTCGCGAGTACCGTCATGTTGGTTATTGACTTAACAAGTCACAGTCCTGCATAATTATGTCTTCAGCCTCGGCCAGCCAGGAGCGACCTCTTGTGGGACGTCTCTCTTTCTGACGTCAATAGCGCCCTCTAGTGGCTGTTCAGACAGTCTTGGTGCAGTAAACATCAACTGTCTTGGTGCAGTAAACAACAACTGTCTCACATTCTTTCTGGCGTCAATAGCGACGTCTAGTGGTTGTTTAGACAGTCTTGGTGCAGTAAACAACAACTGTCTCACATTCTTTCTGGCATGTATAGTGCCATCTAGTGGTTGTTTAGACAGTCTTGGTGCAGTAAACAACAACTGTCTCACATTCTTTCTGGCATGTATAGTGCCATCTAGTGGTTGTTTAGACAGTCTTGGTTCAGTAAACGTCAACAGTCTTGGTGCAGTAAACAGCAACTGTCTCACATTCTTTCTGGCATGTATAGTGCCATCTAGTGGTTGTTTAGACAGTCTTGGTGCAGTAAACAACAACTGTCTCACATTCTTTCTGGCGTCAATAGCGACGTCTAGTGGTTGTTTAGACAGTCTTGGTGCAGTAAACAACAACTGTCTCACATTCTTTCTGGCGTCAATAGCGACGTCTAGTGGTTGTTTAGACAGTCTTGGTGCAGTAAACAACAACTGTCTCACATTCTTTCTGGCATGTATAGTGCCATCTAGTGGTTGTTTAGACAGTCTTGGTTCAGTAAACGTCAACAGTCTTGGTGCAGTAAACATCAACTGTCTTGGTGCAGTAAACATCAACTGTCTTGGTGCAGTAAACAGCAACTGTCTCACATTCTTTCTGGCGTCAATAGCGTCGTCTAGTGGGTGTTTAGACAGTCTTGGTGCAGTAAACATCAACTGTCTTGGTGCAGTAAACATCAACAGTCTTGGTGCAGTAAACATCAACTGTCTTGGTGCAGTAAACATCAACAGTCTTGGTGCAGTAAACATCAACTGTCTTGGTGCAGTAAACATCAACTGTCTTGGTGCAGTAAACATCAACTGTCTTGGTGCAGTAAACATCAACTGTCTTGGTGCAGTAAACATCAACTGTCTTGGTGCAGTAAACAACAACTGTCTCACATTCTTTCTGGCGTCAATAGCGACGTCTAGTGGTTGTTTAGACAGTCTTGGTGCAGTAAACAACAACTGTCTCACATTCTTTCTGGCATGTATAGTGCCATCTAGTGGTTGTTTAGACAGTCTTGGTTCAGTAAACGTCAACAGTCTTGGTGCAGTAAACATCAACTGTCTTGGTGCAGTAAACAGCAACTGTCTCACATTCTTTCTGGCGTCAATAGCGTCGTCTAGTGGGTGTTTAGACAGTCTTGGTGCAGTAAACATCAACTGTCTTGGTGCAGTAAACATCAACTGTCTTGGTGCAGTAAACATCAACTGTCTTGGTGCAGTAAACATCAACTGTCTTGGTGCAGTAAACATCAACAGTCTTGGTGCAGTAAACATCAACTGTCTTGGTGCAGTAAACATCAACTGTCTTGGTGCAGTAAACAGCAACTGTCTCACATTCTTTCTGGCGTCAATAGCGTCGTCTAGTGGGTGTTTAGACAGTCTTGGTGCAGTAAACATCAACTGTCTTGGTGCAGTAAACATCAACAGTCTTGGTGCAGTAAACATCAACTGTCTTGGTGCAGTAAACAGCAACTGTCTCACATTCTTTCTGGCGTCAATAGCGTCGTCTAGTGGGTGTTTAGACAGTCTTGGTGCAGTAAACATCAACTGTCTTGGTGCAGTAAACATCAACAGTCTTGGTGCAGTAAACATCAACTGTCTTGGTGCAGTAAACATCAACTGTCTTGGTGCAGTAAACAGCAACTGTCTCACATTCTTTCTGGCGTCAATAGCGTCGTCTAGTGGGTGTTTAGACAGTCTTGGTGCAGTAAACATCAACTGTCTTGGTGCAGTAAACATCAACAGTCTTGGTGCAGTAAACATCAACTGTCTTGGTGCAGTAAACATCAACTGTCTTGGTGCAGTAAACAGCAACTGTCTCACATTCTTTCTGGCGTCAATAGCGTCGTCTAGTGGGTGTTTAGACAGTCTTGGTGCAGTAAACATCAACTGTCTTGGTGCAGTAAACATCAACTGTCTTGGTGCAGTAAACATCAACTGTCTTGGTGCAGTAAACATCAACTGTCTTGGTGCAGTAAACATCAACAGTCTTGGTGCAGTAAACATCAACTGTCTTGGTGCAGTAAACATCAACTGTCTTGGTGCAGTAAACATCAACAGTCTTGGTGCAGTAAACATCAACAGTCTTGGTGCAGTAAACATCAACTGTCTTGGTGCAGTAAACAACAACTGTCTCACATTCTTTCTGGCGTCAATAGCGACGTCTAGTGGTTGTTTAGACAGTCTTGGTGCAGTAAACAACAACTGTCTCACATTCTTTCTGGCGTCAATAGCGACGTCTAGTGGTTGTTTAGACAGTCTTGGTGCAGTAAACAACAACTGTCTCACATTCTTTCTGGCATGTATAGTGCCATCTAGTGGTTGTTTAGACAGTCTTGGTTCAGTAAACGTCAACAGTCTTGGTGCAGTAAACATCAACTGTCTTGGTGCAGTAAACATCAACTGTCTTGGTGCAGTAAACAGCAACTGTCTCACCTTCTTTCTGGCGTCAATAGCGTCGTCTAGTGGGTGTTTAGACAGTCTTGGTGCAGTAAACATCAACTGTCTTGGTGCAGTAAACATCAACTGTCTTGGTGCAGTAAACATCAACAGTCTTGGTGCAGTAAACATCAACAGTCTTGGTGCAGTAAACATCAACTGTCTTGGTGCAGTAAACATCAACAGTCTTGGTGCAGTAAACATCAACAGTCTTGGTGCAGTAAACATCAACTGTCTTGGTGCAGTAAACATCAACTGTCTTGGTGCAGTAAACATCAACTGTCTTGGTGCAGTAAACATCAACAGTCTTGGTGCAGTAAACATCAACAGTCTTGGTGCAGTAAACATCAACTGTCTTGGTGCAGTAAACATCAACAGTCTTGGTGCAGTAAACATCAACAGTCTTGGTGCAGTAAACATCAACAGTCTTGGTGCAGTAAACATCAACTGTCTTGGTGCAGTAAACATCAACAGTCTTGGAGCAGTAAACATCAACTGTCTTGGTGCAGTAAACATCAACTGTCTTGGTGCAGTAAACAGCAACTGTCTCACATTCTTTCTGGCATTAATAGCGTCGTCTAGTGGGTGTTTAGACAGTCTTGGTGCAGTAAACATCAACTGTCTTGGTGCAGTAAACATCAACAGTCTTGGTTCAGTAAACATCAACTGTCTTGGTGCAGTAAACATCAACAGTCTTGGTGCAGTAAACATCAACTGTCTTGGTGCAGTAAACAACAACTGTCTCACATTCTTTCTGGCATTAATAGCGTCGTCTAGTGGGTGTTTAGACAGTCTTGGTGCAGTAAACATCAACTGTCTTGGTGCAGTAAACATCAACAGTCTTGGTGCAGTAAACATCAACTGTCTTGGTGCAGTAAACATCAACAGTCTTGGTGCAGTAAACATCAACAGTCTTGGTGCAGTAAACATCAACAGTCTTGGTGCAGTAAACATCAACAGTCTTGGTGCAGTAAACATCAACTGTCTTGGTGCAGTAAACATCAACTGTCTCACATTCTTTCTGGCATTAATAGCGTCGTCTAGTGGGTGTTTAGACAGTCTTGGTGCAGTAAACATCAACTGTCTTGGTGCAGTAAACATCAACAGTCTTGGTGCAGTAAACATCAACAGTCTTGGTGCAGTAAACATCAACAGTCTTGGTGCAGTAAACATCAACAGTCTTGGTGCAGTAAACATCAACTGTCTTGGTGCAGTAAACAACAACAGTCTTGGTGCAGTAAACATCAACTGTCTTGGTGCAGTAAACAACAACTGTCTCACATTCTTTCTGGCGTCAATAGCGTCGTCTAGTGGTTGTTTAGACAGTCTTGGTGCAGTAAACAACAACTGTCTCACATGCTTTCTGGCATGTATAGCGACGTCTAGTGGTTGTTTAGACAGTCTTGGTGCAGTAAACAGCAACTGTCTCACATTCTTTCTGGCATGTATAGCGACGTCTAGTGGTTGTTTAGACAGTCTTGGTGCAGTAAACAGCAACTGTCTCACATTCTTTCTGGCGTCAATAGCGTCGTCTAGTGGGTGTTTAGACAGTCTTGGTGCAGTAAACATCAACTGTCTCACATTCTTTATGGCGTCAATAGCGCCCTCTAGTGGTTGTTTAGACAGTCTTGGTGAAGTAAACATCAACTGTCTCACATTCTTTATGGCGTCAATAGCGCCGTCTAGTGGTTGTTTAGACAGTCTTGGTGCAGTAAACAGCAACTGTCTCACATTCTTTCTGGCATGTATAGCGCCGTCTAGTGGTTGTTTAGACAGTCTTGGTGCAGTAAACATCAACTGTCTCACATTCTTTATGGCGTCAATAGCGTCGTCTAGTGGGTGTTTAGACAGTCTTGGTGCAGTAAACATCAACTGTCTCACATTCTTTATGGCGTCAATAGCGCCCTCTAGTGGTTGTTTAGACAGTCTTGGTGAAGTAAACATCAACTGTCTCACATTCTTTATGGCGTCAATAGCGCCGTCTAGTGGTTGTTTAGACAGTCTTGGTGCAGTAAACATCAACTGTCTCACATTCTTTCTGGCATGTATAGCGCCGTCTAGTGGTTGTTTAGACAGTCTTGGTGCAGTAAACATCAACTGTCTCACATTCTTTCTGGCATGTATAGCGCCGTCTAGTGGTTGTATAGACAGTCTTGGTGCAGTAAACATCAACTGTCTCACATTCTTTATGGCGTCAATAGCGCCCTCTAGTGGTTGTTTAGACAGTCTTGGTGAAGTAAACATCAACTGTCTCACATTCTTTATGGCGTTAATAGCGCCGTCTAGTAGTTGTTTAGACAGTCTTGGTGCAGTAAACAACAACTGTCTCACAATCTTTCTGGCATGTATAGCGCCGTCTAGTGGTTGTTTAGACAGTCTTGGTGCAGTAAACATCAACTGTCTAACATTCTTTATGGCGTCAATAGCGCCGTCTACTGGTTGTTTAGACAGTCTTGGTGCAGTAAACATCAACTGTCTCACATTCTTTCTGGCATGTATAGCGCCGTCTAGTGGTTGTTTAGACAGTCTTGGTGCAGTAAACATCAACTGTCTCACATTCTTTCTGGCATGTATAGCGCCGTCTAGTGGTTGTTTAGACAGTCTTGGTGCAGTAAACATCAACTGTCTAACATTCTTTATGGCGTCAATAGCGCCCTCTAGTGGTTGTTTAGACAGTCTTGGTGAAGTAAACATCAACTGTCTGACATTCTTTATGGCGTCAATAGCGCCGTCTAGTGGTTGTTTAGACAGTCTTGGTGCAGTAAACAACAACTGTCTCACATTCTTTCTGGCATGTATAGCGCCGTCTAGTGGTTGTTTAGACAAGTCTTCGTGCAGTAAACAACAACTGTCTCACATTCTTTCTGGCATGTATAGCGACGTCTAGTAGTTGTTTAGACAGTCTTGGTGCAGTAAACAACAACTGTCTCACATTCTTTCTGGCGTCAATAGCGACTTCTAGTGGTTGTTTAGACAGTCTTGGTGCAGCAAACATCAACTGACTTGGTGCAGTAAACATCAACTGACTTGGTGCAGTAAACATCAACTGACTTGGTGCAGTAAACATCAACTGTCTCACATGCTTTCTGGCGTCAATAGCGACTTCTAGTGGTTGTTTAGACAGTCTTGGTGCAGTAAACACCAACTGACTTGGTGCAGTAAACATCAACTGACTTGGTGCAGTAAACATCAACTGACTTGGTGCAGTAAACATCAACTGTCTCACATGCTTTCTGGCGTCAATAGCGACTTCTAGTGGTTGTTTAGACAGTCTTGGTGCAGTAAACATCAACTGACTTGGTGCAGTAAACATCAACTGTCTCACATGCTTTCTGGCGTCAATAGCGACTTCTAGTGGATGTTTAGGCAGTCTTGGTGCAGTAAACAACAACTGTCTCACATGCTTTCTGGCATGTATAACGCCGTCTAGTAGATGTTTAGACAGTCTTGGTGCAGTAAACAACAACTGTCTCACATTCTTTCTGGCATGTATAGCGACGTCTAGTAGATGTTTAGACAGTCTTGGTGCAGTAAACAACAACTGTCTCACATTCTTTCTGGCATGTATAGCGACGTCTAGTGGTTGTTTAGACAGTCTTGGTGCAGTAAACAACAACTGTCTCACATGCTTTCTGGCGTCAATAGCGACTTCTAGTGGTTGTTTAGACAGTCTTGGTGCAGTAAACATCAACTGTCTCACATGCTTTCTGGCGTCAATAGCGACTTCTAGTGGTTGTTTAGACAGTCTTGGTGCAGTAAACAACAACTGTCTCACATGCTTTCTGGCATGTATAACGCCGTCTAGTAGATGTTTAGACAGTCTTGGTGCAGTAAACATCAACTGTCTCACATGCTTTCTGGCGTCAATAGCGACTTCTAGTGGTTGTTTAGACAGTCTTGGTGCAGTAAACATCAACTGTCTCACATGCTTTCTGGCGTCAATAGCGACTTCTAGTGGTTGTTTAGACAGTCTTGGTGCAGTAAACATCAACTGTCTCACATGCTTTCTGGCGTCAATAGCGACGTCTAGTGGTTGTTTAGACAGTCTTGGTGCAGTAAACAACAACTGTCTCACATTCTTTCTGGCGTCAATAGCGCCGTCTAGTGGTTGTTTAGACAGTCTTGGTGCAGTAAACAACAACTGTCTCACATTCTTTATGGCGTCAATAGCGACGTCTAGTGGTTGTTTAGACAGTCTTGGTGCAGTAAACAACAACTGTCTCACATGCTTTCTGGCATGTATAACGCCGTCTAGTAGATGTTTAGACAGTCTTGGTGCAGTAAACATCAACTGTCTCACATGCTTTCTGGCGTCAATAGCGACTTCTAGTGGTTGTTTAGACAGTCTTGGTGCAGTAAACATCAACTGTCTCACATGCTTTCTGGCGTCAATAGCGACGTCTAGTGGTTGTTTAGACAGTCTTGGTGCAGTAAACAACAACTGTCTCACATTCTTTCTGGCGTCAATAGCGCCGTCTAGTGGTTGGTTAGACAGTCTTGGTGCAGTAAACAACAACTGTCTCACATTCTTTCTGGCGTCAATAGCGCCGTCTAGTGGTTGTTTAGACAGTCTTGGTGCAGTAAACAACAACTGTCTCACATTCTTTATGGCGTCAATAGCGACGTCTAGTGGTTGTTTAGACAGTCTTGGTGCAGTAAACAACAACTGTCTCACATTCTTTCTGGCGTCAATAGCGACTTCTAGTGGTTGTTTAGACAGTCTTGGTGCAGTAAACATCAACTGTCTCACATTCTTACTCGTGTAAATAACAGCTGGCTCACAATCTTACTTGTGTAAATGACTGTCTCACAATCTTACTTGTATAAATGACTGTCTCACAATTTTACTGGTGTAAATAACAACTGTCTCACATATTTAATGGTGTAAATAACAGTCTCACAATCATACTGATGTAAATAGCATTTGGCTCACATTCTTACTGGTGTAAATAACAACTGGCTCGCAATCTTACTGGTGTAAATAACTGTCTCTCAATCTTACTGGGTAAATAACAACTGGCTGACGATCTGACAGATGTAAATAACAACTGTCTCACAATCTTACTGTTGTAAATAACAGCTGGCTCACAATCTTACTAGTGTAAATAACAATTGCCTCGCAATGTTAATTCTGTAAACTACAATTGTCTCACTTGCTTAATGGTGTAAATAACGGTCTCAAAATATTACATATGTAAATATCAATTGTTTCACAATCTTACTAGTGTAAATAAAAACTGTCTCACAATCTTATTGGTGTAAATAACAACTGGCTGACGATCTTACTGATGTAAATGACAACTGTCTTACAATCTTACTGGTGTTTATAACAACCGTCTCACAATCCTACTGTTGTAAATAACAGCTGGCTCACAATCTTACTGGCGTAAATAACAAATGTCTCACAATTTTACTAGTGTACATAATAGCGTCCCATAATCTGACTGGTGTCAACAATCACTGTTTTACAATCTTGCTGACGACAGTGACAACTGTCTGACAATCTCACTGATATCATTCTGAAAACTGTCACATAAATGTGCTAACGCCAGCAAATATCTATTAGAAATAACAAAGGAAAGATGTGCCAATAATAAAGAACATATACAAGCAGCCAACAGCAGCCATAAGAATCAACAACCTTTTAGAAATCAGTGCGTAAAGTCAGACTAGGCTGTGTAATGTCACCTGATTTATTCTCATTGTACAGTGAACATATAATGAGATCTATAGAAAATATGTCAGGGATCCTGGTTGGTGGACATACTATAAATAACTTACATTATGCTGATGACACAGTCTTGATAGTAACAAGCCAGAAGGAACTACAGGAATTGATAGATACTGTGGCTGTCAAAAGTGGCAAAATGGGCTTTAGACTGAATCATAGAGAGACAGAAGTCATGGTGATATCAAAGAAACAGATTGTGCCTAAATGTGCAACTAAAAGTACAGAAGGTTATTTTGGGGAAAGTGCAGAAAGCATATATCTAGGCATATGGAAGATTGAAGATGAATCACTGAGATCAAGAACAGAATAGGACAAACTAAGACTGCATTCTATCAAATGAAGTATAGCAGTAAATCCTTGTCCTTGAAAGTTAGAACAATAGTTCGTGCATGTTACATAGAACCAGTTTTGTTCGTGCATGTTACATAGAACCAGATTTGTTCGTGCATGTTACATAGAACCAGTTTTGTTCGTGCATGTTACATAGAACCAGTTTTGTTCGTGCATGTTACATAGAACCAGTTTTGTTCGTGCATGTTACATAGAACCAGTTTTGTTCGTGCATGTTACATAATACCAGTTTTGTTCGTGCATGTTACATAGAACCAGTTTTGTTCGTGCATGTTACATAGAACCAGTGTTTTACTTACCAGTTTTTTACGGGGAAAAAATCACTGGAAGCCCTGGAGATATGGTCTTAAAGACGAATGTTGAAAATACCCTGGACAGCCAAAATGAACACTCATTGTGAGGGCGGCTAAGTCGCAAAGACATCTTATCACAAACATCAGAAAGAGGCAGTCGTCGTCTGAAAAATTGTGGAAAGAGAGATAGAGGAAGACAGCATGAGAATATTCTTGACAGTCTTGTGTCTTGGCACGGAAGAAAGTCAACACACGAATTGATCCATGACGTCGGAGATCGCAATTTGTGGAGCGGCATGCTCGCCCACGCCAGCCGGCAAGGCACTTGATGATGATAATACATAATAAATAAGCAAATACCAGTCTGCACAGGTGAGGCTTGCCCTCGTGTTCGGGTAGTCGCGAGAGAGATTAGGGTGTGCACTACCTGTGAAATCGAATCCATGCATAGTTCATCAAAGGTCACACCCCTCTTTCCCCCTCCCCCCCCCCCACCCCATGGACTTGTCAAAACTTTGGCACCCTCGGAGTCTCTACTAGAAGCAGACGATATCTGAGCTGCCTATGACGTCATTGCCTGGCTCAGATCGTGAGTCACGACTCACCTTAAATTGGTGAACACACTTTTACAGTTTTCAACGCACATCTAGTTTGCATATCTACCTGTCTTTTATAACAAACCTAACAGTTTTACAAACCTATATCTACCTGTCTTTTATAACAAAGCTATGTTTTACTTATCTATATCTACCTGTCTTGCATACCCATATCTACCTATCTTATTATATGCCCATATCTATCAATCTTATATACCCATATATACCTGTCTTATATACCCATGGATACCTGTCTTAGATACCCATATCTACCTATCCTATATACCCATATCTACCTGTCCTATATACTCATATCTTCATGTTTTATATAAACATATCCATGTCTTAAGTATCAATATCTACCTATCTTATATACCCAAATCTACCTTTCTTATGTAACCATATCCACCTGTCTTATATAACCATATCTACATGTCTTATATAACCATATCTACCTGTCTTATATAACCATATCCACCTGTCTCATATACCTATATCTACTTGTCTTATATAATCAGATCTACATGTCTTATATACCCATATCTACCTATCTTATATAACCATATCTTTCTGTCTTATATACCCATATGTCTTATATCTTCTTCTTCTGCGTTCATCTAGAGTTTTTTTTTTTTTTTTGGTTTGTTTTTTTTCGGACGTGATTGCGTTGTGCCTGTTGGCAGCAGAGCTGCGTTTTTGTACCGTTAGGCCGACACATCCGACAATATATGTCTTATATAACCATATCTACCTATCTTGTATAACCATATCTACCCATCATATATAGCCATATCTACATATCTTATATAACCATATCTATCTGTCTTATATACCATATCTATTATAATCATATCCATCTGTCTTATATAACATATCTGTCTGTCTTATATAACCATATGAACCTGTCTTATGTAACGATATCTATCTATCTTATATAAACATGTCTGTCTGTCTTATATAACCATATTTACTAATCATATACAACTATATCTACCTGTCGTATATAACCATATCTACCTGTCTTATATACCCATATCTACCAATCTTATATACCATATCGACCTGTCTTATATAACCATATTTACCCGTCTTATATAACCATATCTACCTGTCATATATAACCATATCTACCTATATTATATACTCATATCTACCTCTCATATGTAACCATATCTACCTGTAATATGCAACTATATCTACCTGTCTTATATACTCATATCTGCCTGTCTTATATAACCGTATCCACCTGTCCTATATTTCACTTTGCCATTTACCTGTCTTTTATTTCACTGCGCCGCTTCTCGGAAAGCGATTGGCTGAAACTTCAAAAGAGAACCAACGCCAAGTCTAGAATTGTGATTACGGTACTTCAACAAATAGGTCACGGACAGCTCCCCCAAGGAGATCCAGGTATAGTTACGTCCGTTGACCCCAGATTCACCTGGGTCATGTACGCCAATCAGCAGTCACTATAGCCAGTGGGCGGGGTTACTGCCCACGAACATGGCAGTAGCTGGTAGCTGATTGGTTTGTCTTTCAACGACCGTTAACAAAAGGCTGGACCGTCTGATATGTACTTCCCACAAGGCTGCCTTCTTGCCTGGGACTTACCACATTTCTAGTTGTCAAACATCCACCTACCTGTCACATTTCTAGCTGTCAAAGATCCTCCTACCTGTCACATTATCCGGTTTAGTTCATTATCAAGGCATTGCTAGAAGACATATTTTACTCCCTGCCATTCACGTCCATATCTGCTTGTCACCAATATCTGCTCGTCACCAATATCTGCTCGTCACCCATATCTGCTCGTCACCCATATCTGCTCGTCACCCATATCTGCTCGTCACCCATATCTGCTCGTCTACCATTTCTGTTTATCGCGTATACCCCTTCACTTACATTCATCCGCCTTCCACTCATCTCTACTTTTCACCGACATCTGCCATGTACTCATCTACCCCTCCCCCACCCCACATCTTCCATCCACTCATCTACCCCTCCCCCCACATCTTCCATCCACTCATCTGTCCACTATACATCTGCCTTCAACACATCTTCCTCCACATTTGCCTTCCACTCAGTCCCCTCCCCCACACACATCTGCCTTCCACACATCTCCCCCACCCCCACATCTGCCTTCCACTCATTATCCCTCACACCTACCTTCCAAACATCTCACCCCCCCCCCACATCTGCCTTCCACACATCTCCCTCCCCCACAACCCCCCACATCTCTCCACCCCCACATCTCTCCACCCCCACATCTGCCTCTACACAACTTCCCTCCACATCTGCCTTCCACACATCTTTCCTCCATATATGCCCTCCACACATCTTCCCCCCACATCTGCCTTCCACACATCTCCCTTCCCCCTCCCACATCTTCCTTCCACACATTTTCCCCCACATCTATCTTCCACACATCCCCCCACATCTGCCTTCCACATATCTGCCTTCCACACATCTGCCTTCCACACATCTGCCTTCCACACTTCTTCCTTCCAAACACCTGTCTTCCACTCAACTTCCCGACATCTCTCTTCCACATCTGCCTTCCAAACATCTGTCTTCCATTCATCTTCTCTTCTCCCACATCTGCTCTCCACACATCTGCCTTCCACACATCTTCCCGCAAATCCACATACATATCTGCCCCTAAACGTCTGCATTCCACACATCTTCCCGCATACACACATATCTTCCCCCACACATCTACCTTTCACATATCTGCCTTCCACACATCTGCCTACCACACATCTGTCCATCACACATCTGCCCACCACACATCTGCCCACCACACATCTGCCCACCACACATCTGCCTTCCACACATCTCCACCGCCTCAGAATACTCCCCACACACATCTCCCCCCCCCCCCACACACACACACAAACACACACACAACTCCCCCATACACAAATATCCCCACACACATCTTCCTACACACACACACACACACATCTCCCCCCCCCCCACACACACACACACATATATATATATATATATATCTGGCATCAGCCAGATAAATGAACGGATGGAGTGGATGGACGGATGAAAGTCGACTGGACATTGACACATCAACAACAACAAGGCTTGTCACTGACATCAACAACAAGGCTTGTCAACGGCAGGCGGATGGATCTCATGTTGTCCTATAATGGCCCGATCTCTTTCCTCAGCGCGGCCTGTCGAAAGTGTCGCGCAAAGTTCGAAATCCTTAGCTCCAGCGACAAACCCCTATGTGTCTCCGAGGAAATATGATCGCCAGCGATGGGCAGGCAGATATTGCTTAAAGATATTCCATGGGTTCCTAGTGCAGTGGGGATAGAACTATAGCTATCCTGTATCATCATCGCTGTTAACACCGCCATCACAATCTTACCACAAATTAGTTATCTCTACTAGTCCTCCCCCTTCGCACGTCCTACCCTGCCCCTGTCTCTCCGGCTGCAACCCAGTGAGTGGGTCTCCCTGTGACCCCACGTCTAATGATGTCACTCCTAACTAGTCCCCCGATCTCTTCTTGCCATCTCCCTCTCTCCCTCTCCCTAGATCTGCCAGGCGCATCACGTGACCACGTATCAGGTTCCGTTGTTCCAGTTACGCACATGACCAGACCCCCAGCTCTCGGCACGCGCGCATTCTCCTCGCTTCAGCGCACGCGCAGAACCAAATTCTCGATCTCCTCCGTCACTTAATTAATATGCAAAAACTCTAATATGCCGCTATGACATGATATCTCCAGTTCTCTTCTATTTTGCCGGCGGGAATTCGCTCCTTCTCTCCAAAAATGAAAGATCCTATTTTCAGATAATAATGATAATAATAATTTGGACATTTTTGTGTGGGATAACGTGTGCCTTTCTCTGTGCTGTAACGTGAGCCTTTCTATGTGATTTAACGTGAGCCTTTCTCTGTGATTTAACGTGTGCCTTTCTCTGAGCGGAAACGTGCGCCTTTCTCTGTGATTTAACGTGCGCCTTTCTCAGTGCGATAACGTGCGCCTTTCTCTGTACGGTAAGATGCGCCTTTCTCTATGATTTAACGTGCGCTTTCTCTGTGATTTACGTGCACCTTCCTCTACGCGGTAACGTACGGCTTTGTCTTTGCGGCAATGTGCGCCTTTCTCTGTGATTTAACGTGCGCCTTTCTCTGTGATTTAACGTGCGCCTTTTCTGTGCGATAACGTGCGCCTTTCTCTGTGAATTAGCGTGCGCCTTTCTCTGTGATTTAATGTGCGCCTGTCTCTGTACGGTGACTTGCGCCTTTCTCTGTGCGTTAACGTGCGTCTTTCTCTGTACGGTAACGTGCGCCTTTGTCGTGCGGTAACGTGCAACTTTCTCTGGGATTTAACGCACGCCTTTCTCTGTGATTTAACTGCACCTTTCTCTGTGATATATCGTGCACCTTTCTCTGTGATTTAACATGTGCCTTTCCTGTGCAGTAACGTGCACCTTTCTCTGTGATTTAACATGTGCTTTT
The DNA here is from genome assembly GCA_963921405.1 of Cepaea hortensis. Lineage (NCBI taxonomy): Eukaryota > Metazoa > Mollusca > Gastropoda > Stylommatophora > Helicidae > Cepaea > Cepaea hortensis. The sequence continues at coordinate 262,818,857 of OY992876.1, read as the reverse complement.
CTCTGTGCGTTAACGTGCGCCTTTCTCTGCGCGGTAACATGCGCCTTTCTCTGTGATTTAACGTGCGCCTTTCTCTGTGATTTAACGTGCACCTTTCTCTGTGATTTACCGCGCACCTTTCTCTGTGATTTAACGCGCGCCTTTCTCTGTGATTTAACATGCACCTTCCTCTGTGATTTATCGTGCACATTTCTCTGTGTGGTAACATACGCCTTTCTCTGTGGGGGATCGTGCGTCTTTCTCTGTGATTTAACTCGCGCCTTCTCTGTGCAGTAACGTGCGCCTTTCTTTGTGATTTAACGTGCGCCTATCTCTGTGCGGTAACAGTCGTCTTTCTCTGTGATTTAATGTGCACCTTTCTCTGTGGGATAACGCGCACCTTTATCTATGATTTAACGTGCGTCTTTCTCTGTGATTTCACGTGCGCCTTTCTCTATGATCTAACGTGCGCCTTTCTCTGTGATTTACGTGTGCCTTTCTCTACGCGGTAACGTACGTCTTTGTCTGTGCGGCAATGTGCGCCTTTCTCTGTTATTTAACGTCCGCCTTTCTCTATGTGGTCACGTGCGCCTTTCTCTGTGATTTAAGTAAGCCTTTCTCTGTGATTTAGCGTGCGTCTTTATCTGTGATTTAATGTGCCCCTTTCTCTGTGAGGTGACGTGCGTCTTTCTCTGTGCGGTAACGTGCGCTTTTCTCTGTGCGGTAACGTGCGCCTTTCTATAGCGGTAATATTTGCCTTTCTCTGTGATTTAACGTGCGCCTTTCTCTGTGCGGTAACGTGCGCCTTTCTCTGTGATATAACGTGTGCCTTTCTCTGTGATTTAACGTGAGCCTTTCTCTGTGATTTAGCGTGCATCTTTCTCTGTGATTTAATGTGCGCCTTTCTCTGTGATTTAACGTGCGCCTTTCTCTGTGCGGTAACTTGCGCCTTTCTCTGTGCGGTAACGTACGCCTTTCTTTGTGCGGGAATTTGCGCCTTTCTTTGTGATTTAACTTGCGCCTTTCTCTGTGCGGTAACGTGCGCCTTTCTCTGTGATTTAACGTGCGCCTTTCTCTGTGCGGTAATGTGCACCTTTCTCTATGCGGTAACGTGTGCCTTTTTCTGCGTGGTAACGTGCGCTTTTCTCTCCGCGGTGACGTGCGCCTTTCGCTGTGATGTAACGTGCGCCTACCTCTGTGCGGTAACGTGCGCCTTTCTCTGTGCGGTGACGTGCACCATTGTCTGTGCATTAACGTGTGTCTTTCTCTGTGCTGTGATGTGTACATTTCTCTGTGTGGTGACGTGTGCCTTTCCATATGGGATAACACCCGGTGAAATGAAGTCGACCCTCTAACCTTTTAAACACTATTTTTGAAACCCTCATTGGTCATATCATCATCATGTGCCATGCCGATAGGCGTGGGTGGCCATGTTTCGGCATCTCACGCGATCACCAGAGTCGTGGATCAACATTTGTGTTCTTGTCCGACCATACTCCCTGAAGCAACTCATCCCAAGGCCTCCCATCCTTAGGTATCCCTCGCGGCTCTGTCGTGTCCTCTCTATATTTTTTAATTTCTGTTTAATCTTCTCTTCTCCGTGAGGTTTTAAGCCTTCCTCTAATTCTGTCCCTGTTTATTCCAGACAAAGGGTTTTTCTAGTTATACCATTCTCAGTTTTTCTAGTTATACCATTCTCAGGTTTTCTAGTTATACAATTCTCAGATTTTCTAGGTATACAAATCTCAGGTTTTCTAGTTATACAATTCTCATTTTGTCTAATTTTACCATTCTCAGGTTTTCTAGTTACACCATTCTCAGGTTTTCTAGTTATACCATTCTCAGGTTTTCTAGTTATACCATTCTCAGGTTTTCTAGTTATACAATTCTCAGATGTTCTAGGTATACAAATCTCAGGTTTTCTAGTTATACAATTCTCATTTTTTCTAATTTTACCATTCTCAGGTTTTCTAGTTACACCATTCTCAGGTTTTCTAGTTATACCATTCTCAGGTTTTCTAGTTATACCATTCTCAGGTTTTCTAGTTATAGTTATACCATTCTCAGGTTTTCTAGTTATACAATTCTCATTTTGTCTAATTTTACCATTCTCAGGTTTTCTAGTTACACCATTCTCAGGTTTTCTAGTTATACCATTCTCAGGTTTTCTAGTTATACCATTCTCAGGTTTTCTAGTTATACCATTCTCAGGTTTTCTAGTTATACCATTCTCAGGTTTTCTAGTTATAGTTATACCATTCTCAGGTTTTCTAGTTATACAATTCTCATTTTTTCTAATTTTACCATTCTCAGGTTTTCTAGTTACACCATTCTCAGGTTTTCTAGTTATACCATTCTCAGGTTTTCTAGTTATACAATTCTCAGATGTTCTAGGTATACAAATCTCAGGTTTTCTAGTTATACAATTCTCATTTTTTCTAATTTTACCATTCTCAGGTTTTCTAGTTACACCATTCTCAGGTTTTCTAGTTATACCATTCTCAGGTTTTCTAGTTATACCATTCTCAGGTTTTCTAGTTATAGTTATACCATTCTCAGGTTTTCTAGTTATACAATTCTCATTTTGTCTAATTTTACCATTCTCAGGTTTTCTAGTTACACCATTCTCAGGTTTTCTAGTTATACCATTCTCAGGTTTTCTAGTTATACCATTCCCAGGTTTTCTAGTTACACCATTCTCAGGTTTTCTAGTTACACCATTCTCAGGTTTTCTAGTTATACCATTCTCAGGTTTTCTAGTTATACCATTCTCAGGTTTTCTAGTTATAGTTATACCATTCTCAGGTTTTCTAGTTATACAATTCTAATTTTGTCTAATTTTACCATTCTCAGGTTTTCTAGTTACACCATTCTCAGGTTTTCTAGTTATACCATTCTCAGGTTTTCTAGTTATACCATTCTCAGGTTTTCTAGTTATACCATTCTCAGGTTTTCTAGTTATACCATTCTCAGGTTTTCTAGTTATACCATTCTCAGGTTTTCTAGTTATAGTTATACCATTCTCAGGTTTTCTAGTTATACCATTCTCAGGTTTTCAAGTTATACCATTCTCAGGTTTTCTAGTTACACCATTCTCAGGTTTTCTAGTTATACCATTCTCAGGTTTTCTAGTTATACAATTCTCAGATGTTCTAGGTATACAAATCTCAGGTTTTCTAGTTATACAATTCTCATTTTTTCTAATTTTACCATTCTCAGGTTTTCTAGTTACACCATTCTCAGGTTTTCTAGTTATACCATTCTCAGGTTTTCTAGTTATACCATTCTCAGGTTTTCTAGGTATACCATTCTCAGGTTTTCTAGTTATAGTTATACCATTCTCAGGTTTTCTAGTTATATCATTCTCTGGTTTTCTAGTTATTCCATCCTCAGGTTTTCTAGTTATACCATTCTCAGGTTTTCTCAATGAATGTCCTACCCAGCGCCAGCGTATTTTCTACGCAACTTGTTCACATGTGCTTGTATAGTTCTCTTCATGAGCTCCACATTGGTTCACATGTGCTTGTCTAGTTCTCTTCATGAGCTCCACATTGGTTCACATGTGCTTGTCTAGTTCTCTTTATGAGCTCCACATTGGTTCACATGTGCTTGTCTAGTTCTCTTCATGAGCTCCACATTGGTTCACATGTGCTTGTCTAGTTCTCTTCATGAGCTCCACATTGGTTCACATGTGCTTGTCTAGTTCTCTTCATGAGCTCCACATTGGTTCACATGTGCTTGTCTAGTTCTCTTCATGAGCTCCACATTGGTTCACATGTGCTTGTCTAGTTCTCTTCATGAGCTCCACATTGGATCACATGTGCTTGTCTAGTTCTCTTCATGAGCTCCACATTGGTTCACATGTGCTTGTCTAGTTCTCTTCATGAGCTCTACATTGGTTCACATGTGCTTGTCTAGTTCTCTTCATGAGCTCTACGTTGGTTCACATGTGCTTGTCTAGTTCTCTTCATGAGCTCCACATTGGTTCACATGTGCTTGTCTAGTTCTCTTCATGAGCTCCACATTGGTTCACATGTGCTTGTCTAGTTCTCTCCATGAGCTCTACATTGGTTCACATGTGCTTGTCTAGTTCTCTTCATGAGCTCTACATTGGTTCACTGATATTTGTTTATTTCTCTCCATGAGCTCCGCATGGTTGATTCTGCGACGGCAAGCTAATAAACATAAAACTGTATAATAAATCACAAACAGTGAATACATGCTGAGGTTGATTGCAACGACCAGTACAAGAGATGCTTGTACTTAGGGCTGAGTGTGGGCTCGTTAGCCTTGCTGAAAGAGAGTTGCGCTAACGGCCAGAGCGCGGTCGGACCAGATTTCGACACTTGCGTTCATCGTTCGCTAAGTGAGGGAAATATTGACCAGCCATGAATGCGCGAACTCCGACCTACAGAATGTGATGAACGCGTCACCAGAATGTGATGATCACGTCACCAGAATGCGATTAACACGTCACCAGAATGTAGTGAACACGTCACCAGAATGCAATGAACAAGTCACCAGAATGTAATGAACACGTCACCAGAATGTAATGAACAAGTCATTAGAATGTAATGAACACGTCACCAGAATGTAATGATCACGTCACCAGAATGTAATGATCACGTCACCAGAATGTAGTGAACACGTCACCAGAATGTAGTGAACACGTCACCAGAATGTGATGAACACGTCACCAGAATGTGATTACCACGTCAACAGAATGTGATTAACACGTCACCAGAATGTGATGATCACGTCACCAGAATGTGATTAACACGTCACCAGAATGTGATTAACACGTCACCAGAATGTGATGATCAAATGACAGCTCCAGGGCTGCCTCGGGACACATTGTAGTTTTATGCAACTGTTGAGAATTGTGTTTGTGGTTCAGGCTGTATGTTTGTACGTTCACAGTTTTATGAAGTCTTGTGTTTGCGATTCGGGCGGTAGGTTTGTATATTCACAGTTATGTTATAGCTTGTGTTTGTAATTCAGGCTGTATGTTTGTTAGTTGATAGCTATATCATTGCTTGTGTGTGTGACTCAGTTTATTTGTTTGTATGTTGACGGCTGTATCAAAGCTTATGTTTGTATCTGAGTCTGCATGTTTGTATGTTGACAGCTATATCACAGCTTGTGTCTATAATTGAGTATATGTTTGTATATGTTTCTGCAGCTGCGAATGGAGTTCCGGAATGATGGACCGAAACCCTCGAAATGAGTTCAGCTTCTGGTCAGCTCCACAGGTGAGTTTGTTTGTTAGCAGTGTGTCGTCTCTTACCTGTTGAATGTCTCTCGTGTCTTAGTGTCTCTTCTGTTAAATATTTTTCGTCTGTTACCTGTCTAGGGTTTCTTACCTGTCGCTGGTCTCTAACCTGTCTTTCGTTTGTTACCTTTCTTTCGTCTGTTGCCTGTCTTTCGTGTTACCTGTCTCTTGTATGTTACCTGTCTCTCGTCTGTTACCTGCGTAATGTGTCTCGAATCTTGTGCATTAAATGTCTTCGTCTCCGTTGAATATCTCGCCTCTCTCGTGTGTTGAACATTCCTCGTATCTCGTGTAATAAATATTCCTCGCCCGTTGTCTGTGAATGCCCCACGCATTCTGTCTGAATGTTCCTTTGTGGAACAACACAAATACAGACTCATAAATTCCACTAAAACAGAGCCGACATGTATGCTGCATGTGAGTCGGGGCTTAACCATTGAATTGTTACTTTCAGCTTGTCACGGTCTGCGTTAGTACTGTACATTAGTTTAGTTTAGTTTAGTCGTTGGATCAACATCACGGCACACGGTTTAACCCATAAGTGCTCCGTTTTCCTCCTAACTCAAGCCTGAGTCTGGAGAAACTCAGCTCATACAAGATGATGACATCTAGGGGTTGGGGGGGGGGGGGGGGTAATGACTTCTGCGAGCTGTTGTAGTATTGCTGGGATCTCTCAGTGAAGACTACACATACAAGTAGATCCCGGAGTCTGGTCAGACAGACAGACAGACAGACAGACAGACAGACAGACAGACAGACAGACAGACAGACAGACAGACAGTATTTATGGGCTCTCTCTATGATTTCACTGTAAAGAAAACTGCACATGCGAGTAGTTCCCACACTGGTAAGAGAGAGAGAGAGAGAGAGAGAGAGAGAGAGAGAGAGAGAGAGAGAGAGAGAGGAGAGAGAGAGAGAGAGGAGAGAGAGAGAAGGAGAGAGAGAGAGAGAGAGAGAGAGAGAACAAACGAACGAACGAACAATCTTTATTTTCAAAGGGTTAAGAATTGGGCACGCAGGCCCGTCTGACATTCTGCCCTTCTTCTTTCTTTCCTCTCATACATTCTTTCATTCAACGTCACTTATGAAGCAAATATTTGACAACAAAGAACAATAAGGATTAAAACGCATGAAAATTAAGTAATAATACATGACTCACTGAGGCAATGTTTAACATGGGTATTATAAATACCTAAGGAAGGTGTAACGTGCCATACATATGGGAATGTTTTTTAGCTAGTTGACGTTTGAGATAATTTACCCTTATTATTGTCTTTTTTGTTGTTTGTTTGTTTTGTTTTTTGTTTTTTTGTTTTTGTTTATGGGGGAATGTAGTCTGTACTGAGGTAGTGTTCAAACAGGTATAATGATTGGTGGTGTCTTTGATTTCTTGTGGAAGATTGTTCCACAACTGAGCGGCAGAGTATGTTAAGCTTGTTTTATATAAGTCTATCCTAGGTTTAGGGACATGAATGATGTTTAGTCGTTCGCTATGTCTTGCGTTATATTTAAACAATGGCCAATGGTAGCTTGGAGCATTTTGAAATAGTATTTTGTGAATTAGTTTAGCCTTATTAAATAGTAGGCGTTTGTGGAATGGCAGTAACTGAAGACGTTTATGTAAGTTAGAATTTTCGATAAGCTTTTCACCATTAATTAAACGCACTGCTCTTTTCTGGAGTGAATAAAGGCGTTTTGTTATTGATTTGGAGCACCCATCCCAGATTGTGGAGCAATAATCAATATGTGTTTGTATATGGGAACTATAGAATATCTTTCTTGTGTTTTCGTCAAGGAAACTTTTAATTTTGGCAAGTTGATATACTTTTTTGGCTATTTGTTTAACGAGAGCATGAACATGGGAGTTAAAGGTTAGATTTTGATCAACGATGAGACCCAGTGCCTTGTGCTCGGTTACACATTCTACAGGCGTGCTACCAATGTGCAGGTGAAGAGCTCTCTGCGAGTTTAGACTGTGAAGTCTTTACCTGTCTGCTATTAACATAGATTTTGTTTTAGAAATGTTAATTTGCATGCGGTTTGCATGAGTCCAGTTAACTACACTATTTATATCCTGTTGCAGGGATGATTCTAGCATATTACAATCAATAGCGTTTGTATATACTGTGCAGTCGGGTGCAAATGGACCGCAGGACGACGAAAGATGTAAGGAAAGATCATTTATATAAATGGCGAATAACAGAGGGCCAAGTATAGACCCCTGAGGTACCTGAGGTACTCCAATATTAATTGTAATGGCTTGAGATAAAGATTTATTGTGTGATATTACTTGTTTTCTGTCTAATAAAATGATTTTACTAATGTGACTATATTAAAGCTTACTTTCAATGTTTCTAGTTTTTTAAATTAGAATACTATGATCTGTCACATCGAATGCTTTTCTACAGTCTATAAACACCACTCCACATAGAGTATTGTTGTTAATATTTTGATGCCAGTTTTCTATCATGTTTGTTAGGGCCGTATGACAAGAATATTTTGGCTGAAATCCTGACTGACTGTCAACTATTAGCTTGTGGTGAACTAAGTGTTCTAGTGTTTGTTTGTTGTTGTTTTTTTCTGAATGTGCTTTTCTAGTTGTTTGGATAGTGCTGATAATATGGAAATTGGCCTATAATTACTCATGAGACGATCTTCTAATGACCCATTTTTAAAATGAGGATACACTTCAGCGATTTTAAAGGCTGATGGGAAGTGATCTTTGGTGAGACATTGATTATATATAAAAGTTAGTGACTCACAGATCGCCGGTGCAGCATGAGAGAGAGAGAGAGAGAGAGAGAGAGAGAGAGAGAGAGAGAGAGAGAGAGAGAGAGAGAGAGAGCGAGAAAGAGAGAGAGAGAGAGAGAGAGAGAGAGTTCAGGGGACATGTGTAGTATTGCCGGGCTCTCTCTTTGATTTCACTGTAAAGAAGACTGCACATACAAGTAGATCACGGAGACTGGTTAGAGAGAGAGAGAGAGAGAGAGAGAGAGAGAGAGAGAGAGAGAGAGAGAGAGAGAGAGAGTTCAGGGGACATGTATAGTATTGCCGGGCTCTCTCTGTGATTTCACTGTAAAGAAGACTGCACATACAAGTGGAGTCTGGTTAGAGAGAGATAGAGAGAGAGAGAGAGAGAGAGAGAGAGAGAGAGCGGGGGGTGGGGGGGGGGGGGGGGGTAGTTGTCTTTTTCCTGGATCGCGGTCTCAATTAAGAGACGTGTACCCCGAGAGCCGTGACGAAAAGTACATCCATGGCAGAACCCCCATCCCTGGGGTATATAGAAAGCCCTAAACCTGGGATATTTGCATCCCCAATCCAGGGATATTTGCTGATCCCCCAACTCTGGGATTTATGCAGCCTGTTATCTTATTATAGTGGTGAACAGGTCGGTTATGATAGTAATGGTGGTATTAATGATGATGATGATGATGATGATGATGATGATGATGATGATGATGATGATGATGATGATGATGATGATGATGATGATGATGATGATGATGATGATGATGATGATGATGATGATGATGATGATGATGATGATGATGATGATGATGATGGTGGTGGTAATGATGGTGCTGACGATAATGATGATAACAGTAATGATAATTATGGCGATGATTATATTGGTGATGATAATAATGGTGATGACAATAATAATGGAAATCATAATTATGGCGATGATAATGGTGGTGATGATGATAATGATGACACTGATGATTATGATAATGGTGATGATGATTATAATAATGATGATGACGATAACGAGGGGACAATGATAAAGTGCAGGTATCAACAACCACATATAATAAACCAGAACAACCTGCAAGCCCAGAAACCCTCAACTGGCAACACACGTGCACCTGACCCCGGACTTGGCCAAGATGGATGGCGCGGCAGACATACAAATGTTGATAAAGCTACCCATGTTCTTAATGGCGGGGTCTTAATGGTGAAGGCGAGGGCCGGGGCTGTGAGGAAATGTGCCAAACTGAAAGGGGCGGCATAGATAATAATCATTCAAACTGCCGATCCTCAAGTAGCAGGGGCCTAGGCTGACAGCCTTAGGTCAGGGCCGCCTTCTTAATCAGGAGAAAACAGCTTGCTTCTTGATCCAGGCGTGACGTCAGAATGGCTTGTAATAATTAAAGTAAGCGACCTTGCGTAATGAGATCCCTGGTTGTTTTCTTTTAATGATTCCTGCCCTAGGACATGAACACGATCGCGTGGAGGAGGGGTGGGGGGGGGGGGGTGGCTGTCCTCCGTGGGTGCAAACAGTGTCAAGTGTTGGGTAGGCGTGTCTTCATGACATCCCATGGCCCTAATGGCATTCTTCGGGCACGTTCTGCTTGTGTATGTCTGTTGGTGTGTGTGTATGTGTGTTTATGTGGCTGTTGGTATGCGTTTATGTGGGTGTTGGTATGTAGTTGTGTGTGTCTGAATGTAATTATGTATGTGTATGTATGTGTCTTTTTCTATATCTGTTTTTGTTTAAAAGTTTTTTTTTCAATGTTTGATTTATTTGGTTGTTACGGAATTAGAGGTTTGAAGATTGAGTATAACCCACCACTGGCAACGCTGATCGTATTCCTGCACGAACCTTAAGCCTTGTCCACGTCAGATTGGAAGCACTAGACTCGAGTTTCGCTCTCGTTTGAGTTCGTCAGTAGTGCATATCCCAGACTGGACCTGGGATCGAAATCCCTGAGGCGGGTGTGTAACCACACATGGTCAATTGCTTTATATGTAACATAAAATAACTCTTTTTCTAGCGTCATTTCGCAGAAATTTCGCTAAATCGGGATCCTAGAAACGACAATTTTACTCCGTTTCCGAAATGAGCTTAAAAATGCTACCGCTATCCGCCATGTTGCTTGATCATGTCTTCCCAGGTGAGTGAAAACTCAGATCAACAGCAGAAGTAGGCAGACGATAGGTAGACCGAGCAATTTCTAATGTGAAGAGGCAAATTCCTAGCAATAATTCTAAAAATAGAGGAAAATAACTTGTCCTAGCTGCCGAGTGAAGAGCTGAAAGCAGTGCGGGGAGTGATCAAAGATGAGTGAGTCGCTTTGGTTCAATGGATATGACGTTGTGATGGCTATGGTCTGATAGCGGTGGAGTAAAGGTTTGATGCTAGCTCTCAATGTTCGCTACAGGAGGTAGAGACTGGCTGCATCCAGGCTTGGGAACTGAGATGATCCAAACACGTGACATGCCCACACCAGACTCCTGGCACGTGACTTGCTATTTATATTTCTTCCAGATGAAAAATCACGTCTTGACAAGGCAGAGGGATCGACTTCATTGCACCGGGTTTTATCCCACATGGCTCGGTCTCTTTCCGCAGGACGAACTGCCGAAAACGTCTCACAAAGCACGAACTCCGTAGCTCCAGCGACGACCCCAGGAGTTTCCTAGGAAATCGCACCCGTGAACTGAAAGACGTAGCCCAGAATCGAACCCACAAGCTTCGGGGCGCGAGGCAGGCGTTCAGTAGTTGGCCATTGCTTTCAGAACGAGAACTCGACGTTGAAGTGCCACTGACCGGTGTAGGGGTTGATACCGCTAACCTGCTGTCAGTGCATCGGAAGTTTACGTGCAAGCTCATGAAGCCCTGCGGCCGCTTAGTTCTCTAAGGACAAAGCACTGAACTTACAATTGGCTAGAAGATTAACCTGGAGTTGACCGCAGTTCTCTAAGGACAAAGCACTGAACTTACAATTGGCTAGAAGATTAACCTCGAGTTAAGCGCGACGTCCTGAAACAGATGTGTGAAATATAAAAAATGAAAATAAATAAACGCACGCTGCCAAGGAGTTATAAGCTCGGTAGAGAGTAACAGAAATGAATACTTATTGCCAAAAAGTTGATAGCTGGGCAGAGAGTGACAGAAATACATGTTGCCAAAGAGTTGAAAGCTTTATAGAGAGTGACGGAAATAAATATATATTGCCAAAATGTTGATAGCTGGGCAGAGAGTGACAGAAATACTTATTGCCAAAGAGTTGAAAGCTCTATAGAGAGTGACAGAAATAAATACATATTTCTAAATATATTACAACCTATACTAATTATCGTTATACTGACTTCAGTCATCATCTTTCACTTTTGCCGTCAAGCGTCGTAGGGAGGATTTAATTGGCCTTCAAGCGCCGGATGGGTGGCACCGGATAGTGTCATTACGTGTGATTGTACAATGTCTTGGATGTCGCTAATCCGTTTTTTTATCGGGCGTCCTCTTGTTCTCGTAGCAGATCTTCTTTGATGCAGGACCAGTGCTGGTATTTCTTGGTGTTGCATTCTAACGAGATGACCGAACCAGTTGATATTCATCCTTTCAATATATGAGACGCACGGTGTTGAATACACTGTCTGTGTGATATCACCGGTTAGTTGGACTAAAATACTGACTTCTCGTCCTTAACCTGGGGACGTAAATTACAAGTAATTCAGAAGTCGGAGTGGGTTCGCCTGATGACGAGAGACATTGGACTAGGGAAAGCTAATCCGCACGCAAAAATCAATGCACTAGAAGTAGCACGTGTATGGACTAAGCTTGAGTTCACAGCGAGTGATCGCAAAAACTCATGTCTGACCCTGTCTCGGATAGTTACATCTGCAGCTCTTCTCCAGCATCTCATCTCGCAGGTGTGGATTTTGCATACGGGTGATTTGGATACTGTCCAATTATGACTTTGGTAGCATAGGGTTGGTGTGACTATTCTATTTATTATCTGTCGTTTTGCGGTTAAAGGTATATTATATATTTATATATGTGTATTGGTGGCAGTTTTCATTCATAATCATCATCATCATCATCTTCCACTGTTGCCGTCAAGCGTCGTGGGGGAGGTATTACAAGCGGAAAATCTCAAATCGTGAAGGGAGAAAACTGCAGTCACAATAGTACAATTTCATGGTTACTTCCCTTGCACGTATGTTGTGGAATTGAGGGCCAGAAGGATATCGTTATTCTGCCTATTATTGTTGTTCCCGCAGTCTGTGATTGTTTGCACAATTATTGTCTGTGATTGTTTGCACAATTATTCGTTTTGATGAACTGATGGTTGAGTAGTTAGAGTATCGGCCTCTCTGCTTCCTGGGAAATGAAGGCAATTGTGTCAATGTAATAGAAATGTTTGAACCAGAACCCTAACGGATATAGAGAGAGGCTGTTCCCAGAGCCAGCCAGCCAGCCTATTCCCCTCACCCCTTATAGTCATGAAGGACATCAGGCACTATGCCAGTGTGTAATGATGATAGCGTTTACAGACATCGTCACACCACCTCCAACCCTCTTTAAGTGTATGTGTTAGTTTTGTTTCGTTGAAATTTCCAACTGTGGTCTCACACATGTTATTTTAATAAACTATAAACTCTCCAGTTGTTGTGAGATAAGTGAACTAGTCTTGTTGTGGACAGATAAGTGAGTGTTTTGTTGTGGTGAGATAAGTGAGTTAGTCTTTACTGAGATAAGTGAGTGTCATGTTGTGGTGAGATGAGTGAACTAGTCTTGTTGTGGTGAGATAATGAACTACTCTTGTTGCTGTGAGATAAGTGAACTAGTCTTGTTGTGGTGATATAACTCAGCTGGTCTTGTTGTGGTGAGATAAGTGTCTTGTTGTGGTGAGATAAGTGTCTTGTTGTGGTGAGATAAGTGTCTTGTTGTGGTAAGATAAGTGAGTTAGTCTTGTGGTGTGATAACTGAGTTGGTCTTGTTGTGGTGAGATAAGTAAACTAGTCTTGTTGAAGTGAGATAACTGAGTTGGACTTGTTGTCGACTGTTGTGGTGAGATAAGTGAGTGTCTTGTTGTGGTGAGATAAGTAAGTTAGTCTTGTTGTTGTGAGATAAGTGAGTGTCTTGTTGTGGTGAGATAAGTGAGTTATTGTTATTATGGTGAGATAAGTGAGTCTCTTGTTGTGGTGAGATAAGTGAGTGTCTTGTTGTGGTGAGATAAGTAAGTTAGTCTTGTTGTTGTGAGATAAGTGAGTGTCTTGTTGTGGTGAGATAAGTGAGTTATTGTTATTATGGTGAGATAAGTGAGTCTCTTGTTGTGGTGAGATAAGTGAGTGTCTTATTGTGGTGAGATAAGTGAGTGTCTTGTTGTGGTGAGATAAGTGAGTTATTGTTATTATGGTGAGATAAGTGAGTCTCTTGTTGTGGTGAGATAAGTGAGTGTCTTATTGTGGTGAGATAAGTGAGTGTCTTGTTGTGGTGGGATAAGTGAGTTAGTCTTGTTGTGGTGAGATAAGCGAGTTAGTCTAATTGTGGTGAGACAAGTGTCTTGTTGTGGTTAGATAAGTGAGTGTCTTGTTGAGGTGAGAGAAGTCAGTGTTTTATTGTGGTGGCATAAGTCAGTGTTTTATTGTGGTGAGATAAGTGAGTTAGTCTTTTTGTGGTGAGATAAGTATCTTGTTGTGGTGAGAAAAATGAGTATCTTGTTGTGGTGAGATAAGTGAGTGTTCTGTTGTGGTGAGATAAGTGAGTGTCTTGTTGTGGTGAGATAAGTGAATTGGTCTTGTTGTTGTGAGATAAGTGAGTGTCTTGCTGTGGTGAGATTAGTGAGTATTGCTGTGGTGAGATAAGTGAGTATTGCTGTGGTGAGATAAGTGAACTAGTCATGTTGTGATGAGATAAATGAGTGTCTTGTTGTGGTGAGATAAGTGAACTAGTCGTGTTGTGATGAGATAAGTGAGTGTCTTGTTGTAGTGAGATAAGTGAGCGTCTTGTTTTGGTGAGATAAGTAAGTGTCTTGTTGTGGTGAGATAAGTGAGTTAGTTTTGTTGTGGTGATATAAGTGAGTTAGTCTTGTTGTGGTGAGGTAAGTGAGTGTCTTTTTCTTGTGAGATAAGTGAGTGGCTTGGTGTGGTGAGATAAGTGAGTTAGCCTTGTTGTGGTGAAATAAGTGAATTTGTAGTTTTGTGAGATAAGTGAGTGTCTTGTTGTGGTGAGATAAGTGAATGTCTTGATGCGGTGAGATAAGTGAGTGTCTTATTGTAGTGAGATATGCGAGTGTCTTGTTGTGAGATAAGTGAGTGTCTTGTTGTGGTGAGACAAGTGAATGTCTTTTTGTAGAGAGATAAGTGAGTTCGTCTTGTTGTGGTGAGATAAGTGAGTGTCTTGTTGTTGTGAGATAAGTTAGTGTCTTGTTGTGGTGAGATAAATGAGTGTATTGTTGTAGAGAGATAAGTGAGTTAGTCTTGTTGTGGTGAAATAAATGAGTGTCTTGTTGTGATGAGATAAGTGAGTTAGTCTTGTTGTTGTGAGATAAGTGAGTTAGTCTTGTTGTGGTGAGATAAGTGAGTTAGTCTTTTTGTGGTGAGATAAGCGTCTTATTGTGGTGAGATAAGTGAGTTAGTCTTTTTGTGGTGAGATAAGTGAGTTAGTCTTTTTGTGGTGAGATAAGTGAGTTAGTCTTGTTGTGGTGAGATAAGTGAGTTAGTCTTGTTGTAGAGAGATAAGTGAGTTAGTCTTGTTGTGAGATAAGTGAGTTAGTCTTGTTGTGGTGAGATAAGTGAGTTAGTCTTGTTGTGGTGAGATAAGTGAGTTAGTCTTGTTGTTGTGAGATAGGTGAGTGTCTTTTTGTGCTGATATAAGCGTCTTATTGTGGTGAGATAAGTGAGTTAGTCTTGTTGTAGAGAGATAAGTGAGTTAGTCTTGTTGTGGTGAAATAAATGAGTGTCTTTTTGTGCTGATATAAGCGTCTTATTGTGGTGAGATAAGTGAGTTAGTCTTTTTGTGGTGAGATAAGTGAGTGTCTTGTTGTGGTGAGATAAGTGAGTGTCTTGTTGTGGTGAGATAAGTGAATTGGTCTTGTTGTTGTGAGATAAGTGAGTGTCTTGCTGTGGTGAGATTAGTGAGTATTGCTGTGGTGAGATAAGTGAGTGTTCTGTTATGGTGAGATAAGTGAGTGTCTTGCTGTGGTGAGATTAGTGAGTATTGCTGTGGTGAGATAAGTGAGTGTTCTGTTGTGGTGAGATAAGTGAGTGTCTTGTTGTGGTGAGATAAGTGAATTGGTCTTGTTGTTGTGAGATAAGTGAGTGTCTTGCTGTGGTGAGATTAGTGAGTATTGCTGTGGTGAGATAAGTGAACTAGTCATGTTGTGATGAGATAAATGAGTGTCTTGTTGTGGTGAGATAAGTGAACTAGTCGTGTTGTGATGAGATAAGTGAGTGTCTTGTTGTAGTGAGATAAGTGAGCGTCTTGTTTTGGTGAGATAAGTAAGTGTCTTGTTGTGGTGAGATAAGTGAGTTAGTTTTGTTGTGGTGATATAAGTGAGTTACTCTTGTTGTGAGATAAGTGAGTGTCTTCTTGTTATGAGATAAGTGAGTGTCTTGTTGTAGAGAGATAAATGAGTTAGTCTTGTTGTGGTGAGGTAAGTGAGTGTCTTTTTCTTGTGAGATAAGTGAGTGGCTTGGTGTGGCGAGATAAGTGAGTTAGCCTTGTTGTGGTGAAATAAGTGAATTTGTATTTTTGTGAGATAAGTGAGTGTCTTGTTGTGGTGAGATAAGTGAATGTCTTGATGCGGTGAGATAAGTGAGCGTCTTATTGTAGTGAGATATGCGAGTGTCTTGTTGTGAGATAAGTGAGTGTCTTGTTGTGGTGAGACAAGTGAATGTCTTTTTGTAGAGAGATAAGTGAGTTCGTCTTGTTGTGGTGAGATAAGTGAGTGTCTTGTTGTTGTGAGATAAGTTAGTGTCTTGTTGTGGTGAGATAAATGAGTGTCTTGTTGTAGAGAGATAAGTGAGTTAGTCTTGTTGTGGTGAAATAAATGAGTGTCTTGTTGTGATGAGATAAGTCAGTTGTTCTTGTGATGAAATAAGTGAGTTAGTCTTGTTGTTGTGAGATAGGCGAGTGTCTTTTTGTGCTGATATAAGCGTCTTATTGTGGTGAGATAAGTGAGTTAGTCTTTTTGTGGTGAGATAAGTGAGTTAGTCTTGTTGTGGTGAGATAAGTGAGTTAGTCTTGTTCTGGTGAGATAAGTGAATTAGTCTTGTTGTAGAGAGATAAGTGAGTTAGTCTTGTTGTAGAGAGATAAGTGAGTTAGTCTTGTTGTGGTGAGATAAGTGAGTTAGTCTTGTTGTAGAGAGATAAGTGAGTTAGTCTTGTTGTAGAGAGATAAGTGAGTTAGTCTTGTTGTAGAGAGATAAGTGAGTTAGTCTTGTTGTTGTGAGATAAGTGAGTTAGTCTTGTTGTGGTGAGATAAGTGAGTTAGTCTTGTTGTGGTGAGATAAGTGAGTTAGTCTTGTTGTAGAGAGATAAGTGAGTTAGTCTTGTTGTAGAGAGATAAGTGAGTTAGTCTTGTTGTGGTGAGATAAGTGAGTTAGTCTTGTTGTAGAGAGATAAGTGAGTTAGTCTTGTTGTAGAGAGATAAGTGAGTTAGTCTTGTTGTGGTGAGATAAGTGAGTTAGTCTTGTTGTAGAGAGATAAGTGAGTTAGTCTTGTTGTTGTGAGATAAGTGAGTTAGTCTTGTTGTTGTGAGATAAGTGAGTGTCTTGTTGTTGTGAGATAAGTGAGTTAGTCTTGTTGTAGAGAGATAAGTGAGTTAGTCTTGTTGTAGAGAGATAAGTGAGTTAGTCTTGTTGTGGTGAGATAAGTGAGTTAGTCTTGTTGTAGAGAGATAAGTGAGTTAGTCTTGTTGTAGAGAGATAAGTGAGTTAGTCTTGTTGTGGTGAGATAAGTGAGTTAGTCTTGTTGTAGAGAGATAAGTGAGTTAGTCTTGTTGTAGAGAGATAAGTGAGTTAGTCTTGTTGTGGTGAGATAAGTGAGTTAGTCTTGTTGTAGAGAGATAAGTGAGTTAGTCTTGTTGTAGAGAGATAAGTGAGTTAGTCTTGTTGTTGTGAGATAAGTGAGTTAGTCTTGTTGTGGTGAGATAAGTGAGTTAGTCTTGTTGTGGTGAGATAAGTGAGTTAGTCTTGTTGTAGAGAGATAAGTGAGTTAGTCTTGTTGTAGAGAGATAAGTGAGTTAGTCTTGTTGTGGTGAGATAAGTGAGTTAGTCTTGTTGTAGAGAGATAAGTGAGTTAGTCTTGTTGTAGAGAGATAAGTGAGTTAGTCTTGTTGTAGAGAGATAAGTGAGTTAGTCTTGTTGTAGAGAGATAAGTGAGTTAGTCTTGTTGTGGTGAGATAAGTGAGTTAGTCTTGTTGTAGAGAGATAAGTGAGTTAGTCTTGTTGTAGAGAGATAAGTGAGTTAGTCTTGTTGAGAGAGATAAGTGAGTTAGTCTTGTTGTAGAGAGATAAGTGAGTTAGTCTTGTTGTGGTGAGATAAGTCAGTTAGTCTTGTTGTTGTGAGATAGGTGAGTGTCTTTTTGTGCTGATATAAGCGTCTTATTGTGGTGAGATAAGTGAGTTAGTCTTGTTGTAGAGAGATAAGTGAGTTAGTCTTGTTGTAGAGTGATAAGTTAGTGTCTTGTTGTGATGAGATAAGTGAGTTAGTCTTGTTGTTGTGAGATAAGTTAGTGTCTTGTTGTGGTGAGATAAATGAGTGTCTTGTTGTAGAGAGATAAATGAGTGTCTTGTTGTGGTGAGATAAATGAGTGTCTTGTTGTTGTGAGATAAGTTAGTGTCTTGTTGTTGTGAGATAAGTTAGTGTCTTGTTGTGGTGAGATAAATGAGTGTCTTGTTGTAGAGAGATAAATGAGTGTCTTGTTGTAGAGAGATAAATGAGTGTCTTGTTGTAGAGAGATAAATGAGTGTCTTGTTGTAGAGAGATAAGTGAGTTAGTCTTGTTGTGGTGAAATAAATGAGTGTCTTGTTGTGATGAGATAAGTGAGTTAGTCTTGTTGTGATGAGATAAATGAGTGTCTTGTTGTGATGAGATAAGTCAGTTGTTCTTGTGATGAAATAAGTGAGTTAGTCTTGTTGTTGTGAGATAGGTGAGTGTCTTTTTGTGCTGATATAAGCGTCTTATTGTGGTGAGATAAGTGAGTTCGTCTTTTTGTGGTGAGATAAGTGAGTGTCTTGTTGTGGTGAGATAAGCGAGTGTCTGGTCGTGAGATATGTAAGTTAATCTTTGTTGTGGTGAGATAAGAGAACTAGTCTTGTTGTGTTGAGTTAAGTTAGTGTCTTGTTGAGGTGAGATAAATGAGTGTCTTATTGTGATGAAATAAGTGAGATAGTCTTGTTGTGAGATAAGTGAGTGTCGTTTTGTGCTGATATAAGTGTATTGTTGTGGTGAGATAAGTGAGTGTCTTTTTGTGGTCAGATAAGCGAGTGTCTTGTGATATAAGTGAGTTAGTCTTGTTGTGGTGAGATAAGTGAACTAGTCATGTTGTGGTGAGATAAATGAGTGTCTTGTTGTGGTGAGATAATTGACTGTCTTGTTGTGGTGAGATAAGTGAGTTAGTCTTGTTGTGGTAAGATAAGTGAGTATCTTGTTGTGGTGAGATAAGTGAGTGTCTTGTTGTCGTGATATAAGTGAGTCTCTTGTTATGGTGAGATAAGAGAGTTAGTCTTGTTATAATGAAATAAGAGAGTTAGTCTCGTTGTAATGAGATAAATGAGTTAGTCTTCCTGTAGTGAGATAAGTGAGTTAGTCTTGTTGTTGTTAGATAAGTGAGTAAATATTGGTGTGGTTAATATTGGTATGGATAATATTGGTTGGTGGTTGGTGTGTTGGATGAGTGACTTTGTGGTTGATATGTTGGGTATGTGACTTGGTGCTTGATGTGTTGAGTTAGTGACTGGGTGGTTGATGTGTTGAGTTAGTGACTGGGTGGTTGATGTGTTGAGTGTGTGACTGGGTGGTTGATGTGTTGAGTGTGTGACTGGGTGGTTGATGTGTTGAGTGTGTGACTGGGTGGTTGATGTGTTGAGTGTGTGACTGGGTGGTTGATGTGTTGAGTTAGTGACTGGGTGGTTGATGTGTAGAGTGTGTGACTGGGTGGTTGATGTGTTGAGTGTGTGACTGGGTGGTTGATGTGTTGAGTGTGTGACTGGGTGGTTGATGTGTTGAGTGTGTGACTGGGTGGTTGATGTGTTGAGTTAGTGACTGGGTGGTTGATATGTTGAGTGTGTGACTTGGTGGTTGATGTGTTGAGTGTATGACTGGGTGGTTGATGTGTTGAGTTAGTGACTGGGTGGTTGATATGTTGAGTGTGTGACTTGGTGGTTGATGTGTTGAGTTAGTGACTGGGTGGTTGATATGTTGAGTGTGTGACTTGGTGGTTGATATGTTGAGTGTGTAACTGGGTGGTTGATATGTTGAGTGTGTGACTTGGTGGTTGATATGTTGAGTGTGTGACTTGGTGGTTGATGTATTGAGTTAGTGACTGGGTGGTTGATGTGTTGAGTTAGTGACTGGGTGGTTGATGTGTTGAGTTAGTGACTGGGTGGTTGATGTGTTGAGTTAGTGACTGGGTGGTTGATGTGTTGAGTTAGTGACTGGGTGGTTGATGTGTTGAGTTAGTGACTGGGTGGTTGATGTGTTGAGTGTGTGACTTGGTGGTTGATGTGTTGAGTGTGTGACTTGGTGGTTAGATGTGTTGAGTGTGTGACTTGGTGGTTGATGTGTTGAGTTAGTTACTGGGTGGTTGATGTGTTGAGTTAGTGACTGGGTGGTTGATGTGTTGAGTTAGTGACTGTGTGGTTGATGTGTTGAGTGTATGACTTGGTTGTTGATGTATTGAGTTAGTGACTGGGTGGTTGATGTGTTGAGTGTGTGACATGGTTGTTGATATGTTGAGTTAGTGACTGGGTGGTTGATATGTTGAGTTAGTGACTTGGTGGTTGATGTGTTGAGTATGTGACTTGGTGGTTGATGTGTTGAATTAGTGACTGGGTGGTTGATGTGTTGAGTGTGTGACTTGGTGGTTGATGTGTTCTGTCTCAATACTGAAGAGCAAAAACAGCACAGAACTAGCTGATCTAAAAGCAGCACTCCATGGTCTATGCTAGAAATCCGAAAAAGTTGTAATACAGTGGATTCCATCACATTGCAGTATATCTGGAAATGAAGAGGCTGACAGACTGGGAAAAGAGGGCGGAGACTACCACAGCCTGACATAGACATAACATATAATGAGGAAAAGAGGTTTATAAAAAGCACTTATAGAACCAAATGGGAATCAGAGCATCCAGGCCACTAGAAGGATGATGCATATTACAAACTCGACCGGAGAGAACAAGTAGCAATCTTCAGACTCCGCACAGGACATAAAAGGCTGAAATACCACTTGTTCAATAAACTAAAGATAGGAGATAATGATGAATGTAATTGTGGAACTGGTAAAATGACAGCTAAACATTTGATGCAGGAGTACCCAATATATGCAGAACAGAGAAAGATATTTTGGCCCACACCTGCTTCATTTGAGGACAAGCTCTATGGAGATATCAACAAGCTCAAGTTGATTGCAGTTTACTTTAACTACATTCAGGTTGACATTTAAAGGTGTATGAAGAAGTATTTAGACTGCCACACATCATACCACAGGTATGTCGGTTACAGAAGCGTCCCAGGGGCATGAAATGGAATATTGCTTGGATAGCAAATCCATTACGTGGAAAGTCCGAATCAAAAGCTCTATGTGTGGGCTTCATAAAAGGTGGAAAAAGTGTCCTAGTGGCACGAAATGGAATATTGCTTGGATAGCAAATCCATTACGTGGAAAGTCCGAATCGAAAGCTCACTGTGTGGGCTTCATAAAAGGTGGAAAAAGTGTCCTAGTGGTACGAAATGGAATATTGCTTGGATAGCAAATCCATTACGTTTATAGTCCAAATCGAAAGCTCACTGTGTGGATGTCATCTGCAGACTGCATTCTTCTGGTTTCCGGAAGAACGGCCTATGGTGAATGGAAGGCCCAATATACGGAAGTGAGGCTAAGCAGCCATGTGCAGGACGTGACGATTCCTTGGGTGAGCCCAGTACCAGAGCGCTGTGTGTCGGCTCTGCAAGTATGGAAGCCTCCTTAGATGGCGGGGAATGCCCATGGTCTGCCCCTGCCTTCCTTTGAGGGCTGATCAGGATGTCTTTGGCTGTTCTATATGGGCCAGCTGGGATGGGGGATGACACCACAACAGTGAGAGTCAAACGTCCTAAGAAACCCCCGGGAAGGATAACCCAGTCAACAACTGCCCGCAGAAGTCGGATGTGTCGGCCTAACGGCGCAAGAACGCAGCTCTGTTGTAAACAGGCACAACGCAATCACGTCAGAAAAAAAAAAAAAAAATCTCCGGATGAACGCAGAAGAAGGAGAAGAAAATATGTTGGGTGAGTAACTTGGTGGTTGATATGTTGGGTGAGTAACTTGGTGGTTGATGTGTTGAGTGAGTAACTTGGTGGTTGATGTGTTGGGCGAGTAACTTGGTGGTTGGTATGTTGGGTGAGTAACTTGATGGTTGATGTGTTGGGTGAGTAACTTGATGGTTGATGTGTTGGGTGAGTAACTTGGTGGTTGATATGTTGGGTGAGTAACTTGGTGGTTGATGTGTTGGGTGAGTAACTTGGTGGTTGATGTGTTGGGTGAGTAACTGGGTGGTTGATGTGTTGGGTGAGTAACTGGGTGGTTGATGTGTTGGGTGAGTAACTTGGTGGTTGATGTGTTCGGTGAGTAACTTGGTTGTTGGTATGTTGGGTGAGTAACTTGATGGTTGGTATGTTGGGTGAGTAACTTGGTGGTTGAAGGGTAAGGTGGGTGACGGGGGGGGGGGGGGGGTTAATGGGTTAAGTGGATGACTAGGTGTTTGATTGTTTTTATGGGTGACTGGATGGTTGATGGGTTAGATGGGTCACTGGGTGGTTTATAGGCTATGTGGGTGACTGGATGGTTGAGTGGTTAGGTGGGTGACTATGTGGTTGAGTGGTTAGGTGGGTGACTAGGTGGTTGGATAATTAGATGGGTGACTGGATGGTTGATGGGCTAGGTCGATGACTGGATGGTTGAGTGGTTAGATTGGTCACTGAGTGATTGATGGGTTAGGTGGGTGACAGGGTGGTTGAGTGGTTAGGTGTTCGACTGGGTGGTTGAGTGGTTTGATGGGTCACTGGATGGTTGATGGGTTAGGTGGGTGACTGGATGGTTGAGTTTTTAGATGGGTCACTTGATGGATGATGGGTTATGTGGGTGACTAGATGGTTGAGTGGTTAGGTGGGTGACTTGGTGGTTGAGTGGTTAGGTAGGTGGTTGAGTGGTTAGGTAGGTGGCTGTGTGGTTGATTGGTTAGGTGGATGTCTTTCTGGTTGATGGGTTAGGTTGGTGACTTGGTGATTGGCTGGTTGTGTGGTTGATAGATTACGTAGATTACCGGGCGTTTGAGTGGTTATGTGGGTGAATGGCTGGTAAATTTGGTGGGTCGCATATTGCGGGGGTTGGGGAGGGGGTGATGTTTTAAGTGGGTGGGTGGGTGAGTGATTGATTAGTTAAATAGGTGGCTGACTGATTGTGTGGTTGTTTAGATAGTTGAATTGTAGTTTGTTGATTGATTGAGTAGTTGTTGGTTAGGTGGTTGGTAAGAGGCTGATTTATTAGTATTTTAGTGGATGAATGATGACTGTGTGGATGCTAACTGGGTAGGCGGCTTGGTTGGTTGAGTAGGTGGTTGGTTTGTTAGGTGATTAGGTGGGTGTCTGGGTGGGTTTGTTGTTCGGTGAGTGGGTCTCTGAGTGGGTGGGTGGTTTGTTAGGTGATCATGTGGTTTTTGGGTCGGTGTGTTGTTCGGTGTGTGGGTGAGTTGATCTCTGAGTGGGTGGATGGGTGGGGCGTCTGGGTCGCGGGGTTGTTAAGCGCCACATAGTAGGAATACCAGAGTGAAAACATAATCGCGGGCGCCTGAGATTTTTTGGGGTGAAAACGCCGGCTGTTGCTGTAGTGGTGGACTGCTGAAGGCATCTGTTGGAACCGCCGAGGGGGACGGCTGACAACAGACATGCCGCAATCTAACGACCTAGAAACGAGAGCTTAGGCCAACCAGAAGGCCACTGTGACACCGCTTGCCATTGACATAGTTGCTGACTCCAGGGTTGCTGGATGTCGCAGGGAGACATGCAGTCACCAGCACACGACAAGACAGGTTGTTGTGCTGCTGTTGTTTCCTTCCCGAGCTAGCCCTGGTCTCTCATTGACTTCCTTGCTTCCTGAACACTCGGGGCTTTTATTTTGTTGACATTTTACGTTGTTGCTTTAGCTTTCCTAAACTGATTGTGGAGTTGTTTATGTATCTCCCAATTTATGAGAAAAGGAGTAACGGGGGGTATGTCTTCGTGTCGAAGTGGCCTCGGGTTACGAAAGTCGCAGGTTCGTTTTCAGACTGGCATTCGTTTAATGAGTGAAATGATGGAGTGGCTGTGGTGGAGAGGCTGTGGTGAGAGTGGCTGTGGTGAAGTGGCTGTGGTGAAGTGGCTGTGGTGGAGTGGCTGGGGTGGAGTAGCTGGGATCTCTCCTGCCAGCCCTGTCGTTGTGGGTTACAATCCGTGTAGGGGCGGGGTGTTGGGATGTAGGGGCGGGGTGTTGGGTGTAGGGGCGGGGTGTTTGGGTGTAGGTGTGGGGTATTGGAGTGTAGGGGCGGGGTGTTGTGGTGTAGGGGCGGGGTATTGGAGTGTAGGGGCGGGGTGTTGGGGTGTAGGTGCGGGGTATTGGAGTGTAGGGGCGGGGTGTTGGGGTGTAGGTGCGGGGTATTGGAGTGTAGGGGCGGGGTGTTGTGGTGTAGGTGCGGGGTATTGGAGTGTAGGGGCGGGGTGTTGGGGTGTAGGTGCGGGGTATTGGAGTGTAGGGGCGGGGTGTTGGGGTGTAGGTGCGGGGTATTGGAGTGTAGGGGCGGGGTGTTGGGGTGTAGGTGCGGGGTATTGGAGTGTAGGGGCGGGGTGTTGGGGTGTAGGTGCGGGGTATTGGAGTGTAGGGGCGGGGTGTTGTGGTGTAGGTGCGGGGTATTGGAGTGTAGGGGCGGGGTGTTGGGGTGTAGGTGCGGGGTATTGGAGTGTAGGGGCGGGGTGTTGGGGTGTAGGTGCGGGGTATTGGAGTGTAGGGGCGGGGTGTTGTGGTGTAGGTGCGGGGTATTGGAGTGTATGGGGCAGGGTGTTGGGGTGTTGGTGCGGGGTATTGGAGTGTAGGGGCGGGGTGTTGGGGTGTAGGGGCGGGGTATTGGAGTGTAGGGGCGGGGTGTTCCAACTGTGTCTTCGCTGCCAGGTCATGCCAGCCTAGCATTGGTACCTGGACATGTCTTGTGAAGTGGATGCTGCCAGTTTGACACTCTCTAGTCACTCACTCTAGAGTTTGGCAGTACATTCACACACTAGAGAGTTTGGCAGTACATTCACACACTAGAGTTTGGCGGTACATTGACACACTAGAGTTTGATAGTACATTCACACACTAGAGTTTGGCAGTACATTCACACACTAGAGTTTGGCAGTACATTCACACACTAGAGTTTGGTAGTACATTGACACACTAGAGTTTGGCAGTACATTCACACACTAGAGTTTGGCAGTACATTCACACACTAGAGAGTTTGGCAGTACATTCACACACTAGAGTTTGGCAGTACATTCACACACTAGAGTTTGGCAGTACATTCACACGCTAGAGTTTGGCAGTACATTCACACACTAGAGTTTGGTAGTACATTGACACACTAGAGTTTGGCAGTACATTCACACACTAGAGTTTGGCAGTACATTCACACACTAGAGTTTGGTAGTACATTCACACACTAGAGTTTGGCAGTACATTCACACACTAGAGTTTGGTAGTACATTGATACACTAGAGTTTGGCGGTACATTCATACAATAGAGTTTGGCAGTACATTCACAAACTGGTATTTGGCAGTACATTCACACATTAGAGTTTGGAAGTACATTCGCACACTAGAGTTTGGTAGTACATTGACACACTAGAGTTTGGCGGTACATTCACACACTAGAGTTTGGCAGTACATTCACAAACTGGTATTTGGCAGTACATTCACACACTAGAGTTTGGCAGTACATTCACACATTAGAATTTGGAAGTACATTCGCACACTAGAGTTTGGTAGTACATTGACACACTAGAGTTTGGCGGTACATTCACACACTAGAGTTTGGCAGTACATTCACAAACTGGTATTTGGCAGTACATTCACACACTAGAGTTTGGCAGTACATTCACACATTAGAGTTTGGAAGTACAATCGCACACTAGAGTTTGGCAGTACATTCTCACACTAGAGTTTGGCAGTACATTCGCACACTACAGTTTGGCAGTACATTCACACACTAGAGTTTGGCAGTACATTCACACACTAGAGTTTGGTAGTAAACTCACACACTAGAATTTAGCATTCACAAACTGGTGTTTGGCACAACATTCACAAGCTGGTGTTTGGCAGTACATTCACAAACTGGTGGTTGGTAGTACATTCACGAACTGATGTCCACGCTGTACATTCACACACTGGTGTTCACGCAGTATATTCACACACTGCTGTCCGCGCAGAATAGTGGGAATAAAATGGTGTGACAGAATCAGCAATGTAGAACTCATGGAGAGAACTAGACACTCTCTTGTCTGGAAAACACAAGATAGGACACACACTGAGACAACCTGAGGACAATATAACTAGACACTCTCTTGTCTGGAACCCACAAGATAGGACACACACTGAGAAAACCTGAGGGCAATATAACTAGAGACTCTTGTCTGGAACCCACAAGATAGGACACTCACTGAGAAAACCTGAGGATAATACAACTAGACACTCTCTTGTCTGGAACCCACAAGGCAGGACACGCACTGAGAAAACCTGAGGACAATATAACTAGACACTCTCTTGTCTGGGACCCACAAGATAGGACACACACTGAGAAAACCTGAGGACCATATAACTAGACACTCTCTTGTCTGGAACCCACAAGATAGGACACACACTGAGATAACCTGAGGACAATATAACTAGACACTCTCTTGTCTGGAACCCACAAGGTGAACGGAAAAGAAGGAGAGCTAAAAACACGCAGTGAAGAGAATTACAGGCAGAGATGAATTCTACTGGGAGGACATGGAGGGAGCTGCAGGAGATAGCAGCAGACAGGATGGCTTGGTGTGGATGGATTGAGGGCTATGACCCAATGGGGGATACAGAGTAAAAGAGGAAGGGTGGTCTAGACAGCAGTGTGGCCAACACGGCAGCCATGTGTTTAAATCCCTCCCCTATAGACGGACATTATGTTCATTGATCAGGTCGACCTAGCCTAACGGTGGTACCACAATGTGGTCAGGGATGTACAGGCGGCCGTCGTGCTATTGACCACATCGCCAGTCGAGAGCAGATTGATTTACACAAGTGTGGGGGACCGCACCATATACCCAATACACTTCAAGTCAGACACAGGGATCCCTTACTATACTTGAAGGCAGACACAGGGATCCCTTACTACACTTGAAGGCAAACACAGAGATCCCTTACTATACATGAAGGCAGCCACATGGATCCCTTACTATACTTGAAGGCAAACACAGGGATCCCTTACTATACTTAAAGGCAGACACAGGGATCCCTTACTATACTTGAAGGCAAACACAGGGATCCCTTACTATACTAGAAGGCAGACACAGGGATCCCTTACTTTACTCTCTGGGTCTGCTTAGACACAAAGGCAACTTATCCCGGGCACCAGAACGAGGCAGTCAACTTTCTGGAAAACGGCCCCATACTTCTTTCTTAGATGTAAGGACACCACCTCTCGCGTGAGTGATTTCTTTAATGCCAGGACACCACTTCTCGCGTGAGTGATTTCTTTAAGAGGCACAACACAGATTAACTCAACTGCGTCCTTTTGGGGCTGGCTGACGCCACGAGGTGACCCGAGGTAGCCATTTACACATGCATTCGAGGCACCAGCTCGGGCCTGGTCCCAACCGCCACCGAACGCGGGTGGCATGCTGGAAGTGAGCAGGTCTGGGGATCGATGATCAGGCATATCCCTGTGGGATGTGGGCCCCACATGTTGATCAGGTCTATAAATAGCCGACGTGCGCGTTTTCATTGGTTGCCTGAAATAGATGTGACGTACAGATAGTTAAACTTTACCAAGTAAGAGATGGTTTGTTAAGGGGGAATGTGAGTTGAAAGAAAAAGATGATATACTGGGCGTTGAACCGGAGACAACCAGCGGAAAGCATGTCTGCTTCCATACCAGGGTGTAAAGTTGGTGGGAACATGTCAGAGACTGAACAGTAGAACAGATGTACCATAGACACATGGAACATGGAAAGGCTTGAGAATAGACATATCACAGAAATATGGAACATAGACATATCACTGAAACATGGAACATAGACATATCACTGAAAGATGGAACATAGACATATCACAGAAATATGGAACATAGACATATCACTGAAATATGGATCATAGACATATCACTGAAATATGAAACATAGACATATCACTGAAATATGGAACATAGACATATCACTGAAACATGGAACATAGACATATCACTGAAATATGGAACATAGACATATCACTGAAATATGGATCATAGATATATCACTGAAATATGGAACATAGACATATCACTGAAATATGGAACATAGACATATCACTGAAACATGGAACATAGACATATCACTGAAATATGGAACATAGACATATCACTGAAATATGGATCATAAATATATCACTGAAAAATGGAACATAGACATATCACAGAAATATGGAATATAGATATATCACTGAAATATGGATCATAGACATATCACTGAAATATGAAACATAGATATATCATTGAAACATGGAACATAGACATATCACTGAAATATGGAACATAGACACATCACTGAAACATGGAACATAGAAATATCACTGAAATATGGATCATAGACATATCACTGAAACATGGAACATAGACATATCACTGAAATATGGAACATAGACATATCACTGAAACATGGAACATAGACATATCACTGAAATATGGATCATAGATATATCACTGAAATATGGAACATAGACACATCACTGAAACTGGAACATAGACATATCACTGAAACATGGAACATAAACATATCACTGAAATA
The DNA here is from genome assembly GCA_963921405.1 of Cepaea hortensis. Lineage (NCBI taxonomy): Eukaryota > Metazoa > Mollusca > Gastropoda > Stylommatophora > Helicidae > Cepaea > Cepaea hortensis. The sequence continues at coordinate 262,790,598 of OY992876.1, read as the reverse complement.
TGGAACATAGACATATCACTGAAATATGGATCATAGATATATCACTGAAAAATGAAACATAGACATATCACAGAAATATGGAACATAGACATATCACTGAAATATGGATCATAGACATATCACTGAAATATGAAACATAGATATATCATTGAAACATGGAACATAGACATATCACTGAAATATGGAACATAGACACATCACTGAAACATGGAACATAGAAATATCACTGAAATATGGATCATAGACATATCACTGAAACATGGAACATAGACATATCACTGAAATATGGAACATAGACATATCACTGAAACATGGAACATAGACATATCACTGAAATATGGATCATAGATATATCACTGAAATATGGAACATAGACACATCACTGAAACTGGAACATAGACATATCACTGAAACATGGAACATAAACATATCACTGAAATATGGAACATAGACATATCACTGAAATATGGATCATAGATATATCACTGAAAAATGAAACATAGACATATCACAGAAATATGGAACATAGACATATCACTGAAATATGGATCATAGACATATCACTGAAATATGAAACATAGACATATCACTGAAACATGGAACATAGACAGACATATCACTGAACTATGGAGCATAGACAGACATATCACTGAACTATGGAGCATAGACAGACATATCACTGAACCGTGGAGCATAGACAGACATATCACTGAACTATGGAGCCTGGACAGACATATCACTGAACCGTGGAGCATAGACAGACATATCACTGAACCGTGGAGCATAGACAGACATATCACTGAACTATGGAGCATAGACAGACATATCACTGAACGGTGGAGCATAGACAGACATATCACTGAACCGTTTAGCCTGGACAGACATATCACTGAACCGTGGAGCCTGGGCAGACATATCACTGAACCGTGGAGCATAGACAGACATATCACTGAACCGTGGAGCATAGACAGACATATCACTGAACCGTGGAGCATAGACAGACATATCACTGAACCGTGGAGCATAGACAGACATATCACTGAACTATGGAGCATAGACAGACATATCACTGAACCGTGGAGCATAGACAGACATATCACTGAACCGTGGAACATAGACAGACATATCACTGAACCGTGGAGCATAGACAGACATATCACTGAACTATGGAGCATAGACAGACATATCACTGAACCGTGGAGCATAGACAGACATATCACTGAACCGTGGAGCTTAGACAGACATATCACTGAACCGTGGAGCATAGACAGACATATCACTTAACTATGGAGCATAGACAGACATATCACTAAACTATGGAGCATAGACAGACATATCACTGAACGGTGGAGCATAGACAGACATATCACTGAACCGTGGAGCCTGGACAGACATATCACTGAACCGTGGAGCATAGACAGACATATCACTGAACCGTGGAGCATAGACAGACATATCACTGAACCGTGGAGCATAGACAGGCATATCACTGAACTATGGAGCATAGACAGACATATCACTGAACTATGGAGCATAGACAGACATATCACTGAACCGTGGAGCATAGACAGACATATCACTGAACCGTGGAGCCTGGACAGACATATCACTGAACCGTGGAGCATAGACAGACATATCACTGAACTATGGAGCATAGACAGACATATCACTGAACCGTGGAGCATAGACAGACATATCCCTGAACCGTGGAGCATAGACAGACATATCACTGAACCGTGGAGCATAGACAGACATATCACTGAACTATAGAGCATAGACAGACATATCACTGAACTATGGAGCATAGACAGACTTATCACTGAACCGTGGAGCATAGACAGACATATCACTGAACTATGGAGCATAGACAGACATATCACTGAACCGTGGAGCATAGACAGACATATCACTGAACCGCGGAGCATAGACAGACATATCACTGAACTATGGAGCATAGACAGACATATCACTGAACCGTGGAGCATAGACAGACATATCACTGAACCGTGGAGCATAGACAGACATATTACTGAACCGTGGAGCATAGACAGACATATCACTGAACCGTGGAGCATAGACAGACATATCACTGAACCGTGGAGCATAGACAGACATATCACTGAACGGTGGAGCATAGACAGACATATCACTGAACTATGGAGCATAGACAGACATATCACTGAACTATGGAGCCTGGACAGACATATCACTGAACCGTGGAGCATAGACAGACATATCACTGATCCGTGGAGCATAGACAGACATATCACTGAACCGTGGAGCATAGACAGACATATCACTGAACCGTGGAGCATAGACAGACATATCACTGAACCGTGGAGCATAGACAGACATATCACTGATCCGTGGAGCATAGACAGACATATCACTGAACCATGGAGCATAGACAGACATATCACTGAACCGTGGAGCCTGGACAGACATATCACTGAACCGTGGAGCTTAGACAGGCATATCACTGAACCGTGGAGCCTGGACAGACATATCACTGAACCGTGGAGCATAGACAGACATATCACTGAACCGTGGAGCATAGACAGACATATCACTGAAAAGTGGAGCATAGACAGACATATCACTGAACCGTGGAGCATAGACAGACATATCACTGAACCGTGGAGCATAGACATACATATCACTGAACCGTGGAGCATAGACAGACATATCACTGAACCGTGGAGCATAGACAGTCATATCACTGAACCGTGGAGCATAGACAGACATATCACTGAACTATGGAGCATAGACAGACATATCACTGAACCATGGAGCCTCGACAGACATATCACTGAACCGTGGAGCATAGACAGACATATCACTGAACCGTGGAGCATAGACAGACATATCACTGAACCGTGGAGCATAGACAGACATATTACTGAACCGTGGAGCATAGACAGACATATCACTGAACGGTGGAGCATAGACAGACAAAACTGAGCCATGAGAGAAAACACACCGTTACAAATCTTTCTCTCTCTCTCTCTCTCATCGTATTTTGCGTGTACCACACCTGACTTTTTTTTCCTTCTGTTTGTGCATGAAACAAACTGTACAGCAAAGGATAACACGTAGCCACCTATAGCCCACCGCAAGATAAAACACCACATTTTACTGAATTAAAAAAAAAACACTTTACATAAAGATAAACCACTAAACTTTACTCGAGATAAAACACCACACTTTACACAAAATAAAACACAATTGGCATAACATGAAACACCACATTATACTAAAGGTAAAAAAACGACAATTTACACAAGACAAAACACCAAACCTTACACAAAGAAAAAACATTACACTTCACACATTTAAAAAAAACACATTTTACACACAGGTCAAAATAAAACACCAGACTTTACCCAACGACAAAACATAACCTTTACACAAAGAAAAAAAACCCACACTTTATACAAAGATAAAACATTAAACTTTACACAAGATAAAACACCACACTTTACACAAGATAATACGAAATGTGGACAAGATAAAATCTTAAACTTTACACAAGATTGAATATTACACTTTGCACAAGATAAAACATAACTCTTTACACAAAATAACATATTATTTGCATAACACTTTACACAAGATAATACAATATTTGCGCAAGAGAAAATATTACACTTTACGCAAGATAACATCAAACTTTACAAGATATAACACCAACATTTAAGCAAGATAACTCCAAACATTACACAAGATAGGACACCACACTTTACACAAGATAAAACACCACATTTTACACAAGATAAAACACCACACTTTACACAAGATAAAACATCACACTTTACACAAGATAAGCATCACACTTTACACAAGATGTAACGCCATATTTTACACAAGATAAACATCACACTTTACACAAGATGTAACGCCATATGGATGTTATAAAAGATAAAACGCGACATTTTGGACAAGATAAAACACATTTTACACGAAAGACCACATTTTACAAAAGATAAAACACCACATTTTACACAAGAAAAATATTTTACACAGGATAAAACAACCACATTTATACAGGATAAAACACCACACTTTACACAAGATACAGCAACATGTGTTACAAAAGACAAAACACCACATTTTACACAGGATACAACACCACACTTTACACAAGATACAATACAAGATACAACACCACATGTTACTAAAGATAAAACACCACATTTTGAACAAGATAAAATACATTTAACACGAAACACCACATTTTACACAGGATAAAACACCATATTTTACACAAGATAAAACACCATATTTTACACAAGAAAAAAGCACACATTATACACAATACACCACATTTTACACAGGATAAACCACCACATTTTACAAACGATAAACCCCCACATTTTACAAAGTATAAAACACCACATTTTACATAAGATAAAACACCACATTTTACACAAGATAAAACACCTCATTTTACACAAGCTAACACACCACATTTATCGCATCATGTTGCTTGTTGGAGATGTTTTTGATTATCTGGGTCCCCAAGTTGAATTACCTTGCAATGGATGCCATGAGACGTTCTGGGAAGTAAAATCGAACGGCGTGATATTGATCACTTCACGTACAGATGTTTTAGTGACACTGACCGGCGTTTTCAGCGAACCTAATACGCTGCCCGTTAGAAGTAAAAGTTTAAGGGTGTTAAACGTTACGGCCGCGCCGACCTCCATCCCAAGGCAAGGCAATGCAATCTGCGCGCGCACGGCACGGCACTGGGCCAGCGCGTGCTTTCTGACGTAAGTTCACTCATGCATGACGGCATACTTTATTGTCTTGTCTCGCAACTGACGGATGCAAGAACAAATGGGAGGAGGCGATGAAGGGAGGAAGAGAGGCGGCGATGAAGGGTGGAAGGCCAGCAAGAATCAGCAGATGAACTATTAGAGGACAAGAAAGTCGGCCAGAGGGAAGAAAGAAATCAGGCGGGAAATTACGGGAAAACAGAGAAGAATTAAGGAGGGAATTAAGAACATACAGAAGTACTAAATAGCAACTGAACGGGGGTAATATAAGGAGATACAGAGAGACGAAATGTGAGCTGAACGGGGGTAATTTAAGGAGATGTAGGAGTACTAAATGGATACTGTATGGGGGTAATTCGAGGAAATATAGAGGTATTAATGGATACTGTATGGGGGTAATATGAGGAAATATAGAGGTACTAAATGGTTACTGTATGGGGGTAATTCGAGGAAATATAGAGGTATTAAATTGATACTGTACGGGGGTAATTAAGGAAATATAGAAGTACTAAATGGATACTGTGTGTGGGTATTTCGTGGAAATATAGAAGTACTAAATGGATACTGTATGGGGGTAATTTAAGGAGATATAGAGGTACTAAACGGATACTGTATGTGGGTAATGTAAGGAGATATAGAGGTGCTCAATGGATACTGTATGGAGGTAATTTAAGGAGATATAGAGGTATTCAATTGAAACACAAAGGGATTAAATGAGAGCTGAACGAAGGAACTGGGAAATAAAGGTTATTAATTATATGAAAGCGGTCAGCGTGGCCACGGGTTGTAATGCACTTACGCTTAAACTTCCAGTTCGTTGACGACAGGGTAGTGGTTTGGTTCCCTTCACCGGTCAGTGGGACTTAAGCGTTGACTTCTCGCTCAGAATGCAGTGGCATACTACGGAACCTAACACTGCCTACAATATCAACTTGGCACGCAAAGTCCTGCAGAGGTTGTGCAACATTGGCCGTGCACACAGCGGAATCCTTGGCAGGCTGTGCTGATGGCATCCTGATCTCCCGGCGGACCAGGCTTCGACCCCCCTCCCCTCCATGCCCTGTACATATTATTCATTTCCGTCTCGACTTACCTTCCCCGTGTGTGTTTGGGTGATCCTTTATTTCGTTTCCCTTGTGCGTTCCAGTCAAAGACCTTTCTAGTTGCACTATGCTCAGGTTTTCTCAATGTTTATGTTACCCAGCGTCGACGTCTTGTCTTCATCTCTTGGTTCACTGGTATTTGACTAGATCTCTCCACGAGCTCCACATTGGTTCACTGGTATTTGTCTAGTTCTCTCCACGAGCTCCACATTGGTTCACTGGTATGTGTCTAGTTCTCTCCACGAGCTCCACATTGGTTCACTGGTATTTCTCTAGTTCTCCCACGAGCTCCACATTGGTTCATTGGTATTTGTCTAGTTCTATTCATGCGCTCCACATTGGTTCACTGGTATTTTTCTAGTTCTCTCCACGAGCTCCACATTGGTTCACTGGTATTTCTCTAGTTCTCTCCATGAGCTCCACATTGGTTCACTGGTATTTCTCTAGTTCTTTCAACGAGCTCCACATTGGTTCACTGGTATTTCTCTAGTTCTCTCCATGAGCTCCACATTGGTTCACTGGTATTTCTCTAGTTCTTTCCACGAGCTCCACATTGGTTCACTGGTATTTCTCTAGTTCTCTCCATGAGCTCCACATTGGTTCACTGGTATTTCTCTATTTCTCTCCATGAACTCTTCGCTGGTTGCCGAGGATGGGGACGGAGCGCTTATGGGAATGTCCCGAATGCTGTGATGTCGTTTCCTAGATCAATCAATCAATCAATCAATCAATCTCCTTGAACTCCACAATGGTTCACTGGTATTTGTCTAGTTCTCTCCTTGAACTCCACATTGGTTCACTGGTATTTGTCTAGTTCTCTCCATGAACTCTACATTGGTTCACTGGTATTTGCCTTGTTCTCTCCATGAACTCCACATTGGTTCACTGGGAGTTGCCTAGTTCTCTCCTTGAACTCCACATTGGTTCACTGGTATTTGTCTAGTTCTCTCCTTGAACTCCACATTGGTTCACTGGTATTTGTCTAGTTCTCTCCATGAACTCCACATTGGTTCACTGGGATTTGCCTAGTTCTCTCCTTGAACTCCACATTGGTTCACTGGTATTTGTCTAGTTCTCTCCTTGAACTCCACATTGGTTCACTGGTATTTGCCTTGTTCTCTCCATGAACTCCACATTGGTTCACTGGGATTTGTCTAGTTCTCTTCATGAGCTCCACATTGGTTCACTGGGATTTGTCTAGTTCTCTTCATGAGCTCCACATTGGTTCACTGGGATTTGTCTAGTTCTCTTCATGAACTCCACATTGGTTCACTGGGATTTGTCTAGTTCTCTCCATGAACTCCTCATTGGTTCACTGGGAATTGTCTAGTTCTCTCCATGAACTCCACATTGGTTCACTGGGATTTGTCTAGTTCTCTCCATGAAGTCCACATTGGTTCACTGGGATTTGTCTAGTTCTCTCCATGAAGTCCACATTGGTTCACTGGGATTTGTCTAGTTCTCTCCATGAACTCCACATTGGTTCACTGGTATTTGTCTAGTTCTCTCTATGAACTCCACATTGGTTCACTGGTATTTGTCTAGTTCTCTCCATGAACTCCACATTGGTTCACTGGTATTTGTCTAGTTCTCTCCATGAACTCCACATTGGTTCACTGGTATTTGTCTAGTTCTCTCTATGAACTCCACATTGGTTCACTGGGATTTGTCTAGTTCTCTCCATGAACTCCACATTGGTTCACTGGGATTTGTCTAGTTCTCTCCATGAAGTCCACATTGGTTCACTGGGATTTGTCTAGTTCTCTCCATGAACTCCACATTGGTTCACTGGTATTTGTCTAGTTCTCTCTATGAACTCCACATTGGTTCACTGGTATTTGTCTAGTTCTCTCCATGAACTCCACATTGGTTCACTGGTATTTGTCTAGTTCTCTCCGTGAGCTCCACATTGATTCACTGGTATTTGTCTAGTTCTCTCCATGAGCTCCACATTGGTTCACTGGTATTTGTCTAGTTCTCTTCATGAGCTCCACATTGGTTCACTGGTATGTATCTAGTTCTCTCCATGAGCTCCACATTGGTTCACTGGTATTTGTCTAGTTCTCTTCATGAGCTCCACATTGGTTCACTGGTATGTATCTAGTTCTCTCCATGAGCTCCACATTAATTCACTGGTATTTCTCTAGTTCTCTAGTTCTCTCCACGAGCTGCACATTGGTTCACTGGTATTTCTCTAGTTCTCTCCATGAGCTCCACATTGGTTCACTGGTATTTCTCTAGTTCTCTCCATGAACTCTTCGCTGGTTGCCGAGGATGGGGACGGAGCGCTTATGGGAATGTCCCGAATGCTGTGATGTCGTTTCCTAGATCAATCAATCCCCGGGAAGGTTAACCCGGTCAACAAATGCCCGCAGAAGTCGGATGTGTCGGCCTAACGGCGCAAGAACGCAGCTCTGCTGTAAACAGGCACAACGCAATCACATCCGGAAAAAAACTCCGGATGAACGAAGAAGAAGAAGAAGATCAATCAATCAATCAATCAATCTCCTTGAACTCCACAATGGTTCACTGGTATTTGTCTAGTTCTCTCCTTGAACTCCACATTGGTTCACTGGTATTTGTCTAGTTCTCTCCATGAACTCTACATTGGTTCACTGGTATTTGCCTTGTTCTCTCCATGAACTCCACATTGGTTCATTGGGATTTGTCTAGTTCTCTTCATGAGCTCCACATTGGTTCACTGGTATTTGTCTAGTTCTCTTCATGAGCTCTACATTGGTTCACTGGTATTTGTCTAGTTCTCTTCATGAGCTCCACATTGGTTCACTGGGATTTGTCTAGTTCTCTCCATGAACTCCACATTGGTTCACTGATATTTGTCTAGTTCTCTCCATGAACTCCACACTGGTTCACTTGGATTTGTCTATTTCTCTCCATGAACTCCACATTGGTTCACTGGGATTTGTCTAGTTCTCTCCATGAACTCCACATTGGTTCACTGGTATTTGTCTAGTTCTCTCCACGAACTCCACATTGGTTCACTGGTATTTGTCTAGTTCTCTCCATGAACTCCACATTGGTTCACTGGTATTTGTCTAGTTCTCTCCATGAACTCCACATTGGTTCACTGGTATTTGTCTAATTCTCTCCATGAACTCCACATTGGTTCACTGGTATTTGTCTAGTTCTGTCCATGAACTCCACATTGGTTCTCTGGTATTTGTCTATTTCTGTCCATGAACTCAACATTGGGTCACTGGTATTTGTCTAGTTCTCTCCATGAACTCCACATTGGTTCACTGGTATTTGTCTAGTTCTCTCCATGAACTCCACATTGGTTCACTGGTATTTGTCTAGTTCTCTCCATGAACTCCACATTGGTTCACTGGTATTTGTCTAGTTCTCTCCATGAGCTCCACATTGGTTCACTGGTATTTGTCTAGTTCTCTCCGTGAGCTCCACATTGGTTCACTGGTATTTGTCTAGTTCTCTCCGTGAGCTCAACATTGGTTCACTGGAATTTGTCTAGTTCTCTACATGAAATCCACATTGGTTCACTGGTATTTGTCTATTTCTCTACATGAAATCCACATTGGTTCCCTGGTATTTGTCTAGTTCTCTCCATGAACTCCACATTGGTTCACTGGTATTTGTCTAGTTCTCTCCATGAACTCCACATTGGTTCACTGGTATTTGTCTAGTTCTCTCCATGAACTCCACATTGGTTCACTGGTATTTGTCTAGTTCTCTCCATGAACTCCACATTGGTTAACTGGTATTTGTCTAGTTCTCTCCATGAGCTCCACATTGGTTCACTGGTATTTGTCTAGTTCTCTCCATGAGCTCCACATTGGTTCACTGGTACTTGTCTAGTTCTCTCCATGATCTCCACATTGGTTCACTGGTACTTGTCTAGTTCTCTCCATGATCTCCACATTGGTTCACTGGTATTCGTCTAGTTCTCTCCATGAACTCCACATTGGTTCACTGGTATTCGTCTAGTTCTCTTCATGAACTCCACATTGGTTCACTGGTATTTGTCTAGTTCTCTCCATGAACTCCACGTTGGTTCACTGGTATTTGTCTAGTTCTCTCCATGAACTCCACATTGGTTCACTGGTATTTGTCTACTTCTCTCCATGAACTCCACATTGGTTCGCTGGTATTTGTCTACTTCTCTCCATGAGCTCCACATTGGTTCACTGGTATTTGTCTAGCTCTCTCCATGAGCTCCACATTGGTTCACTGGTATTTGTCTAGCTCTCTCCATGAGCTCCACATTGGTTCACTGGTATTTGTCTAGCTCTCTCCATGAACTCCACATTGGTTCACTGGTATTTGTCTAGTTCTCTCCATGAGCTCCACATTGGTTCACTGGTATTTGTCTAGTTCTCTCCATGAGCTCCACATTGGTTCACTGGTATTTGTCTAGTTCTCTCCATGTGCTCCACATTGGTTCACTGGTATTTGTCTAGTTCTCTCCATGAACTCCACATTGGTTCACTGGTATTTGTCTATGATCAAGAAGTTTTCCGGAAGGTTGTTATGGAAGCAAGGTTCTGCAAATGACATGCTACTGAATGAATGAATGAATGAATGAATGAACGAACGAACGAATGAATGAATGAATGAATGAATGAACGAACGAACGAACGAACGAACGAACGAACGAACGAACGAATGAATGAATGAATGAATGAATGAATGAATGAATGAATGAATGAATGAATGAATGAATGAATGAATGAATGAATGAATGAATGAATGACAGCAGTTCTGATTTAATGTTCGAGTTGACTATGCTAATTTTGGTGCTAAGTTTAATGTCTGTTGACTTCCACAATCTTGATATTATTCGTTGTAAAATAGTAGGTCTTTTATTGTCAACGTGAACCAAGCATATCTCCCAATTGCGCTCCTCGTCCTCTAAGTGATGCAGAGACTGACCACTTGTCCTCCGTGCACTCTGGCCTAGAACACGTGATGGGCCCAAAACTTCACGGACACGTGGCAGGTTCGTGCTGCGGGATTTGTGGTACCGTTAGCGTAACGGTTATGATGTACCGTTGGCGTAACGGTTTGGAAGTAGCGTTGGTGTAACGGTTTGGAAGTAGCGTTGGTGTAACGGTTAGGAAGTATCGTTGGTGTAACGGTTAGGAAGTAGCGTTGGCAATGGCATATGTGCGATGGGACAGATGTTCGACACGTGGCCTCGTCATTCGCTATAGGAGGGAGGGACCGGTCATATAATCCTCCGTGCACTCAGCTTGAATGTAAGCTCAACTGACTGGCGTGTGGACTGGACCCGCTACCACACCATCAGCGCACAAGAAGTTTAAGCGCGACCTCGTTAAACCTATAGGTTGTGCTGACCACTCATCATAGATTAGTTATACATGATGGATAGGGCTGATGTTTTCTTTGTTTACTCGCTTTGAACTCAGTCGTTGTTCATACGTGTGCTATTACTTCTAGCACACTGGACTAATCTTTGCTTTCCCTGTTACCTGTGTCCCTCGCCATCAGGCGAACCCACTCCAACTTCTGAGGTACTTGTAATTTACGTCCCCAAAGATAAAGGAAGAGAAGTCAACATTTTAGTCCAGCTGGCTAGGGACAGGGTTGAACCCCTTGCTTCAGCATGAACACGCCGGATGTTTAAGAAGACGCACTCTTATCCATTCGGCGATGCTGATTTCCTGTGTATCCTTATAGGAGGGACAACGATTGTGTATCCTTAGTTAGTTAGTTAGTCGCGGTTCCAACTTCACGGCAACGGGTCGTCCCCATATTGCTCCGTTCCTGTGCTAGTGAATAAACACAAAATGCTCCTCACTGCCCCATGTGCACAATGGAATAGACAGGAGTGTCGGCAAGCCAACAGCCCGCACAGGTACACTGTGCATAATGCCGCCGCCAGAATGCCAACACAAAAGTCCTCCACGAAAAATACAGTTCATCGTCGATGGAAACGGCAGTCACCAGGAAGACTTTACAACACGCTAAAAACAACCGCGGACAGATGCAAAAGCATTCCACGCTAAATTCACAGCTCACAGTGTCGCGCCATGCACTCGCTCAGTAGCAGGGCGACATAACTATGGCCTCCTTTCGACGTGCATGGTAAGCAACAGTGTTACTATTCTGTGCTCCCCCGTATGGGCCCCGGCAACACACGGGCGTGTGTATCCTTGTAAGAGGGGGGGGGAACAATGATTGTGTATCATTGTAAGAGGTGGACAATGATTGTGTATCCTTATAAGAGGTGGACAATGATTGTTTTTCCTTGTAAGAGGGGGGCAGTGATTGTTTATCCTTGTAAGAGGAAGGGGGGAGGCAATGATTGTTTACTCTTTTAAAAGGGAGGGGGAACAATAATTGTTTATCCTTGTAAGAGGGGGACAATGATTGTGTATCCTTGTATGGAGGGGGAGGGGGGACAATGATTGTGTATGAAGGCAAACATTTGGTAATGTTTGTCAATTGTAAGAAAAGAATGTGAGAACCTTGTTCTGCTTATGAATGTGTTTGTGTGATGTGTGTGTGTGTGTGTGTGTGTGTGTGTGTGTGTGTGTGTTTGTATTTTTACGTATATATATATATATATATATATATATATATATATATATATATATATATATATATATATATCCTTGTCTCTGTGTATCACTGTATCTCTGTGTATCGCTGTGTGTGTTTCTGTATGCGTGTGTGTGTGTGCCTGCGTATCGCTGAGTGTGTATCACTGTGTGTGTATGTATCGCTGTGTGTGTCTGTGTGTGTGTTGGACCAGTTAAGTTAGACGACTACAGTAACGCTGCATCGCCATACATTGTGCATAATGTGTGCGTGTGTGTGTGTGTGTGAGTGTGTGTGTGTATGTGTATGTGTGTCGAGGCCCTCTCCAACAGGTAAGCACAAGCTGTAGGCATGTGGGTGTTTGCGTATGTGTGTGTGTGTGTGTGTGTGTGTGTGTGTGTGTGTGTGTGTGTGTGTGTGTGTGTGTGTGTGTGTGTGTGTGTCTCACCTGGCGCACGTTTGTGTCCTGTTCAGGTATGCTTGACAATCTTCTCTAGCAGACATTCAGTGCCAGGTTCAAGGTCGTGCCACCAGACGGGCGAAATTAGAATGCAGTATGTAGCCATTAAGCGTGTCTATTTATATGTATGTATGTGTGTACATGGTGTTGGTGAAGTGCGTTGCACTGTTACCGTCAAGTCTGTCGTTCAGTACAGAACTGTTGTCGGATTGACTGTCCCTGACGCAGACTTTTAGTTGCACTTAAAGGTTAACTGCTCGTTCAGAAAGCAATTGCAAACTTTTTTTTTTTTTTCGCATATCTTTCACAGGACATTGCAGTCAACACCAGCATTTTTCAGCTGCTGTTGATGGCTTGGCAAGTTTTACGTTCAGTAGTTTGCCATTGCTTTCTGAACGACCGGCACACATACTCCCGTAAGTAACCAATCGACGCTATCCGCTGCCGAATCTCGCGCAGCTGTGTTGCCCTCGAGAGTATACGGGATTACGAACAGCGTCGTAAACACCTTCGCCTGGGAGTCCGGCAATTGCAAACTACTGTACTATGAGAGGTGGTAAACATTGCCCATAAAGTCAACCCGAGGATGACCACAAAGGACATGGAGGTTTTCTGTAAGGCTTTGAATGTCTCAAGACTGCCCTTAAAGGCGGCAGGTTTGGGTCTCTCTACGCCTGGTTTCAATCCCTGCGTGTATACATCTTTGACGAACCACAAGAGCAATGTGTATGTATCTCTGTGTGCATGTTATACAATGTGTATGTATCTCTGTGTGTATGTTATACAATGTGTATGTATCTCTGTGTGTATGTTATACAATGTGTTTGTATATCTGTGTGTATGTTATACAATGTCTATGTATCTCTGTGTTTATGTTATACAATGTGTATGTATCTCTGTGTGTATGTTATACAATGTGTATGTATCTCTGTGTGCATGTTATACAATGTGTATGTATCTCTGTGTGTATGTTATACAATGTGTATGTATCTCTGTGTGCATGTTATACAATGTGTATGTATCTCTGTGTGTATGTTATACAATGTGTATGTATCTATGTGTGTATGTTATACAATGTGTATGTATCTCTGTGTGTATGTTATACAATGTGTATGTATCTCTGTGTGCATGTTATACAATGTGTATGTATCTATGTGTGTATGTTATACAATGTGTATGTATCTCTGTGTGCATGTTATACAATGTGTATGTATCTCTGTGTGTATGTTATACAATGTGTTTGTATCTCTGTGTGTATGTTATACAATGTGTATGTATCTCTGTGTGTATGTTATACAATGTGTATGTATCTCTGTGTGTATGTTATACAATGTGTATGTATCTCTGTGTGTATGTTATACAATGTGTATGTGTCTCTGTGTGCATGTTATACAATGTCTATGTATCTCTGTGTGTATGTTATACAATGTGTATGTATCTCTGTGTGCATGTTATACAATGTGTTTGTATCTCTGTGTGTATGTTATACAATGTGTTTGTATCTCTGTGTGTATGTTATACAATGTGTATGTATCTCTGTGTGTATGTTATACAATTTGTATGTATCTCTGTGTGTTTGTTATACAATATGTATGTATCTCTGTGTGTATGTTATACAATGTCTATGTATCTGTGTGTGTATGTTATACAATGTGTATGTATCTCTGTGTGTATGTTATACACACGCGCGCACGCTTTAGCGCATTTGATAGAGAACCATGCTGATAATGCTATGAGTAAGGTCGAGCGTGGGTTAGACACCTCGACATGTCGCCTGCGAAAGTGAGGTCAGGTCATACATGCATCTTGCCACATGTGACAACCCTTGGCGGAAGACTGCTTCGGAACGATTTTTGTGATATATGAGTAAATGATAAGTGATATGCGAGTATATGATAAATGATATATGAGTATATGATAAATGATATATGAGTATATGATAAATGATATATGAGTATATGATAAATGATATATGAGTATATGATAACTAATATATGAGTATATGATAAGTGATATATGAGTATATGATACATGATATATGAGTATATGATATATGAGTATATGATATATGAGTATATGATAAATGATATATGAGTATATGATAAATGATATATGAGTATATGATAAATGATATATGAGTATATGATAAATGATATATGAGTATATGATAAATGATATATGAGTATATGATAACTAATATATGAGTATATGATAAGTGATATATGAGTATATGATACATGATATATGAGTATATGATATATGAGTATATGATATATGAGTATATGATAAATGATATATGAGTATATGATAAATGATATATGAGTATATGATAACTAATATATGAGTATATGATACATGATATATGAGTATATGATATATGAGTATATGATATATGAGTATATGATATATGAGTATATGATATATGAGTAAATTATAAATGATATATGAGGATATGATAAATGATATATGAGTATATGATAAATGATATATGAGTATATGATAAATTATATATGAGTATATGATAATGATATATGAGTATATGATAAATGATATATGAGTATATGATTAGTGATATATGAGTATATGATAAGTGATATATGAGTATACAATAACCTCGACACCGCAAGGTACAAGAGGAACATGATGAGATGAGATGAGATAAGTGATATATGAGTATATGATAAATGATATATGAGTATATGATAACTGATATATGAGTATGCGATAACTGTTGTATGCGTATATGATAAATGATATTTTTTGTTGGCACCTTGCCATCTTGACAGACGATAGTTTGTTACATTGTACTTCAAAAAGACATAATAACTACAACCCATGGCGATAGCGAATGTGACTGATCATACCAATTCGTGCTTTAAATATTCGTCCACAATGATGCTTGTGAACACATGGTCATTTCCACTATCACACACTGTCTTGCGTCTCACACGCTCAATGTGTGACCTGTCTGCAATCAGTTTCTCCTTTGTATTTATTCCATTTCTGATATTTGCACTCCATGCAACACATTCGGCGGCGACTTGCTCTCTCAATGTGCATTATCAATGCCTGTATCAATCACGTCCCTCTTACACACGTCTTTGTATCACAGTAGAGGCCGACCCTGAGATCTCCTACCCGTCTGTAATTCACCAGGAAAGATGTCCTTTGGTATTCTACCATGTGACCGATGTTGTATTTTCCAAGGCACACTGGCCATGAACTCGAGTGCTTGCTCACACGAGCATTAAAATCACCAAGCATATACATATAGTCAGATTTTTGTACTGCTTTCATCACAGAGTCTAACTCTCAATATAATGAATCCACATCATCAGAGAAAGTAAATATGTAAAAATGATACATAATATATGTGTATTTGATTAGTGCTATATTAATTTGCCATTGGGGGTAATAACACCCATAACATTACGAGTGGGCTTCAAATTAAAACCTTAAATGTATTGTGTGTGTGTGTGTGTGTAAGAGAGAGAGAGAGAGAGAGAGAGAGAGAGAGAGAGAGAGAGAGAGAGAGAGAGAGAGAGAGAGAGAGAGAGAGAGAGAGAGAGAGAATATACATTCTGAGAAAGTACAGAACGAAAGTATCATTTTTTCAATGTAGTCACCACCGCGTTCAATGCAAGCCCTCCAGCGCTAATAAAGTGCTTGGATTCCTGTAGAAAAATCGACACTGAGGTCACTACTGCCTGATCCAGTCGTGAACAGTCTGTCACAGAAGCCACGTCGTTTTGAAACTTTCTATTCCACTCATACACTTGCTGGACTGAGAGGCATGCAACACCATACTGGACCTTCATTCGCCGATGAATTACTATAAGTTTCACCCCCTCACTGATTAAATACAAAATGGATAACAGAATGCTGCTCCTCTTTGGTGCATGTCAAAAGTAAGGCGGCCATCTTTAAACTGTCCTTTTGACGTCTACTGTGTTCCTCTGTACTGTGATGTCACGTCCTTAGAACTCTTCACACCCTTAACAACAATATTGACAGTTTATAAGACAATGGCATGGCTATTGTAATTTATATCAGACTCTTAAGGTTTTTATCATAAGCTCCCTCGTATACATGCGGATGACACAGTATTGATTGCAGAAAACGAACAGGTTCTGCAAATGTAGTAGATGCGATTGTTGCAAATAGTGAACAACTAGGTTTAGAATTAAATTGTAAGACGACAAGAGATTATAGTCGTCTCTAAGAAGGAAGAAATACTACAATGTAATATATTGGTACATGGGACTATTCTTTTAAAAAAAAAGTCAATCGGAACAATTATCTTGGAATAGTCATAACATCTCATGGGAGATGCCTTGAAGAGATTAGAACAAGAATCGCTTTGGCATATAGCCTTTTGCAAGATAGAAAACATATTAACCAATAAAAGAGATGTCAAATGCAACGAGAAAATGAGTGGTGAAGTGTTGCATAGAACCTATACTTTTGTATGGATGTGAAGCGTTGACAATGAGCAGACAAGAGGTGGGGTGTTTGTTAGGTGTTAGCTGCGAGGTGGGGTGTGAGGTAAGGTGAAAGGTGGGTTGTGAGATTCGGTAAGGGTGAGAGGTGGGGTGGGATGTTTGTTAGGTGGGGTGTGAGGTGAGGTGAGGGTGAGAGGTAAGGTGGGGTGAGCGGTGAAGTGGGGTGAGAGGTAAGGCGGGGCGACTTGTGGTGAGATGGGGTGAGAGGTGAGGTGGGGTGAGGTGAGGGTGAGAAATGAGGTGGAGTAAGAGGTGGGGTGAGAGGTTGGGTGGGGTGAGGGTGAGAAGTGAGGTGGGGTGAGATGTGGGGTGAAGTGAGATGAGGGTGAGAAGTGAGGTGGGGTGAGGTGAGGGTAAGAAATGAGGTGAGGGTGAAAGGTGATGTGAGGGTGAGAAGTGAGGTGGCGGAGGGTGAGAGGTGAGGTGGAGTGGGGTGAGAGGTGAGGTGGGGTGAGATGTGCGGTGAGATGGGGTGAGAGGTTAGGTGGTTTGAGAGGTAAAATGGGGCAAGTTTGGTTGGGGTGGGGTAAAAGGTGAGGTGGGGTGAAAGGTGAGGTGGGCTGGGGTGAGGGTGAGAAGTGAGGTGAGGTAGGGTGAGGTTAGGTTGGTGAGAAGTGAGTTGGGGTGAGAGGTGAGGTGCCGTGAGAAGTGGGGTGAGGATGAGAAGTGAGGTGAGGTGAAGTTATGGTGTGGTGAGAACTGCGGTCGGGTGAGAGGTGACGTGGGGTGAGGGTGAGAGGTGGGCTTGGGGTGTGGAATGGGGTTGGGTAGGAGGTGAGGTGGGGTGTGAGATGGGTTGTGAGTTGAGATGTGAGTTGGGGTGGGGTGTGAGAAGAGATGAAAGGTGGAAAATTGGATGAGGTGAGGTGTGTTTGGGTGAGAGGTGGATGCAGGAGGGGGATAGTGTTGGAAAGCAAGAACCAGCTGATTAACATCCACACCTCTGTCAGACACCAACATCCAACTCTAAAGCTGGCACCAACATCCAACTCTATGGCTGGCACCCACATACAGCTCTATGGCTGGCATCAACATCCAACTCTATGGCTGGCACCCACATACAACTCAATGGCTGGCACCAACATCCAACTCTGTAACTGGCACCAACATTAAACTCATATGAGAACCACTGATGGTGTCGGCGCCTCGTGTCATGTTATGTACAGGGCAGTGTCGGCGCCTCGTGTCATACTATGTACAGGGCAGTGTCGGCGCCTCATGCCACCCAGAATAGAAGGCATTGGTACCCCCAGTTGTATCCCATAAAACAGGGCAGTGTCGGCGCCTCATACCACCCAGAGTAGAAGGCATTGGTACCCCCAGTTGTATCCCATAAAACAGGGCAGTGTCGGCGCCTTATACCACCCAGAGTAAAAGGCAGTGGTTCCCCCAGTTGTATCTCATAAAATAGGGCAGGGTCTGCTTAACATGCCCGTAGCAGGTTGTCTAGCAGCACAGGAAGGCGTTCCCCCCCCCCCCTCCCCTATTCTCAGCGGCGTATACAGGGCTTCCGTATATGAAAGGCCTTATGGCGGCAGTTGATTTGGAAAAAAAAAATAAGAAAAGACCCGGGCCATTCTTCAGGCTGTCACTGTGTGTCTTATATAAAGGCTGCCCTAAAACGGCGCCATATTATTGTCTGGGGTGGGGGGGGGGGGGTTTCATGGATCGGAAAAACACGCATTGCTGCTGAGGGACTTCATTGCCCTCTTTTGTTTCTTCTTCAACACTAACAGGTAAGTTGTGTGTGTGTGTGTGTGTGTGTGTGTGTGTGTGTGTGTTGTGTGTGTGTGAGAGAGAGACAGAGAAAGAGAGACAGAGAGAGAGAGCCACTAGCTTCAGTTAAGTATAGGAGTGGATGATGTCGCAAGATAACCACATGACCTGAATACTAGTGGTCGGAGAATGCCACGATATATCGCTGGACAGTCCCAACTTTTCATGTGACACAACATCTTTGGCCAATTGTAGCCACACATCATCTCAGGTCAGGTGTAGTCACACAACATGGGTAGCGTCGCCACGCAGTGGGTAAGCCGCTGCCTCGAGTTCCGGAGGTCGACGGTTCGTTTCTGCATTCTGTCCACAAGTGCAGGGATCTCGGAATCTCATTGGGGTCGTTACTGGGGCTACGGATTTCGTGCTCTGTGTGGCGTTTTCGGCAGGCCGCTCTCCAGAAAGAGATAAAGCCAAATGGGAGAAAACCCCGTGCAACCCTCCACTCTTCCCCCCCCCCCCCATTAAACCCTTTCTAGTCATGCAATGAATATAAACACGAAGAATATAACAAGCTTCATAACTCCTTCTTTCACATGCCCACCACCTACCCGCTGCCGAGTCCACATGTGGCCGGCCTTATGGCCACGCCAGGCCCTCATTTCCCCTCTCTTCCCTGCCGAATCCGAGGAGAATAAACGGAAAAACGAGAAAAAGATAAAACGCGCATAAACCAAATTTTAAAGTGAAGTTTCTGGTGTCAGCGCGACCTCGGATATGCAGAACGACAGAGGGGAGAAGGGGTGTAAGCATGCAGTGGAACAGTCCAGGGATCTGTCGTCTGTTGTATCCGTGCGCGGACCTGGAGAGAAGAAAACATGATGGCACAGTGGTTGCCTCCACTTGGCTTCATGGTCACTACAATCAACAGTCACTGCTGATTCAGTCATTTCTACCATCCGAGAAACAGGGTTAACCGTTTTTTTTTTGTTCCTGTAAGCCACGGGGCTGTATTCAATCCAGGAAGCCAGGCGTCGTATGCCCAGTTGGCGCTAATCTTATCTCCTCGACAATCGCTAAAAGATTGGAGAAAGGACCAGAAACTAACTTGTGCTGAATTGTTCAAATAGTGACAGCCAACCTTCACGGCCTGCCCGCATGGAGACAGATATGCTATGATAAGAAGCTGCGGCCCAAATCCTCCCCTCGCCTGTAGTTAAATTCTACTTCTACCCCAAACAGCGCCCCAAAAGTGCGCGTCAGGCAGACAGCATGACCTTGCGCGGCCACCACCCTGCCCCCGCTCCCAGCAGACGATTCACCCAAGCAGGTCAATAACTTCACAATAGCGCGCGGGGCTCGCCCATTTCCAACTGCAAAAGGGGTGTCCACGTCGAGCAGAATGTTTGAAGAAAAACGCATGTGATGTAATATTTCTGTAGAGGTAAAAAAAAAAGCCACGCTAGTTGGCCATTGTTGTTACATGTGCTAAAAAATCTAGGAGGACGCGTTTTTCTATTTGGTGAGTACCTCACACCTCCATTTTGTGGAGTATGCTTTGTGGTCGCCAGTTTAGTGTATCTGTGGGTGTTATTTTTGTTGAGTAAAGTGTTTCTGTCGGATTATTGCATGTCGGGCATTGGCGTATGCCCTGGCGGTGATTACGTTGTTCTGTTTTTTTTTTTTTTCCTTCTGTGGTTGTTACAGTAAATGAACATGAGTCAATATGTCATGATTTGTTGTTATCGTTACTTAGGCTGCGCGCCACACCCCCGACGATCTAGGAGTATTACATCGTGAGTGGGTGTGGGTGTATGAGGGTTACATAGCAGTGGGGAGGGGTGGGGCCCGACGGGGGGTGGGAGAGACAGAAGAATGAAAAAGAGAGAGTTTAATATTTAAATAAAGAATAAAACACCTGAAAGTAGGAAGGAGGGAGGTAAGTTTGCTTGTACATGTTTATTTCGCCGTGGGAGAAGTTGTTGTACCCTGAAGAAGAAGTTGTACCCCGGAGGAGAAGTTGGACAGGATTTGAGGTTGCTGCGATCCCGGGCAGCGCGCGCACCTACAGACGAGGACTCAGTCTAATCGTCACAATGTTCATGTAGGGAACGGATGCAGTCCGCAGAGGCAAGATGAAGCGGCGGGCCCAATGCTAAATGACATGTGTTTGCTGCAGTTGTACGTTACAGTCTAGTTGAGTCGGGAGCTAGCTTGTGTTTTGCTGAATTCTCACATGTCTGCTGATAGGACAACTGGATCACAGCTTTTAGAGTAAACCATCTGTTTATTGAGCACGTAAAAAAAACCATCATCACTTTTTTTATGTGACTGATTTCTAACACATATGTAAGTTTTGCTGTTTCACTTCATTCTATCACTCGGCTGTAGTATGTTTACATTTTATGTAGAATCGGCACTTTCCCACGCGTGGATCTCCGATCAACCATTTTTTTACGAGTATATTTGACTTAAAAATTGACAAAAGTAGATAGCACGATTTCTCGGCCAATCGTAATCTCAAGCTTCTAACTATAGTGTTCAGATATATGCCCGCAATTTGGCCTCGTCTTCTGCGGCCAACACACGAGCATGGCCCAACTTGTATGAACTAATTTACTTGTGGTTCAGTTCCGAGGCAGGAAACAAGTATTCTCTCAAACAACAACATTAGCCGGATATGACATAGACGGTAGTTTCGTTTCTTGTGCTTGTACAACCACAGTCTCATATATATATATATATATATATATATATATATATATATATATATATATATATATATATATATATATATATATATATATATATATATGCGCTCAGGCGCAGACGCACATACACACAGAGTTGTGCAACGTGCGTTACGCCAGGCGTGTGAAAACGACCTCTACTTAATCTCTACTCACAACACACCCACTTAGACCGTGTGATCTGGTTTTACAGATATCGACATACATGTACGTTTTACAGATATCGACATGCATATACGTTTTACAGATATCGACATACATATCAGTTTTACAGATATCGACATGCATTTAAGTCTTACACACAACGATATGCAAGATGGTGTTACGGATATCAATGTACATACATGTATACACATACATATATCAATATACACACGTTTTACACATGCAGATATCAATATACACATGCTTCACACATACGGATATCAATATACACATGTTTCACACATACGCACATCAATATACACATATGTTTTACACATGTAGATAACAATATGCACACATGTTTTACAAATACAGATATCGATATACACATCTTTTACACATACAGATATCAATATACACATATGTTTTACACATACATATATCAATATAAACATGTTTTACACAGTGCAACGTGATACAGTTTTGCAATACATATAGACATCATGAGGTGACACGGTGTTATATATATACACATACATAGAGACATCATGAGGTGACACGGTGTTACATATATACACATGCGTATAGACATCATGAGGTGACACGGTGTTACATACATACACATGCGTATAGACATCAGTGTGACATGATTGTGTTTTACAGGTAGCTGCTAACAAATATACAGCAGTGTAACCTTGTGTAGTTTTACATATATATACATATACAAACACATTGAGGCATCAGTGTGACATGACGTGACTTTACATATATACACATACACACGTCCATCAGTGTGACGTCATGTGGTTTTATATATACACATACAGACATCAGTGTGGTTTGACATATACACACATACAAACATCAGTGTTGCGTGACATGGTTTGACATATACACACATACAGACAGCTGTATGACGTGACATGGTTTGACATATACACACATACAGACAGCAGTGTGACGTTACATGGTTTGACATATACACACATACAGACAGCAGTATGAAATGACATGGTTTGACATATACACACATACAGACAGCAGTATGACGTGACATGGTTTGACATATACACACATACATACAGCAGTATGAAATGACATGGTTTGACATATACACACATACATACATCAGTATGACGTGACATGGTTTGACATATACACACATACAGACAGCAGTATGACGTGACATGGTTTGACATATACACACATACAGACAGCAGTATGACGTGACATGGTTTGACATAAAGCCACGTACATGTAGACAGTTCTGTTCCCGACGCCGTGGATGAAGTTTGCAGACACCGACCTCGTGTGGTATGTCGGACCCAGCGGCGTGCGTTGTAATACTTGCAGTGTAGTACACGTGATGGTATATTTGCTAAATATATTTTCTCTGTTATTCCCGTGAAGAGATTTTTTTTTTTTCTGTACTACTTGTTATGTAGTATTTTCTATATAAAATTAGTGATGTGATATTTCTCTGTGATATTTCTCTGTGATATTTATGTATAATACTTGTGATATGATATTTTCTCTTTAATACTAGTTATGTGATTTTATTCTCTGTAATACTCGTTGAGGTGATATTTTCTCTGTAATACTTGTAATGTCATATTATCTCTGTAATACTTGCAATGTCATATTTACTCTGTAATACTTATAATGTCATATTTTCTCTGTAATACTTGTCATATTTTACTCTGTAATACTAGTTATGTGATTTCTCTCTGCAATACTCGTTGAGATGATATTTTCATTGTAATACTTGGAATGTTTTATTTTCTGTGTAATACTTGTGAGGTGATATTTTCTCTGTAATACTTGTAATATCATATTTTCTCTGTAATACTTGTGAGGTTATATTTTCTCTGTAATACGTGCAATGTCATGTTTACTCTGAAATACTTGTAATTTCATATTTTCTCTGTAATACTTGTGTGGTAATATTTACTCTGTAATACTTGTAATGTCGTATTTTCTATGTAATACTTGTAGTGTCATATTTTCTCAGTGTACAATGATATTTTCTCTGTATTACTTGTAGTATCATAGTTCTCTGTAATACTTGTGAGGTGATATTTTGTAATATTTGTATAGGGATATTCTCTCTGTAATACTTGTAATGTCGTATTTTCTCTGTAATACTTGTGAAGTGTAATATTTGTAATGTCATATGCTACTTGTGTCATACATATTATTCTCACTATTCCGTGCAGGTACCAATTAGTGGATGTTTGTAGTTAATTAGTAATTCACTTACTTGTGCGCCATATTTCTGATCCATACAGTAGTACAATTTATCATTGGAGTTTAAAAATTGTGAGTTTGTTGCTGAGTTTAATTTCATGTTACATCTTCAAGTTCTCTACTGCCACGAGAGCTGCTCTTATCCTTTGTGTTCTTAGTTTGACATAATCACCAATCTAGAGCTCGTGTGGAGAACTAAACAAATCTTAGTGGTACACGAGTTGACAGAATCACCAAATCAATGGCAACTACTGAACGTAAAACTTACCAAGGAATCACGAACAGTCAAATTGCTGGGGTTGACTGCTACGTCTTATGAAGGACATGCAACTAAATTTAAAAAAAAAAAATAGCCCACCAGATAAGGACCAAACACTTTCAAACATGAAAATAACTGACACAGACTGCATAATTGTCGGAGACTTTAATAGCCGTTTAGAAAGATGGGGATATCCAGATACTGACAACAGAGGAGATGAAGTGGAGGACTAGGAAATAGACTCAAATCTCCATCTACTCAACAAAGCGGATGACACACCGAGCTTCTACTCTAGAAGATGGCTTACCACTTCTACTCCAGACTTAGCTTTCTGCACAGGAGACATCCTCCACAAAATCGATCGCCATGTGCTTGACCAATTAGCAGGCAGTGACCAAAGACCAATCAAGCTTGTAATGAATATGGAGTATGCTCCACAGGAGCAAAAGCCTTTGCCCCGCTGGAATTACAAGCGAGCTGATTGGGATAGATTTGCCATACTAACAGACAAATATTGTGAAAACATGAAAACACGACATGCTAACGTGAAACAAATAGTAGAAAGTCTAAACAAAGCAATAGTACATTCCAAGAGGAATGAAGAAAAATTACAAACCATACTGGACTGAAGAACTAAATATTTGGAGGACAAAGTTGATAATGCCAGGAAGACAGCAGAGGGAGAACAAACAATTGAAGAGTACATCGCTTTCAAAGCAATCTCAGCAAAATATAAAATAACAATAATTCAAACAAAAAGAGATTGTAGGAGGGGGAAAAAATAAAACCTGAACTTTGACAGGGATGGAAACAAACTATGGAAACTAATGAAAGCCATGAACAATGAAGGACCCAGAAACAAACAAATAACTAATAAGGAAATGTTTGGTTACAGGGGGAAAAGAAGGCTGCATGTGCACTAATAATACACTATGCTTGTGCAAACTACATTTATATTACTATAGAACAGAAGAAAGCAATCAAAGATAAACAGACACATCGTAGTAATACAGAGACAGCAGCATAATATATAATGGCAAATTTAAAAATTGAAGAAATAGAACAGGCAATGAATATCCATTTTTTTCTAAAGAAGAAATCACCAGTTAAGGATGCAATCACAAATGAAATGCTAATAGGACTAGGCACTAAAGCGAAAAAGAAACTACTAGCAGTCCTAAATTACAGTTGAAAGAGAGGAATAGTCCCACAGGCATGGAAGGAAGCTAACTATTACCAGTCCCAAAAGAAAGAAAAAGTCCTGAAATAACCAAATGCCTATCGACCTGTCAGTCTACTTAGCTGTGTAGGAAAATTAATGGAACGCATTAACAATGGCAGGCTAGAATGGCATCTGGAAGAAACCCAACTCTTAACGCCACACGAAGCAGGATTAAGAAAGTACAGATCCACTGAAGATCAAATAACCTACATAGCTCAGGAAATAGAGGATGCTTTCCAGGAGAAAAAGCACAAACCAGCGGCCTGGATAGATTTAGAAAAAGCATTTGATAAAGTATTGAAGGAAGGACTGAAAGTAAAACTGCAAAAAAAAGGCATGTTTATGGGAAAATGCACAAATGGATCAGCCACTACCTTCAGAATAGACCTGCCAGGACAAAAGTACAAGGATAAACCAGCAAAACGATGCTGTTGGAGCAAGGTGTCCACCAAAGGGGAGTCCTTTCATCAACATTATTCCTAGCATATATAAATGACATTACAGAAAATTTTCGTCGCTTGACATGGAAGACACAGGTTGAGAAAAATCGAACAAGAACAAGGCAAAGAATGGCAATCATGAAAAACATCTTGCTGGTACAATGTGGGGAGCAGATGAGAAAATTCTAAAGAAGTTATATACTGGACGGGTGAGACTAGTACTGGAATATGGTATTGCAGCCTGGGCTACAGCAGTCAAGTCAAACTTTAACAAAAATATAGTCCAAAATCAAGTAATGCGAATCATAACTGGAAGCCCGAAGACAACGCATATTAACGAACAGGAAAAGATTACATGTTTGCAACCAATTCAGGATAGAAGTGATAGTAGAGCCCAGCAACAAGCAGAACATTTTAGAATTTGACAGACAACCCCCTGTACGAGAAAAGGTTTAATGGTCTTGGAAAGGGAAGACTGAAGCGAAGCAACTTTGTAGAAACTGCATACAGAAAGATAGGACAGATCCTATACTTAACATATCAACAGTCAAACCCATTTACAATGCACACAAGTTCCCAGCTTGGAGACAGCAGCAACTGCCTGAGATGATAGAAAACATTCCTAGTATTGAGAGAAAGAACACTCAGAATGAAACAGAAAGAAGAAAATTAGCCCTAAACTACATAAAATAACATTACTATTTTATATTTACATTGCTATAAGAGTCGCTTCTTAGACTTTCTTTGGTCTATAAGAGTCGCTTCTTTGTCTCTTTGGTCGAAGGTAGTCGCTTTTTAGCAACAAAAGTCGTGTCGTAGTCTGTCTCTTTGTTGGAATGAGTCGCTTCTTAGTCTGTCTGTCTGTCTGTCTGTCTGTCTGTTGGCTGGCTGGCTAGCTGTCTGTCTGTCTGGCTGGCTGGCTGTCTGTCTGTCTGTCTGTCTGTCTGTCTGTCTGTCTGTCTGTCTGTCTGTCTCTCTCTCTCTCTCTCTCTCTCTCTCTCTCTCTCTCTCTCTCTCTCTCTCTCTCTCTCTCTCTCTCTCTCTCTCTCTCTCCAAGAAGAACAGTTTCATTGTTATCACTGCAACAGATAAAGAAATCAGAATAAACTTACAGAAGGCTAGAGGAGCTTTTATAACACTGGACAATGTGTGGTAGTCAACAGAAACTAAACGGAGCACAAACCTTGGAATATTCAATTCTAATGTCCAATCGTCTACCTGGTCTAGGGGTTGCACGACTTTCTCCGTAATCCCGTATACTCATGAGTAACGTGACGTGCGCGAGAATTGGAAGCGGTTCTCTCCGCGTCGGTAACTTACGGGGTATGTGAGCTGGTCGCTCAGAAATCAATGGCAAACTACTGATCGTAATCTTGCCAAGAAATCAACAATCAGCTGAAAGATGCTGATGTTAATTGCGATGCCCTGTAAAGGATATGCGAACAAAACAAAAACCAAATGTTAAATCAGCGCTACTGTTTGGATCAGAGACACGGAGAACAACGAACACGACCACAAATAAACTACACGCATTCACTAAATAGAACCTGCACACAAATAGAAGTTATAAAGAGGTATTACAGAATCACCAATGTGGAGCTTATGGAGTGAACTAGGCCAGTAAGCTAGACCAGTGAACTAGGCCAGTGAACTAGACCAGTGAGCTAAACCAGTGAACTAAACCAGTGAACTAGACCAGTGAACTAGACCAGTGAGCTAGACCAGTGAACTAGAGCAATGAACTAGACCAGTGAATTAGAGCAGTGAACTAGACCAGTGAACTAGATCAGCGAACTAGACCAGTGAGCTAGAGCAGTGAACTAGACCAGTGAACTAGAGCAATGAACTAGACCAGTAAACTAGACCAGCGAGCTAGATCAGTGAACCAGACCAGTGAACTAGACCAGCGAGCTAGATCAGTGAACCAGACCAGTAAACTAGATCAGTGAGCTAGACCAGTGAACCAGACCAGTGAACTAGATCAGTGAGCTAGACCAGTGAGCTAGAGCAGTGAACTAGACCAGTGAACTAGACCAGTGAACTAGACCAGTGAACTAGACCAGTGAACCAAAAGATGAAAAGACGCTGGTATTGGATAGGACATCCACTGAGATAGGACATCCATTGAGTTAGGACATCCACTGAGATAGGACATCCGCTGAGATAGGACATCCACTGAGAAAACCTGAGATTAGTGTAACTGGACATGTCTTTGTCTGGAGCCAGCAGTGCCACAGAAATAGAGGAAGATGGAAACCACACACACGGACAAGAGAAATAGAGGAAGATGGAAACCACACAGATATGGAAAAGAGAAATAGAGGAAGATGGAAACCACACACATGGACAAGAGAAATAGAGGAAGATGGAAACCACACACACACACGGACAAGAGAAATAGAGGAAGATGGAAACCACGCACACGGACAAGAGAAATAGAGGAAGATGGAAACCACACACACGGACAAGAGAAATAGAGGAAGATGGAAACCACACACACGGACAAGAGAAATAAACACGATAAATGAATAATACGCGGAGGGCAGGGAGGGAATTGCATCGGAGAGCTAAGTTTAGGAGGACTTGCAGTGAGTTCCTTGGGGGGATATGTTTCATTGGCGGATAGCGGGCGAGATACAAAGTAGAAGACTATAATAATTGTGTGTTTTAATGTGCGGTTTTACAGATAATTCATGTAGCTTGTGTTGTAATGTGTGGTTTTACAGATAATTAATGTAGATTGTGTTGTAATGCTTGTGTTGTAATGTGCGGTTTTACAGATAATTAATTTAGATTGTGTTGTAATGCTTGTGTTGTAATGTGCGGTTTTACAGATAATTAATGTAGATTGTGTTGTAATGCTTGTGTTGTAATGTGCGGTTTTACAGATAATTAATGTAGATTGTGTTGTAATGTGCGGTTTTACAGATAATTAATGTAGATTGTGTTGTAATGCTTGTGTTGCAATGTGCGGTTTTACAGATAATTAATGTAGATTGTGATGTAATATGTGGTTTTATAGATAATTAATGTAGTTTGTGTTGTAATGTGCGGTTTTACATATAATTAATGTAGATTGTATTGTAATGTGTGGTTTTACAGATAATGCATGTAGTTAGTGTTGTAATACTTATGTTGTAATGTGTGGTTTTACATATATTTAATGTAGATTGTGTTGTAATACTTGTGTTGTAATGTGTGGTTTTACAGATAATGCATGTAGTTAGTGTTGTAATACTTATGTTGTAATGTGTGGTTTTACATATATTTAATGTAGATTGTGTTGTAATACTTGTGTTGTAATGTGTGGTTTTACACATAATGCATGTAGTTAGTGTTGTAATATTTGAGTTGTAATGTGTGGTTTTACAGACAATTAATATAGATTGACAATTAATATAGAAGGAATCTGCTGAACACATTATATGATACTGGAGATATACCTTCTGAATTATGTAATTCTGTATTTATTGCAATCCCAAAGAAATCAGGAACCTTAGAATGTGATCAACATAGAACAATTAGTATAATGAGTCACATCACAAAGATTTTGTTACGAATTATCATGCAAAGAGTGAGGAAGAAAATACAACCTGAAATAGGGGAAGAACAATGTGGTTTTGTAGAAGGAAAGGGTACAGTAAATGCTGTGTATATGCTGCGAACAGTTATTGAACGTGCTTTAGAAGTAAACAAGGATATACATCTTTGCTTTATTGACTACACAAAGGCTTTTGATAGAGTAAGACATGTCAACATTGTGGATATGCTGGCAGATCTACAAATTGATGGGAAAGACATTAGACTTATAAAAAACATATATTGGAAACAACAAGCTGCCATAAGAATTGATAATGAAGTAGGACAATACCAACCTATTAAGAGAGGTGTTAGGCAGGGATGTGTAATGTCTCCAGATCTTTTTTCCTTATACAGTGAAAATATTTTCAGAAATGTAGAAGACCTAAATGGAATCAGCATTGGAGGACGAAACATAAATAACATTAGATATGCAGATGATACAGTATTGATTGCAGACAATGCACAGGATCTGCAACAATTAGTAGACGCTGTGGTTGTACACAGTGAGCAGCTGGGGTTGGAATTAAATTGTAGGAAGACACAGGTTATGGTCGTCACTAGGAAGAACGAAGTACCACAATGTAATATACAAGTAAATGGGAATATTCTTCAGCAAGTGAATCGGTTCAATTATCTCGGAACAGTCATAACATCTGATGGCAGATGCCTTGAAGAGATTAGAACAAGAATCGCCATTGCGAAGGTAGCCTTTAGCAAGATGAAAAACATTCTGACCAATAAAATGATGTCAATTGAAACGAGAAAAAGAGTGTTGAGGGGATACATAGAGCCTGTTCTTTTGTATGGATGTGAAACTTGGACAATGTGCAGTCAAGCTGAAAAACATCTGATGGCTGCAGAAATGTGGTTTCTGAGGAAAATGCAAAGAATACCATGGACAGATAGAAAAACCAATGACCAAGTACTACAAGAGACAAATGAAAATCGTAGATTGATTAGAGAAATTAGACGTAGACAGTCAAAATTTTTTGGACATGTTATGAGAAGAAATGGACTGGAGAACTTGGTGACAGCTGGCAAGATCGAGGGGAACAGACCAAGAGGAAGACCGAGAGGAAAATACCTGGATGGCTTGGCCACATGGCATGGACGAGACAGGAACACTGAGCTGATCCACGACTCTGGTGATCGAGTGAAATGGCGAATCATGACCGCCCACGCTTTCCGGCATGGCACATGATTGATTGAATATAGATTGTGTTATAATGTGTGGTTTTACAGATAATTCATGTAGATTGTGCTGTAATACTTGTGTTGTAATGTGTGGTTTTACAGATAATTAATGTAGATCGTGTTGTAATGTGTGGTTTTACAGATAATTAATGTAGATTGTGTTGTAATACTTGTGTTGTAGTGTGTGGTTTTACAGATAATTAATGTAGATTGTTTTGTAATGTGTGGTTTTACAGATAATTAATGTAGATTGTGTTGTAATACTTGTGTTGTAATGTGTGGTTTTACAGATAATTAATGTAGATTGTGTTGTAATACTTGTGTTGTAGTGTTTGGTTTTACAGATAATTAATGTAGATTGTGTTGTAATACTTGTGTTGTAGTGTGTGGTTTTACAGATAATTAATGTAGATTGTGTTGTAATACTTGTGTTGTAGTATGTGGTTTTACAGATAATTCATGTAGATTGTGTTGTAATACTTGTGTTGTAGTGTGTGGTTTTACAGATAATTCATGTAGATTGTGTTGTAGTGTGTGGTTTTACAGATAATTAATGTAGATTGTGTTGTAATACTTGTGTTGTAATGTGTGGTTTTACAGATAATTAATGTAGATTGTGTTGTAATACTTGTGTTGTAATGTGTGGTTTTACAGATAATTAATGTAGATTGTGTTGTAATACTTGTGTTGTAGTGTGTGGTTTTACAGATAATTAATGTAGATTGTGTTGTAATACTTGTGTTGTAGTATGTGGTTTTACAGATAATTCATGTAGATTGTGTTGTAATACTTGTGTTGTAGTGTGTGGTTTTACAGATAATTCATGTAGATTGTGTTGTAGTGTGTGGTTTTACAGATAATTAATGTAGATTGTGTTGTAATACTTGTGTTGTAATGTGTGGTTTTACAGATAATTAATGTAGATTGTGTTGTAATACTTGTGTTGTAATGTGTGGTTTTACAGATAATTAATGTAGATTGTGTTGTAATACTTGTGTTGTAGTGTTTGGTTTTACAGATAATTCATGTAGATTGTTTTGTAATGTTTGTGTTGTAGTATGTGGTTTCACAAGTACATTCACGCAGTCTGTAGTATAATTCTTGTGATGTAATGTGTGATTTTACGGATAATTCACGTTGACTGTGCTATACTCGTGACGTGATGTGATTTTACAGGTACAGTCACACAGATGCACTCAGAACATGTTGTTAGTGTTAATATCTTAATGTGATTTCTCAGTTAGGTTTACATTTTGGTAACTTTAAGGGTTTTTCCGTTTTTAAATGCTGATTATTTCAAGTAATTTCTCCTGTAAGTGTATATAACTCCAAGCGTTTTCTCCTGTAAGTATTGTTAACTTTAAGCGTCTCCTCCTGTAAATGTTGTTAACTCCAGGTGTTTTCTCTTGTAAATATTTATCATTTTAAGTGTTTTCTCCTGTAAGTGTTTATAACTCAAGGTGTTTTCTCCTGTAAGTGTTGATAACTCCAGGTGTTTTCTCCTGGAAGTGTTGATAACTCGAAGTGTTTTCTCCTGTATGTGTTGATAACTCCAAGTGTTGTCTCCTGTAAGTGTTGATAACTCCAGGTGTTTTCTCCTGTAAGTGTTGATAACTCCAGGTGTTTTCTCCTGTATGTGTTGATAACTCCAGGTGTTTTCTCCTGTATGTGTTGATAACTCCAGGTATTTTCTCCTGTAAGTGTTGATAACTCCAGGTATTTTCTCCTGCAAGTGTTGATAACTCCAGGTGTTTTCTCCTGTAGGTGTGGATAACTCCAAGTGTTGTCTCTTGTACAGTTGTAAGTATTGATAACTTTAAGAGTTTTCTCTTGTAAGTGTTCATAACTCCAAGTGTTTTCTCCTGTAAATATTGATGACTCCAGGTGTTTTCTCCTGTAACTGTTGATGACGTCAAGTGTTTCCTCCTGTAACTGTTGATGACATCAAGTGTTTTCTTCTGTAAGTGTTGATGACGTCGAGTGTTTCTCCTGTAACTGTTGGTGACGTCGTCGATAGTTTAAAGTGTCCTCTCCATGAGTCAGTGTTAACTTCACGTGTTGGCGTCGCCGATTGAATAGTCCACTGACTCTGTGAAGTGCGAAGTGTGTGCTATAATAGTGTCCATCAATAACCGGTGTTTATTCTAACGCATCTCCCGTTTTCCCGCCATCAAACAGTTAACACACACATCTGCTCTCCTTACCCTTACCCCACCCCCACGCAGTACCATATTTTCTATTTTATAACAAGAAGCCATATTCTGTTTTACAAACAAAATGACAAACCTCCCCTCTCACATGTTCAACTCCTACTCACCAAACAAAGTGTCGGTTTGTTTATTTTTTGAAATCCGTCTAATCAGTTCTGTTCTCAGGTTTAATTTCTCCCGCCGATTTGTAGAATCGACAGTGGAATAACTGGGACAGATGTACTAACTAGTTCTAAGTGACAGACTGGGGCAAGTCAATGACGGAGGGTCTGGGGTCAGACAGACATTAGTGGATAGATAAATGTGTCGGTGTGATATATCAGTCGTGTTGGCTTTCGCAGTTGTGTGTGGATGGTGAGTTCTGAGATTAATGTCAGCGCAGTCGTCATCGGTTTCTCTTGGGGTAGGTACTAGATTAATGTCAGCGTGACCCGCGGCTGGGATAGTATTACTGTCTGAGTTGTAAAGGCCGGGAGTTGGGTGTTTTTGTATATTGCAACTCGGTACGGCCTGCCAGAACTCGCTACAGGTCTGTGTTTTTAACATGTTGCCGTTTCTTCTGTATGTCCTGATTGATGTGTTTCTTGCTGCTGTTTCTTTCTCTTCGCTTCTCGTTATCATTAATGTTCAGAGGATATCAATCGAATTGTTATCAATCGAATTGTTATCAACAACTTTAGTTGAGTTATTATAATTATTTATGTCTGATTTCTTCTTCTTCTTCTTCTTCTTCTTCTTCTTCTTCTTCTTCTTCTTCTTCTTCTTCTTCTTCTTCTTCTTCTTCTTCTTCTTCTTCTTCTTCTTCTTCTTCTTCTTCTTCTTTCTTCTTCTTCTTCTACTTCTTCTTCTTCTTCTTCTTCTTCTTCTTCTTCTTCTTCTTCTTCTTCTTCTTCTTCTTCTTCTTCTTCTTCTTCTTCTTCTTCTTCTTCTTCTTCTTCTTCTTCTTCCCTCCTTCTTGCCTACCTGCCTGCCTGCCTGCCTTCCTTCCTTACTTCCTTCTTGCCTGCCTGCCTGCCTGCCTTCCTTCCTTCCTTCCTTCCTACCTTCCTTCTCCTTTCTTTCTTCCTTCCTTCTTCCGTCCCCTTCTTCCTTCTCACCCTCCTCATCCTTCTTCCCTTCCTCATCATCCTTCTTCTCTTCATCCTCCTCCTTCTCCTTCCTTCTTTCCTTCCTTCGTTCTTCTTCCTTCTCTTTCTTCCTTCTCCTCCCCCCTTCTTCTCCTCCTCCCCCTCCTTCTTCTTCTTCTCCTCCTTCTTCTCCTCCTCCTCCTTCTTCTCCTCCTCCTCCTTCTTCTTCTCCTCCTCTTTCTCCTCTTCCCCTCCCCCTCTTCTTCTTTTTCTTCTTCTTCTTCTTACTACTACTACTACTACTACTACTACTACTACTACTACTACTACTACTACTACTACTACTACTACTACTACTACTACTACTACTACTACTACTTCTTCTACTACTACTACTACTACTACTACTACTACTACTACTGATGATGATCCTGCTGTGCTGCTACTACTAGTACTACAGCTGCTACACCAATACAACTAATACTACAACGATTACATTAACAACTACTACAAGTAACTACCACTAAAATCTGGACTTCCTGTAGACATGCCTGAATGGCGTGTGTGTGATCGCTACAACAATTACTAAATTGCCGTCATCTTTTCTCACTTCGACAACCATAGTTGTAACTATTGCGAGCGAGAGAGAGA
Source organism: Cepaea hortensis (assembly GCA_963921405.1). Taxonomy (NCBI): domain Eukaryota; kingdom Metazoa; phylum Mollusca; class Gastropoda; order Stylommatophora; family Helicidae; genus Cepaea; species Cepaea hortensis. Next base: position 262,755,733 of record OY992876.1, on the reverse strand, counting down.
GAGAGAGAGAGAGAGAGAGAGAGAGAGAGAGAGAGAGAGAGAGAGAGAGAGAGAGAGAGAGAGAGAGAGACGGCGTCATTTACCTGTATTACCGTGATGGGTAATTGCTCAATTCTAGGAATAGTTTAAGCGAGTTAACTGAAAAAATAACGTTTTAAAAGGTAATCCGGGATTGACGTAGTACGGGTTTGCTGTTGTTTGTTGACTGTTGGGGGAGCGTCGTGTGTATTCGCTGTTCAGTTGGCCTCTAGTCTGCCAGGCAACACTTCGCTGACCAGTGGCCTGGTGTGCTGTTATCTTGCACTGTCATGTTGGACTGTCATGTCGTACTGTCGTTGTTTACTGTCATGTTGTTGTACTGTCTTATTGTACTGTCGTATTGAACTGTTATATTTTTGTACTTTCGCAACGAACACTCATTCTGTCATCTTGTATTGTTGTGTTGGACTGTCATTTTATCATCTCATACTGTCTTAATGTGCTGTCTATCTGTCATCCTGTACTATCGTACCGTACTATCACTCTGTCATCTTGTACAGTCATGATATACTGTCATTCTGTCATCTTATACTGTTGTGGCGTACTTTAATATACTGTCATTCTGTCATCTTATACTGTTGTGACGTACTTTAATATACTGTCATTCTGTCATACTGTTGTGACGTACTTTAATATACTGTCACTCTGTCATCTTGTACAGTCATGATATACTGTCATTCTGTCATCTTATACTGTTGTGGCCTACTTTAATATACTGTCATTCTGTCATCTTATACTGTTGTGACGTACTTTAATATACTGTCATTCTGTCATACTGTTGTGACGTACTTTAATATACAAGATTTCGCCATCTTGTACCGTCACGGTATACTGTCATCCTGTGATCTCATACTGTCTTAATATATTGTCATCCTGTGATCTCATACTGTCATAATATACTGTCATCCTGTGATCTCATACTGTCATAATATACTGTCATCCTGTGATCTCATACTGTCTTAATATACTGTCATCCTGTGATCTCATACTGTCTTAATATACTGTCATCCTCTGATCTCATACTGTCATAATATACTGTCATCCTGTGATCTCATACTGTCATAATATACTGTTATCCTGTGATCTCATACTGTCATAATATACTGTCATCCTGTGATCTCATACTGTCTTAATATACTGTCATCCTGTGATCTCATACTGTCTTAATATACTGTCATCCTGTGATCTCATACTGTCATAATATACTGTCATCCTGTGATCTCATACTGTCTTAATATACTGTCATCCTGTGATCTCATACTGTCTTAATATACTGTCATCCTGTGATCTCATACTGTCATAATATACTGTCATCCTGTGATCTCATACTGTCTTAATATACTGTCATCCTGTGATCTCATACTGTCTTAATATACTGTCATTATGTGATCTCATACTGTCTTAATATACTGCCATCCTGTGATCTCATACTGTCATAATATACTGTCATCCTGTGATCTCATACTGTCTTAATATACTGTCATCCTGTGATCTCATACTGTCTTAATATACTGTCATCCTGTGATCTCATACTGTCTTAATATACTGTCATCCTGTGATCTCATACTGTCTTAATATACTGTCATCCTGTGATCTCATACTGTCATAATATACTGTCATCCTGTGATCTCATACTGTCATAATATACTGTCATCCTGTGATCTCATACTGTCTTAATATACTGTCATCCTGTGATCTCATACTGTCTTAATATACTGTCATCCAGTGATCTCATACTGTCATAATATACTGTCATCCTGTGATCTCATACTGTCATAATATACTGTCATCCTGTGATCTCATACAGTCACAATATACTGTCATCCTGTGATCTCATACTGTCATAATATACTGTCATCCTGTGATCTCATACTGTCATAATATACTGTCATCATGTGATCTCATACTGTCTTAATATACTGTCATCCTGTGATCTCATACTGTCTTAATATACTGTCATCCTGTGATCTCATACTGTCTTAATATACTGTCATCCTCTGATCTCATACTGTCTTAATATACTGTCATCCTGTGATCTCATACTGTCATAATATACTGTCATCCTGTGATCTCATACTGTCATAATATACTGTCATCCTGTGATCTCATACTGTCACGATATACTGTCATCCTGTGGTCTCATACTGTCACGATATACTGTCATCCTGTGATCTCATACTGTCACGATATACTGTCATCCTGTGATCTCATATGTCTTAATATACTGTCATCCTACGATCTCATACTGTCATAATATACTGTCATCCTGTGATCTCATACTGTCTTAATATACTGTCATCCTGTACTGTCATGCTACACCGTCACGTGGTGCTGTCCTATCTCCGTGTGTACTGTCTTCTTTTACACACTATGACAGTGTCACGTGAACAGCTAGCCCTCAAATGGAACCAACTTTATGGAGGGGTCTCCCCCAGAGCCACCGATCCCAACACAATCCAACCTGAGGGTGAGTTTGGTCATGTGACTACCGAGAAGATGGGTCTGAAACCATGCACTGACCACCGTGACACGGCGGCACCTTTCATTTGTTTTTGCACACATCAAAGAAGTTGATTTTTTTATCGCGGTGTGACGTATATCCGGTGTCACAGATACGGTAGACCTGAGGTTTCGATGTCGAGCTTCGGTGTCCTCTCGAAATGTCATTGTCTGTCTGTTGTTGACACTAATGTCATTGTCTGCCTTGTTGACATGAAAGTTATTGTCTGCATGTTGATGTGAATGCCATTATCAGTCTGTTGACATGAGTGTAATTGAGTTGACATACATGTCATAAAGTTGATATGTTTGTTTGAGCATGCCTGTTGACATGGATGTCACATCGTGCCGGTTAACATGAATGATGTAACGTTTATGTTCATATGAATGACATAACGTTTATGTTGTTATAATGACATAACGTTTATGTTGACATGAATGACATAACGTTTATGTTGACATGAATGATATAACGTTTATGATGACATAATGACATAGCGTACATAGTATACCTTGCCTGTTGTAATACAGGCCATATGTACACACAGTTGTTATGCATTTCATTTGGTAAATGTTGTCATGAATGTCATACCACAAATGGAATAAATGTCACATCACGTTAATATAATCCCCAGTCTACCAACAAGGCAGTAGGTTTGTGTCTCTCTTCATCTGGTTCCCATCCCTTGATCTGTCCGACATGGGAGACCCGACCAGTAGTTGCGCTAACGCCGGCATAGCTCTTGGGGTCCCTGGAACATGAAAGCTCTAACTCTTCAAGGTGGAGACACAAAAGTGGGACAGTCCACTTGATGTGGCCATGTCTTGAGACGGGGTCAGCCGGAATAATGATTTCTTCTACTTCTCTTCCTCCATTTACTTCAGTGAACTGTTTGAGGAAGATGTAAAGATCTTTCACGCCCTCTTTCTAATACTGTTTGTAAGCTGGTATTCATTTCTCTAAGGTCGTTCTTAATTCCGTCGCTCCATATTTTATGTGATCTTCCCCATGTTCTGTATCCATTATATTTCTTCAATATGGCTCTTTGTGGCAGATGGTACCAGGACATCCTTGTGAGGTAGCCAAATAATTTAATTTGTTATTCTTTAATGAAGTGCATGACTGGTTTCAGACCTAGTCGTCTTCTAATTTCCTCGATCCTAATTCTATCTCTTACAGTTACTTCCGCATCTCTTCTACGGCATCTGGTCTCTGTTATTGTGATTTATCGCTCATTAGTTTCAGTAAGCTTCCATGTTTGACACTGGTAACATAATGTCGGTCACAAAATAGTTCTTATGAGATTTGCTTCAGTACTTAGCAGTCTTTCTATGCGACAGAAATGGCGCTAGTTGTCCCATTACCGTGTCTTGTCTTTAAACAGCGTATATTAATGTGAACAATGTTAGGACAACAAGAATGTTGGAAGCAAACAGAAACATGATTAAAGTTGGAGAAGAGACTATCGACAGTCTGACAATGTGCCACAAAGACACATCATTCCTGGACATGCTTGGCAGTGCAGGGGTGAGGAGGCTGAGGGCAAACTTATGACAAACACTGCGCGGCGTTGATTATTTCAGTTGATTTCACATATAAGAATAATCACGTGATCTGTTAAATGACGTAGGCGATCAGGTATCTCCATAGAACTTGGTCCTTGGTGTTCTGGATCAATACAGTTGATGGTCTTTCTCCATGCTCCCTCCTTAGTCCACCCAGCATCAGTCTCTCTGTGGCTCGTCTACTGCTAATCTGTCCAGTGACCGAAATGTTCTCCAATACCTCTCTTCTCATATCGTGACGAAAGAACACCTTTTGTCTCTGTCTTACAGTTGTGTATAATGTTCTACTTTCATTACCCTCATCCAGACAATCATTGTTGGTTACTTTGGCAGTCCCAGGTATTTGCAACATTTTTCTCAGGAACCACATCCCGCGCGTCGACGCTCTTCCGCAGTTCTCCGTTCACATGCCATGATTGATTGCTATACAGCAGGACAGATTCTACAGCTCTTTCTGGCATTCTAGAACAGTTACTTACTGCATCAAATGCTTTTCATGTTCTGAAATTCCTCTTTTGATCGGCCTATTCTGCTCTGAATCTCTGTCACGGACCTCCCATCCGATGTTATGAATGCCCCATCTGATGTTATGAATTCCCCATCTAATGTTATGAATGCCCAATATAATAGTATGAATGCCTCATCTGATGTTATGAATGCCCCATCTGATGTTATGATTGCCCCATCTAATGTTATGAATTTCCTTATCTAATGTTATGATTGCCCAATATAATGTTATGAATGCCCCGTCTGATGTTATGAATACCCATCTAATGTTATGAATGCCCCATCTTATGTTATGAATTACCCATCTAATGTTATGAATGCCCCATCTGATGTTATGAATTCCCCATCTAATGTTATGAATGCCCAATATAATAGTATGAATGCCTCATCTGATGTTATGAATGCCCCATCTGATGTTATGATTGCCCCATCTAATGTTATGAATTTCCTTATCTAATGTTATGATTACCTACAAGCACTTGGAATCAACGACTGGCAAGAGAAGGTCCACCAAAGAGACGAATGGAGACGGATTGTATTTGCAGCAAAGAACCTCAATGTCTCGGAACGCTGAAGAAGAAGAAGAAGAATGTTATGATTGCCCAATATAATGCTATGAATGCCCAATCTGATGTTATGAATACCCATCTAATGTTATGAATGCCATATCTTATGTTATGAATTCCCCATCTAATGTTATGAATGCCCCATCTGATGTTATGAATTCCCCATCTAATGTTATGAATGCCCAATATAATGGTATGAATGTCCCTTCTGATGTTATGAATGCCTCATCTAATGTTATGAATGCCCCATAAATGTTATGAATGCCACATCTGACCATATGAATGCCCCATCTAATGATATGAATACAACATCTGATGTTATGAATGCCCCATAAATGTTATGAATACAACATTTGATGTTATGAATGCCCCATCTGATGTTATGAATGTCCCATCTGATGTTATAAAGATAGATATATGAATTGATCGACCTGGTTAGCATGTTCCTATCTGTTGTAACGTCACATTTGGTATTATGGTTTCTTGTATATAATCATTGTTTATGTTTTCTCCACATTCAAGGAAAGTCCTTTGTTTGCGCTTTCCTCGTCTGCCATGTCTAACACATGTTGCAGATCTATTGCGTTCCCAGCTTTCAATAATTTGTCACCTGGGTAGACTAGATAGAACAAAGTATTGAACTGCATTGGTCACTTTTTATCGGATTACTGGATTATGAAATGTGGATTATGCCTGCGACAGCATTGATGCTTTGGTGGCTGATGCGGTACTTTGGGATACAAATGAAATTCATTAACTTAAAAAGAGTAATATATGAAGAACTAAAGTGCAGAGTTATCATGAGGGAAAACGGAAAAATGCATTTGGAATATACACAGGAGTATGTCAGGGACGTCTGTTGACAACATTAGTATAGTTATCGACTGTACATTGGGATATGAACACAACATCAATAACTACCGGCAGAAGTGGAATTCAGCGGACTCTAACAAAGCAACTTGATGATTTGGACTGCGCTGTCGACAATACAATCCCCCCCCCCCCTCTCTCTCTCTCTCTCTCTCTCTCTCTCTCTCTCTCTCTCTCTCTCTCACACACACACACACACACACACACACTCACTCACACACACACACACTCACTCACTCACTCACTCACTCACCCACCCACCCACCCACCCACCCACCCACCCACGTGATCAGATTCAGGATACACTAATTACACTTGATGAGAGGTCACAATAATGAGGTATAAACATTCGTTGTGGTAAGACACACACCACGAAGTTAAACCCAGCAAATGGCAGTCAGAGATTACACCCAGCAAATAACAATCAGAGATTAAACACAGCAAATAACAATCAGAGATTACACCCAGCAAATAACAATCAGAGATTAAACCCAGTAAATAACAATCAGAGATTAAACCGAGCAAATAACAATTACAGATAACACCCAGAAAATAACAATGAGAGATTATACCCAGCAAATAACAATCAGAGATTAAACCCAGAAAATAGCAATCATAGGTTATACCCAGCAAATAACAATCAGAGGTTATACCCAGCAAATAACAATAAGATATTAAACCCATTAACAATCAGAGCTTCAACCCAGCAAATATCAATCAGAGATTACACCCAGCAAATTAGAGTTAGAGATTAAACATATCACATAACAATCAGAGATTATACCCAGCAAATAATAATCAGAGGTTATACTCAGAAAATAACAATCAGATATTAATACCAGAAAATAACAATCACGGGCTTTACCCTGCAAAGAAAAGTCAGAGATTAAACCCAACATATAATAATCAGAGATTAAACCAAGCAAATATCAATCAAAGGTTATACCTAGCAAATTACAATAATATATTAAACCCAGCAAATAACAATCTGAGAATAAACCCAGAAAATAACACTCAGAGGTTATACACAGTAAATAACAATCAGAGTTTAAACGCAGCAAATAACGCTAAGAGATTAAACCCAGCAAATAACAATCAGAGATTAAACCCAGGAAATAACAATCAGAGGTTATACCCAGCAAATAGCAATCAAAGGTTATACCCAGCAAATAACAATAAGATATTAAACCCAATAACAATCAGAGATTGAACCCAGCAAATAACAATCAGAGATTAAACACAACAAATAACAATCAGTGATTAATCCCAGCAATTAACAATCAGAGGTTAAACCCAGCAAACAACAATCAGAGATTAAACACAACAAATAACAATCAGAGATTCAACCCAGCAAATAACAATTAAAGTTTAAACCCAGCAAATAACAATCAGAGGTTAAACCCATCAAATAACAATCAGAGATTTTTTTCGTATGATTTTAACAGGACATTGCAGTCAACACTAGCATTTCTGGCGCTGTGATCTCTTGGCAAGTTTACGTTCAGTAGTTTGCCATAGCTTTCTGAAAGACGCACCGATACCAACGCGAAACCAACGCAACGCGTTCTGCTGCCAAATCGCGCCCATTGAGTTTCGAACGCTGGTATGCGGGATAACGAACCACGTCCGTAAGCTCTTCGCCATGGAGTCCGGCAATCAGAGGTTACACCCAGCAAATACCATCCCGACCTCCCTCGGGAAGACCCACTTCAAGCGGTGCAATCTGACACTTGTTTGGGAAACAGTGAATAAACTTGGGGATGAAGATGGAGATACTAACATAGGAATACAACAAACAAGATCAGCTTTCACAGCACTAGGACATTTGTGGGAGTCACGAGGAAATTAATCTCAGCACCAAACTTACAATCTTTAACTCCGCTATTAAATCGGTACTGCTAGGTGGGTCAGAAATACGGAGCATAACTACAAGAATTACTAATAAACACAAACATTCGCTAAGTGATGCCTCCGTAGAATAGTTGGAATAGAATGTATGACAGAATCAGCAGTGAAGAGCTCACGGGGAGAACTAGACAAATCACGGTGAACCAAGAGGGGAGGCAACTGATAGGACACGCACTTAGAAAACCTGAGGACAGTAAATCTAGACATTATCTTGTCTGGAACCCACAAGGTAGGACACACACAGAGAAAACCTGAGGACAATATAACTAGACACTCTCTTGCCTGGAACCCACAAGGTAGGACACACACAGAGAAAACCTGAGGACAGTAAATCTAGACACTCTCTTGTCTGGAACCCACAAGGTAGGACACACACAGAGAAAACCTGAGGACAATATAACTAGTCACTGTCTTGTCTGGAACCCACAAGAAAGGTCACACACTGAGAAAACCTGAGGACAATATAACTAGACACTCTCTTGCCTGGAACCCACAAGATAGGACACACACTGAGAAAATCTGAGGAAAATATAACTAGACACTCTCTTGTCTGAAACCCACAAGATAGGACACACACTGAGAAAACCTGAGGACAATATAACTAGACACTCTCTTGTCTGGAACTCACAAGATAGGACTCGCACTGAGACAACCTGAGGACAATATAACTAGACACTCTCTTGTCTGGAACCCACAAGATACGACACACACTGAGAAAACCTGAGGACAATATAACTAGACACTCTCTTGTCTGGAACCCACAAGATAGGACACACACTGAGATAACCTGAGGACAATATAACTAGACATTCTCTTGTCTGGAACCCACAAGATAGGACACACACTGAAAAAACCTCAGGACAATATAACTAGACACTCTCTTGTCTGAAACCCACAAGATAGGACACACACTGAGAAAACCTGAGGACAATGTAACTAGACACTCTCTTGTCTGAAACCCACAAGATAGGACACACACTGAGACAACCTGAGGACAGTATAATTAGACACTCTCTTGTCTTGAACCCACAAGATAGGACACACACTGAGAAAACCTGAGGGCAATATAACTAGACACTCTCTTGTCTGGAACCCACAAGATAGGACACACACTGAGATAACCTGAGGACATTATAACTAGACATTCTCTTGTCTGGAACCCACAAGATAGGACACACACTGAGAAAACCTGAGGACAATATAACTAGACACTCTCTTGTCTGAAACCCACAAGATAGGACACACACTGAGAAAACCTGAGGACAATATAACTAGACACTCTCTTGTCTGAAACCCACAAGATAGGACACACACTGAGACAACCTGAGGACAGTATAATTAGACACTCTCTTGTCTTGAACCCACAAGATAGGACACACACTGAGAAAACCTGAGGGCAATATAACTAGACACTCTCTTGTCTGGAACCCACAAGATAGGACATACACTGAGAAAACCTGAGGACAGTATAACTAGACACTCTCTTGCCTGGAACCCACAAGATAGGACACACACTGAGAAAACCTGAGGACAATATAACTAGACACTCTCTTGTCTGGAACACACAAGGAAAACAAAATAGCGGGAGATCTAACACATACACGGAGAAGAGAGTTACAGACAGAGATGGACCAATATTGGGAGGATAACGGGGCAGCTGTAGGAGATAGCAACGGATAGGACGGCTTGGCGTAGTGTGGTTGAGGACCTATCCCACGGAAGCATAAAAACAAGGTCTATGAACAATTTGGGACACATCAGATCACACATCTACAACCATTAACAGATGGACGAGACAGCAGAGCCAAGGTAAAAAGACTGACAGACCGCCGACTGTATCATAGATTCTGTGTTCTTGAATTGGGAAGACAACAGCGAAACATTGTTACAGAATCTATAAACAGAAAGATTAGCATCGATCCTTCACTCAGTCAATCATCGGTCAACCCATTAGCAGTGCATACAAGTTCCCATCTTGAAGACAGTAGCTACTGCCTGAGCTGATAGAAAATATTCGTGGAATTTTGAAACAGAACACTCATAATGAATTTGAAAGAAGAAAAACAACAATAAACTACACAGAAGAACGTTATCCAAGCAGCATCTGGACACATGCATACACAGATGGATCAGCAAACAATTCACATAAACTGGAGGTTTCTCTTGAATCTACACAATGGGACAAAGAAGACACGTACAATTCGAATTTTGTCAAGTAGCTTCAGAGCAGAGGTAGAGGACTTGACAATTGCAGTAGAAATGTTGAGAGGGGAAAATGAACAGAAACAAATAGCTCTTATTATACATGTTTCAATATTGAAACAGTATAGAACCCGCAGACAAAAGGGCAGCACTACATGGGCTATGTCAGACACCCAAAATAGTGGTGACACAGTGGAACCCATCACATTGCAACAAACCTGGAAATACAGAGGCCGACAGATTGGCAAAGGAAGTGGAAGATTCCCACAGTCTGCTATATAAATAATCTATGACAAAGCCAAGAGATTTATAAGAAGCAATTATAGAACCAGCCGGCTTCGTGGCCTAGAGGTTATGACTTTTCTCCGTAATCTCGTATACTCTTGTCAGGTAACGTGATGACGGTTCAAATCAGCAGTGGTTCGAATCGCATCGGTAACTTACGGGGTATGTGAGCCGGCCGCTGAGAAAGCAATGGCAAACTACTGAGCGTAATCTTGCCAAGAGATCAACATACAGCTGAAAGATGCTGGTGTTGACAGCTAAGTCCTGTAAAAAGGATATGCTTAAAAAAAAAAAAAAATTATAGAACCAAGTGGAAATCAGAGCATCCAAGTCACCGGAAAGATGAGACAAATTACCATCTCAACCGACGTGAACAAGTAGCAATCTTCAGACTCCGCACAGGACACAATAAGTTGTTCAATAAACTAAAGATAGGAGATACGTAACCGTGGGACAGGTAACATGACAGCTAGACATTTGTTGCAGGAGTGTCCAACATATGCAGTACAGAGTTATGTGTTAGCCTATAACCGCTGTATTTGTAGTCAAATTCTATGTTGAAGTCAGCCAGTTCAATTTGACTCCTGCTGTTGTATGTGGTCACGTTGACCCGGCACGTTGTGTGATCACAGGCTCGTGTCCCAGGTGTCTGCCCGGTCCTGAAACCATCTAGGGGATAATCTTCCTGTGGTAAAAATTCTTCATGAGGTCTGTTTTACATATTTGATCTATATATCTTCTTATGTTTAGCGTATAGCTCTTACTTTATTATATTCAATAAATTTTGTTACATTTTATCGGATAATTCTTGTTATATTTTATCACACAGTTCTTGCTATATTTTATCAGACAGTTCTAGGTTTATTGTTTGAGAAAGTTCTTACTTTATTTTATCACAGTTATAAGTATATTATATGGGATAATTCTAGCGACATTTTATCAGACAGTTCTATGTATTTTATGAGACAGTTATATTTCATCGGACAGATCTAGGTATATTTGAAATGATTCTTCTTATATCTTCTCAGATATTTCTACTCATATTATAGGAGATAATTCTTTCTATATTTAAAAGACAGTTTATTCGAGATAGTTCTTGCTATATTGTGTCAGGTGGTTCTAGCTATATTTTATGAGATTAATTCTTATCATATTTTATCAGACATTGGCACCTTGCCGTCTTGACAGACGATAGTTTGTTATACTATGCTTCAAAAAGGCATAATAACTACAACCCATAGCGGTAGCGAATGTGACTGATCAGACCAATTCGCGCTGTACATGTTCGCCCACAGTGGATGCATGTGAATACATGGTCATGTTCACCATCACGCACCATCTTACATCTCACTCGTTCAGTGTGTGGCCTATCTGCAATCATTTTCTCTTTTGTCTTTATTCTATTTCTGATATTTGCTTTCCATGCAACACGTTCGGCAGCGACTTGCTCCCAATGTGCATCAGATACAATATGAGTATAAACACAGCCAAAACTGAAGTAATGCAAGTTAGCAGATCGCCAGGCCCACTAAGTATACAGATAAATAACATAACTCTGAAACAAGTTAAAGAATTCAGATATCTTGGAAGTATGATCACAGAAGATGGCAGATTGGACAGAGAAATTTAAATCAGATGTCAAAATGCTAGTGCACTTACATATCAACTATCACCCTTACTGAAACATCCAAACATACGCATGCCCGCAATACAACAGATAATAAACAGCATATTCACACCAACCCTATGCTACCAATCTCAAACCTGGACTTTATCCAAATTCCACCTTCGCAAAATCAACACCTGCGAAATGAGATGCCTGAGGAGAGCTACCAACTTAACAATCCAAGACCGAGTAAGAAATGCTACTATCAGACAGACTGTGGGATCAACACCTTGTGCCACATTTATTGAAAGACAGAAGACCAAGTGGTTTGGCCATGTCATTAGAATGCAACATCAGCAACTACCATCACTGACCTTACATCAAAGATCATCTGCGACGAGACCACGAGGACGTCCAAGAATAAAATGGATTGACGACATCAGAGACATTGTACAACCACACGGAATGACACTATCCAGTGCCGCCCACCGGGCGCTGGAACGCAAATTATTCCTCCCCACGACGCTTGACGGCAGAAGTGGAAGATGATGATGATGATGATGATGAGTTAGTCGAGGTTTCAACTTCACGGTAACGGATAGTCACTTTTATGCTCCGTTCCTGTGCCAGTAAATATCACACAAAATGCTCATCATATTCCCGCCGCCATAATGCCAACACAAAAGTCCTCCACGAAAAATACGGTTCATCGTCGATGGAATCATCAGTCACCAAAAGGACTTCATTGGCCCGGGTTTTATCCCACTTGGCTAGGTCTCTTTCCGCATTATCAATGCATGTATCAATCATGCCCCAGTTACACACATCTTTGTATCGTAATAGAGGCCAACCCTGAGATCTTTTACCATCTGTAATTGACCAAAACAGATGTCCTTTGGTATTCTACCATCATCCATCCTCCTAACATGTCCTATCCATCTAAGTCTACGAAGACTGAGCATGAAACAAACCGTCACGCAACCTGATCTTTCCAATACTTCAGTATTTGTGATTATGTCTTGCCACTTAATACCAAGTATTCTTCGCAGATACGGCATATGAAAGCTGTTTAATGTGAGTAAGTTGACCAGGTTTCACTGCCATAGAGAAAAGTACTAAGGACACCGGCCTGAAAGACAAGGACTTTTGTTTTGGCAGTAAGCTTCCTGCCCAGACTCTTTTTGTTTACCTGTTCATTGTTGTTGCTGCCTTACCAATCCTGATGTTGATTTCCTGATCTAGGGATAATTTGCTATTTACCTCTGATCCTAGATATGTAAACTGGTCTACTATCTCCAGTTCGGCATCGTCACTAAAGATTAATGGTACCCCATGTGCACCTTGTGACATAATCAAATATTTACATAATCAAATATTTCATCACACAGTTCTGGGTATATTATATGATTTTCTTTTTTAAATACATTTTCTTTGCAGGACCTGTGATAACCTCACCCCAGGTTGCTTTGACTGAGGAGAAAGTTTTATGTTCAGTAGTTTACCATTGCTTTCTCAAAGATAGTTCTTATATTTTATCAGACATTTCTAGCTATATTTTACGAGCTATTTGTGGCTATAACTTATCAAATCGTTCTTGCTATATGTTATCAGTCAGATAGTTCTAGCTACACTATATGAGCTAGTTGTGGCTGTAACTTATCAATTCGTTCTCGCTATATTTCAGTAGACAGTTTTAGCTATATTATATGAGCTAGTTCCGAACGTACCTTATCAATTCGTTCTCACTATATTTCAGCAAACAGTTCTAGCTATATTATATGAGATAGTTGTGGCTGTAACTTATCAATTCGATCTTGCTATATTTTATCATAATGGTCAAAATCAAAAGGCAAACCAATAGATATAAATATTATACAAGTATATTCACCAACAACAAGCAGTAGTGAAGAAGAAATACAACACTTTTACGATGAAATAGAAATGGCAATAGCTCAAATTGGATCACAAGAAATAAAAATAATACTGGGAGATTTTAATGCAAATGTAGGAAAGGGAAAAATAGAGGATATAGTGGGGAATTACGGTTTAGGTACAAGAGATGAACGAGGAGAGAAACTAATAGAATGGGCAAATATTAATGATATGATAATTGTTAAACACATGGTTTAAACACCATAAAAGACGACTATACACATGGAAAAACCCTGATGTGAAAATACGCAACCAAATTGACTACATACTTTTTAATAAAATATTTAGAAATGCATTAATTAATGTAAAGACAATACCTGGTGCTGACGGTAATAGTGATCATGTACCACTATGTGGACAAATAAAAGTAAGATTAAAGAGAGGGGGAAAAAATGGTTAAGAACCTGAGACTTAATAAAGAGGTTCTGAAAGTAGATAAAGAAATTCAAGAACAATACAGAGTAACTGTGAAAAATAGGTACAATGCAATAGCTAAAATACAGAGTATAAATGATCAATGGGAAATGTTAAGGGACTCCATTCATCAAACTAGTAAAGAAATATTATCGGAGAGAAGCCAAAAAGCTAAGAAAAAATGGATGAATGAAGAAATCTCATTGCTGATGGACAAAAGGAAACAATAAAAATTACAAACAAGAGTATGCTAAGATAAATAAAGAAATAAGAGATAAATGTGTGAAGGCAAAAGAAAGTTGGTTAAACGAGCAATGCAAATTGAATTAAATTCCATTAAAGATCAAAAAAGTATGCACAGACAAATCAGTGAGCTCACAGGAAGAAAAATAACAATAAATACAGGGTGTTTGAAATAAAAAACAGGAAAGATATCATTGGAGGAAGGTGCTATAATGAAGAGGTGGAATGAGTACATAAGAGAATTATATAATGGAGAAAGGGAAGAATTAACAGAAGATAGTAAGTTAGAAGGTCCACCTATTCTAAAAGAAGAAGTCGCTGACGCTATGAAACGTATGAAGAAAGGAAAAACAGCTGGGCCAGATGAAATCGCAGTAGAAGAATTAGAAGTATTGGGAGAATTTGGAGTAGATATATTAACCAAAATGCTAAATGATATTTACAACAGTGGATATTTACCGTGCGATATGGTAAAATCTGTATTTATTGCAATACCAAAGAGGCCAGGAGCAATTGAATGTGAAGATTTCGTACAATTAACCTCATAAACCATGTCACTAAGCTTCTACTCAGAATTATAATGAGAAGAACAAGAAAGAAAATAAAAATGGAAATTAGTGAAGAACAGTACGGTTTTATGGAAGGAAAGGGTACAAACAATGCAATATATATATATTACGAACACTAATAGAAAGGTCAATAGAGAAACAGAGGGACGTATATTTATGCTTCATAGATTATACTAAGGCATTTGATAAAGTAAAACATGAGCTGATTAAAATTTTGGAAGATATCAACATTGATGGGAAAGATTTAAGAATAAAAAAGAATACTACAATGCACTGGAACCAAGTAGCAGCAATTAAAATGGGAAATAAAGAGGGTAGTTACGAACATATAAAGCTAGGAGTACGACAGGGGTGTGTCTTGTCACCTCTCTTCTCCCTATATAGCGAAGTAATAATGAGAAAGATCAAAGAGAAGCCAGGAATACTAATCGAAGGATATAATATAAACGTATAAAAGTATTGGTGACGGATAATGCAACAGACCTACAACAATTATTGGACATTGTAGTATCAGAGAGTGCACAGAAAGGACTCACCTTGAATATCAAGAAAACAGTAACAATGGTGATATCAAAGAGAATGGTGACACCAAAATGTGACATAGAAATAGAAGGGGAAATTCTCAACCAAGTGGATAATTTTAAATACCTAGGGGCACTTAAAACATCAGATGGAAGATGTACAACACAGATTAAGAACAGAATAGGGCAGGCAAAAGCCGCATTTCAGAAAATGAAGAGTATCTTATGCAATAAGTCGCTATCAATGAATGTAAGAAAGAGAGTGCTAAAATGCTATATAGAACCAGTTTTGCTGTATGGCAGCGAATCTTGGAATGTAAATGAACAAATTAGGAAGAACTTAGAAGCAACAGAGATGTGGTTTATAAGACGAATGTTGAGAATTCCTTGGACTGCCAGAGTAACTAACAATGATTGCCTGAAAGAGGCTAATGAAACTAGAACACTACATACAACAATAAGAAAGAGACAAACAGCTTTCTTTGGTCATGTGATGAGAAGAGAGGCATTGGAGAACATCGTAACAACTGGAAAGATCGAGGGGAAGAGAGGCAGAGGTAAACCAAGAGAAATGATGCTGGACGGATTGAGACGGTGGCATGGAGAAATATCATCAGCAGAGCTGATCCAGAACACCAAAGACCGAGATCTGTGGAGAGCCATGAAGGCCTGCGCCAGCCGGCACGGCACTTGATGATGGTGATATTTTATCAGACAGTTCTAGCTATATTATTTGAGCTAGTTGTAGCTGTAGTTGATCAAATCGTTCTTGCTCTGTTTTATCAGATAGTTCTAGCTATATTATATGAGCTAGTTATGGCTGTAACTTATCAATTAGTTCTCGCTATATTTCAGCAGACAGTTCTAGCTATATTACGTGAGCTAGTTGTGGCTGTAACTTATCAGTTCATCTTCGCCATATTTTATCAGACAGCACTAGCTATATTATAGGAACTAATTGTGTTTGTAGTTGATCAAATCCTTCTGGCTTTATTCTGTGTGGTAGTACTTTGACCAACTAAACACCAAACAGACTTAGGAAGAACAGGAAACGGAGACACGGTACCTGGAGGAAGAGGCTGGGACAGGCCAAACCGACGAAAGACATTCAGGAGACCCCGAGCATAGACTTGCAGGAGGCAGAGGAACTGTCTAGGGATCAAGAGTCTCTCCACTGGGTTTTGACGAGAGCGATCTTCTGTTCAATAGTGACTACGTCATGATGGTCTTCTCTTCCATCCCCTGTCCCCCATGTGGGAATAGGCCCTAACCACTGTCTCCGTGGCGAAGTGGTCAAGCCGTCTGACTCAGGCTCCGAAAGTTGTGGGTTCGATTCCGGGCCGTGTCCTTCGGTTCGCGAGTGCATTTTTTCGGAGACTCCTGGGGTTATCGCTGGAGCTACGGAGTTCGTGCTTTGTGCGACGCTTTCCGTGCTGCGGAAAGAAACTGAGCCATATGGGATAAATCTGGTGCAATGAAGTCGATCCTGTCGACTTTTAAGCGACTTTTTTAAGTAACTGACCCCAAACCGTCCTGTCTTTTTGAATCGCACGCCTCCTTCCATGTCTTCCACATATTCACGTTTGTCTCTTCTTTTCCTCCCCTAATGTTTTTCGGTCTCCCCCCATTTCGTTTACTCTGTGGATCCCCAAAACACGACTTTCAGATCTCTGTTCGCCTTGACTATCACATAGTTACTGCTATATTTTGTCAAATACTTCTGACTGTATTCTATGAAATAGTTCTGTCAAATTGTGCCGCATACGTGGCTTATCACGTAGTCATTGCTATATTTTCTGGGACAGATCTTACAACATTGTATAACATCGTTATTGATATATTTTCTGACACAGATCTTACCATACTCTATCAAATTGTTATTGCTATCTATATCATTGCTTTATTGACTACACAAAGGCTTTCGATAAAGTGAGACATGTCGACATGATAAGGATGCTTGAAGATCTACAAATTGATGGAAAAGACCTTAGACTTGTAAAAAACATATTGGAAACAACAATCTGCCATCAGAATTGATAACGATGTAGGTCAATGTCAGCCTATTAAAAGAGGCGTGAGACAGAGATGTGTAATGTCTCCAGATCTTTTTTCCCTGTACAGTGAAAATATATTTAGAAATATAGAAGATATGGAAGTAATCAACATTGGGGGGGGGGGTGCCGGGGGTGGGCGGGACGATACATCAATAACATTAGATATGCAGATGATAAAGTCTTGATTGCAGACAATGAACAGGGCCTGCAAAATTGAGTAGATGCGGTTGTTGCACACAGTGACCAACTAGGGTTAGAACAGAATATTAAGAAGACAGATTATGGTCGTCACTAGGAAGAAGGAAATACCACAATGTGATATACGAGTAGATGGGCATAGTCTTAAACAAGTGAATCGATACTGTTATCTCGGCACAGTCATAACATCTGATGGGAGATGCCTTGAAGAGATTAGAACAAGAATTGCCATTGCGAAGGTAGCTTTTGCAAGATGAAAAACATACTGACCAATAAAAAGATATCAATTGAAACGAGAAAAAGAGTGTTGAGATGGTACATAGAACCTATACTTTTGTATGGAAGTGAAGCGTGGACAATAAGCAGTGAAGCTGAAAAACAGCTAATGGCTGTGGAAATGTGGTTTCTGAGGAAAATGCAAAGAATACCATGGACAGATAGAAAAACCAACGAACATGTCCTTCAAGAAACAAATGAAGATCGTAAACTGATTAGAGTCATTAGACGGAGACAGTCAAAAATTTTTGGGCATGTTATGAGAAGAAATGAATTGGAGAACTTGGTGACAACTGGCAAGATCGAAGGGAAGAGACCAGGGGGAAAGACCGAGAAGTAAATACCTGGATGGCTTGGCCACATGGCATGGTCGAGACAGAAACACGCAGCTTATCCACGACTCTGGTGATCGAGTAAAATGGCATAACATGACCGCCCACGCTTACCGGCATGGCACATGATGGATGGATGGATCTTCTGTGTGTTAATTCTTGATATATTCTCTGAGATAGTCTTGCTAAATTCTGTAACATAATTCTTGCTATATTCAGTAAGGTAGTTCTTGCTACATTCAATAACGTAATTCTTGTTATATAGAATAACGTAATTCTAGCTATATTCAATGACGTAGTTCTTGCTATACTACAGAACGTAAACTTCTCAAGAGATCACAACAGCAAAAAGAAATGTTGGTGTTGACTGCGACGTCCTGTAAAGAATATGCAGCAAACTATAACTATAGTTCTTGCTTACTCAATAATGTAGTTCTTGTTATATTCAATAACTTAGTTCTTGCTATATTCAATAATGTAGATCGTGTCATATTCACTGACGTAGTTCTTGCTATACACAGTGGCGTAGTTCTTGCTATATTCTCTGACAGTTGCTGCTATATTCTCTGACAGTTGCTGCTATATTCTCTGACAGTTGCTGCTATATTCTCTGACAGTTGCTGCTATATTCTCTGACAGTTGCTGCTATATTCTCTGACAGTTGCTGCTATATTCTCTGACAGTTGCTGCTATATTCTCTGACAGTTGCTGCTATATCCTCTGACAGTTGCTGCTATATCCTCTGACAGTTGCTGCTATATCCTCTGACAGTTGCTGCTATATTCTCTGACAGTTGCTGCTATATTCTCTGACAGTTGCTGCTATATTCTCTGACAGTTGCTGCTATACTCTCTGACAGTTGCTGCTATATTCTCTGACAGTTGCTGCTATATTCTCTGACAGTTGCTGCTATATTCTCTGACAGTTGCTCCTATATTCTCTGACAGTTGCTGCTATATTCTCTGACAGTTGCTGCTATATTCTCTGACAGTTGCTGCTATATTCTCTGACAGTTGCTGCTATATTCTCTGACAGTTGCTGCTATATCCTCTGACAGTTGCTGCTATATTCTCTGACAGTTGCTGCTATATTCTCTGACAGTTGCTGCTATATTCTCTGACAGTTGCTGCTATATCCTCTGACAGTTGCTGCTATATTCTCTGACAGTTGCTGCTATATTCTCTGACAGTTGCTGCTATATTCTCTGACAGTTGCTCCTATATTCTCTGACAGTTGCTGCTATATTCTCTGACAGTTGCTGCTATATTCTCTGACAGTTGCTGCTATATTCTCTGACAGTTGCTGCTATATTCTCTGACAGTTGCTGCTATATTCTCTGACAGTTGCTGCTATATTCTCTGACAGTTGCTGCTATACTCTCTGACAGTTGCTGCTATACTCTCTGACAGTTGCTGCTATATTCTCTGACAGTTGCTGCTATATTCTCTGACAGTTGCTGCTATATTCTGTCATGTCTATGTTTAACACAAGAACAGCCCATTCAACCCTTGTGTGTGGTACTTGTGTGTGATACTTGTGGTCTGTAGCGTCCGTGTTCTGGTGAACTCGTGCTATGTTATAGACATTTACAAGTTCCAGCGCATGCTGGTGTGCTGGGCAACGAGCGGGCGGACAGATTGGCTGGGTCTGCACCTCTGGGTGCGGTATTGGGGCACGATAAGGCGGATGTGGTCAGGGCCCTTTGGGATCATGTTTATGGTGTTTAAGAACAGATGAACCGCCATGGCCTGGAGAGAATGGTGCTGCAGGGAGTGACCGAAGATCTGGTCGAATCTCGGTGCTTCGAGGAAGGGCTCGGCGGACACATATACAGATAGCAACTGGTAACATTAGTTTTGGGACTCATCGCTGGTTGGTGAATATAAGAATGGAGCGGGTATGGGAATGCCCCGAGTGCTGTGATGCTGGTTCTAGGCTCCACTCAACTCATCCCTCCTTATTCGTACCCCATCAGATATATTTAAATGAAAGCAGTAGTCAACTTGCCGGCTTCGTGGCTTAGAGGTTATGACTTTTCTCCGTAATCTCGTATACTCTCGTCGGTAATGTGATGACGGTGAGAATCAGCAGTGGTTCGAATCGCATCGGTAATTTACGGGGTATGTGAGCCGGCCGCTCAGAAAGCAATGGCAAACTACTGAGCGTAATCTTGCCAAGAAATCAACATACAGCTGAAAGATGCTGGTGTTGACAGTGATGTCCTGTAAAGGATATGCAAACAAAATAAGTAGTAAACTTGGGCTGGTTGGCCGCTCCACACAGTTTGTCCTCATGTGGAGCGCGTCCAAATTAGTTGGCACTGTTCTACGTATGTTGACACTCCTGCAGCAGATGTGGACTGTCATGTCACTAGTTCCACATTTACACGTGGCACTGTCTCTTTGCTTTATTTGACTGAGAGAGCGGTTTAGGTCTCGCTCAAAGTCATCTCATTCAAATGTACTATAACATTAAATCAAATAAAAAGCGTTTGTTGAAGGGAGAAAAAAAAAACGGAAAAGCTGAACTTTCTGCTTCTTCGTTCGTCCGTAATGTTGTTTTGGACGTAATTGTGTTGTGCCTTTTTACAGCAGTGCTGATGTATTTGTACCTTTAAGACATCCGACTTCTTGGGGAATTTGTTGACCGGATGTCGATGTGAATCTAGTGGAAACCGTGAACAATGAAGGACCCAGTAACAAACGAAAAACAATCAAACAAGGACACGCCATGCTTACGGAGGGAAAATATGCCACTACACTGATGGAGTACTATCCTATTACAAATGACATTGATATCACAACAGAACAGAAACTTGCAATCAAAGAGCAATAGACATATCATAATAATACAGGCGTAGCACTGGAACATGTGATGGCAATATCATGAGCAATACATGTCCTAAACAAGAAGAAATGGAATAGGCAGTGGGTGTCCTAAACAAGACGAAATCGCCAGGAATTTGATGGAGTTATAAACGGCATGCCCATAGTCTTGGTTAATCTTTCGTTACAATTCATAAATAAACACACACGTATTGTTTGACACTCATAGAAGTAGAAAGTAGAGACAAGAGGACGCACTAGACAACATAATCATTGAAAGCTGTAATAACCGAGTGGGATTCGAACCTGTCACCTTCAAATGTCGACAGCGCATCGCTGCAGGAGCAAGGGTACTTCGACGCATGACCAACTACACACCCTAAGTAGTCATGCGTGGAAGTACACTTGTTCTTCGAATCCCGATCGGTAACTATAGCCCAGATGTGTTGATATATTACGCTATACCATGTTAGTTTAGAGTACCGACGATGTTTGTCCGTGACTTTCTCGATCTTTCTCTGGCTTTATCTAGATCTTTGTTTGCTTCTATCCCCTTATTTGTAGTTGATCAAGTCCCGTTCTCAAAATACCTCCACAATATTTTATTTGCTGTTTCGAGATGTGCTCGAACTATTCAGCCTGTCTTATAATCCATGTCGTGTGGCGTTGGGGATCATGTCAGACTATATCCTTCTGTCTCGTGTGCTGACAATCTTCTTATAGTCCATGTCGTGTGGCGTTGGGGATCATGTCAGACTATATCCTTCTGTCTCGTGTGCTGACAATCTTCTTATAGTCCATGTTGTGTGGCGTTGGGGATCATGTCAGACTATATCCTTCTGTCTCGTGTGCTGACAATCTTCTTATAGTCCATGCCGTGTGGCGTTGGGGATCATGTCTATCCACATCCTTCTGTCTCGTGTACTGCCAATCTTTTCATAGTACATATCATGTGACATTGGTGATTATGTCAATCCAAAGCCTCCTGTTTCTTTTGCTGCCAATCATTTCTGATACTGATGTCCCTCCATATGATGATGCCAGACTGCCCAGAATCTTCTCTCTTTGTGTCTTCCTGCCTCTACTCCCTGGCAACTTTCCCGTTGTGACGACATACTCCAGTTCTTCCCTCCTCATGTCATGACCAACGATTGTTGACTGACGCTAGTAACCAGTTCTCTGTGTCAGTTTACTTCTTTCAAACATTTTCATGGTTTTTTCTATCCGTCCACGGTGTTCTCATTATTCTTCTATCAAACGACATCTCTACATCTTCCAGATAATTCCGCACATGTCTTCTAATTGTCCATGATTGGCTGTCTTACATCAGGACTGGCCTGATATTGTGACTGTTGTGCATATTTCTGGTGTTGTGGTTTTTCCACTCTGTCTCTTTGGGAAGCCCCAGCAGTCTGTCACACACATTTTATCTAATATTTTTCATCTCACACATTTCATCTCACGCATTTCATCTCACACGTAACTAATTTTCTCTGGTGGGGTGTCAATAGGGATCAAGTTTGAAATTGATAACTGATAAGGTGCTCCATCCCATTCCAATGTAGAACAAATACATTTTGTGGTTGTGGTTGCCTATGATGTATTTGCGGTCACTTGTCTTAGCGGTTTTCTTGCTGACTTCTGTGTCGATGAATGTACTCTTTGTTGCCGCAGCTTTGCTGCTTGTATTGTCAGCTGGTGCGGTTATATTTGTGTTGTCTTCTTGCTGCTTTTCATTCTGTCTTTGATGGCTCATTGAACGTCACAAGACATAGCGAACGATTAAACTTACTTCATGTCCCTAAACCTAGGATAGACTTATGCAAAACAAGTTTAGCATACTATGTCTCTCAACTGTGGAACAATCTAACACAAAAAATCAAATACACCGCCAGAACCTATACAGACAGTCGCAACCTATTTCAACACTATCTCATTACAGACTACACGCCCCCCCCCCCTCCCCCCCCCCTTTAAAAAAAATAAACAGAAAAGAGAAAAAAAAATCATAATAATAATCTCAAATGACAACTAATATAATAAACATTCCCTTAACTGTGGTATTGCCATGTCAACATTTAGTTTGAGTGAGTCATGTATTTATTGATTATTGCACATTCTCCATGCGTTTTAATGCATATTGTTCTGTTATTGTTATTGTCTAAGATTAGTTTCATAAGTGATGTATGAATGAAATCATGTATGAGAGCACAGAGGTCAGGTGGGAAGAATGTCACATGAGCCTGCGTGCCCAAATCTTCAGCCTTTGAAAATAAAGTGTGTTCGTTCGTTCGTTCGTTCGTTCGTTGGTTCGTTCGTTCGTTCGTTCGTTCATTTGTTCGTTCGTTCGTTCATTTGTTCGTTTTCTTCGGATGTAGCCCTAATAAGGACTAGTCCTTAGTAAGCATTCGTAGGGTTCTTGACTTGGCTTGCCGTGTCGCCTTAGCTTCCCCATTCTCTTCGGTGAGGTAGTTTCTGCTATTTATTTTATGTAATGCAAAGTGTATTGCCTTACAAACTTTACTGTATCGTATCTTATCAGGAACATAATACCGAAACACGTTCAACATATATTTCAGTAGCCTAATGAATCCTTTTATGTGACAATCACGAAACCACGGTAGTTTTAAAGAGACTATCATGTCTTTTTGTTTTCATAACTGTGGTTTACCTGAGTCTATAGTTGCCGACTCTGCCTATCCCAGCATAACGCTACTTCTGTATATGTTGAACTTGTTTCTGTAGTACGCACCTTCACGGGATATACCGAAATATACCAGGCAATAAATGGTGCAATATATTGTTTATGTCTGGTCATTTAAATTCACAACTGGAAAACAGTGAGGTGCCATTTATCTAATCTAGAATATACTGCATTCTATGCGTCCGTCCTTGTTGTATTATAATGTGTCTCTGTTCTTTGCGTCGTTTCTATGAATTTGTGGTAACACGTGAAGCCTTGCGTAACTTTCTAGCGTATATTGAGTTCTGTCATTATTTGTTATGTGTTTGCTTGAATAACTTGTTCATATTTCCTGTATTACATCATTGTTTGTTACATGTTTCCTGTATTACATCATTGTTTGTTATATTAGATCACCCGTTGCATGAGGCGCTGGACGCAGTTAAGGGTCAGCGACTGATAAGAGGGAAATCATGGATGGCTCAGGCGCAGGATACGATCAGACAGGTGTGCATCTTGGAGAACATTAGGCGAGGAGAGGAGTGGGTCAGAGTACCAGCGGAGCAGTCAGACTTGTGCAGAGTTATAATCACATTGAGCCGGGAGTGGCCAGCAGGGCCCACGGAAGTGGATACTCAGCAACTAATTCAGGATAATGCTCACTCGAGTGATGTGATTATCTACACAGATGGTTCGATGTTGAGAGGTAGGAGAAGTGCCTGGAGATTCTTAGTAAAATCTAATGGTCGACGTTTGGTGCAGGAGAGCCTGGCGTATGATACCACAACATCTAGCTTAAGAATGGAGTTGGAAGCGGTCAGTGCAGCTTTCCGCTGGATGGAGAACACGATACATACACACATCGTGATTGTAATCGGCCCAGAAAGCATGCTGAGGAGGGTGAGGACAGGCAGGCTTCGTGCAGAATGGCGTGCTTCGCTTCGGAGGTCACGGGTGGCAAGCATCACCTGGATCTTTTCTCAGGGGCATGCCGGTGTGATGGGGAATGAACAGGCGGGCAGATTGGCTGGCTAGGCAAAACTTGGTGGAGTATTGATGCATGACAAGGCAGACGTGGTTGCGGCCTTGTTGGAGCACGTCTACACCTCGGAGGAGCAAATGGATCGCCATAGTCTGGCAAGATTGAGGCAACGAGGAGTGACGAGGGGATCTGGCCGACGCTCGACGCTCAGAATAAAGTCGAGACGGACATATAATCAGATTGCTACTGGAACTATTGGTGTTGGAACTCTTCGCTGGCTGCTGAGGATGGGACGAAGCGCTTATGGGAATGACCCGAATGCTGTGATGTCGATTCCTAAATCAGTCAATCAATCAGTCATATATTCTATTATTGCTTGTTACATGTTCGCTGTATTATATCATTGTTTGCTACATGTTTGCTATATTATATCAATATTTGTTACATCTCTTCTGAATAATGTTCATCCATCTACATTTCTGGCACGTCTTCTGTATTCTATCAATATTTGTGACATGTTTGCAGTATTCTATCAACATGCTTGATATGTGTTCTGTATTCTATAAACATTTGTGACATATTCGACATGTGTGACATGTTTACTATATTCCTTCGACATTTGTGACATGTTTACTATAATCCATCGACATTTGTGACATGTCTTCTGTATTCTATCAACATTTGTGACATGTTTCGTTTATTCTGTCAATATTTGTGACATGTTTACTATATTCCATTGACATTTGTGGCATGTTTGCTGTATTCTATCAACATGTGTGACATGTTAGCTATATCAACGTGAATATTTCTTATATGCCCATTGCATTCTATAATTATTTCTTTCAGGTTTGTTGCATTCTATAATTCTTTGTTTTATTTTTGCTGAATTCTATAATTCTTTGTTTTATTTTTGCTGAATTCTATAATTCATTGTTTCGTGTTTGCTTAATTTCAAAATTCTTTGTTTCTTGTTTGCTGTATTCTATAATTCTTTGTTTCACGCTTGCTAAACTCTATAATTCTTTGTTTCATGTTTGCTACTTCTATAATTGTTTGTTTCATGTTTGCTGATTTATATAAATTCTTTGTTTCATGTTTGCTGTATTGTAGAATTCTTTATTTTATGTTTGCTGTATTCTGTGATTCTTTATTTCATGTTTGCTGAATTCTATAATTCTTTGTTTCATGTTTGCTGAATTCTATAATTCTTTGTTTCATGTTTGCTGAATTCTATAATTCTTTGTTTCATGTTTGCTAAATTCTATAATTCTTTGTTTCATGTTTGCTAAATTCTATAATTCTTAGTTTCATGTTTGCTAAATTCAAAAATTCTCTGTTTCATATTTGCTACATTCTATAATTCTTTGTTTCATGTTTGCTGAATTGTATACATTTTTTTTTCATGTTTGCTCTATTCTTTAATTCCTTTCTCATGTTTGCTGTATTCTATAATTCTTTGTTTCATGTTTGCTGTATTCTGTAATTCCTTATTTCACGTTCGCTGTATCCTATAATTCTTTGTTTCATGTTTGCTGTATTCTATAAATTCTTTGTTTCATGTTTTCTGTATTATATAATTCCTTGTTTCATGTTTGCTGTATTTTATAAATTCTTTGTTTCATGTTTGTTGTTATATCAATATCTGCTACATGTTTGCTATATTTACAAATTGCTCATTACATGCTTGCTTTATCCCGTCATTTATTTTACATATTTTGTATTTTAAAATTGTGTGAGCCATATTTTATGTATTCTGTAACTGTTTGTTACGTGTTTGCTGCATTATATAATTGTTTGTTTCATGTTTGCTGTATTCTGTAGCTGTTTGATACACGTTTGTTGTATTCTATAATTGCTGAATTCTATAATTTTTTATTATAATTATTCTATAATTGTTTGTCATTATTCTACAACTATTTGATACATGTTTACTGTATTCTATAATTGTTTGTTTCATGTTTGCTGTATTCTTTAAGTCTTTGGTACATCATCATGTAGGATATCATTTTCCGAACGTTGCACTCATATCGATACGTCAGAAAGCGTCTCGATCTCTTGCCATATCTCTTGCCATATGTCTTGCCATATCTATTTTGCCATATCTTTTGCCGTATCTCTTGCCATTTCTCTTGTCATTTCTCTTGCCACGTCTTTTTTTTTGCCATATCTCTTGGCATTTCTCTTGCCAAATCTCTTGTCATTTCTCTTGCCATATATCTTGTCATTTCTCCTGCCATATCTCTTGCCATATCTCCTGCCATATAGCTTGCCATATCTGTTACAATATCTCTTAACATATATCTTGTCATGTCTCTTGTTATATCTCTTGTCATATCTCTTGTTATATCTCTTGTCATATCTCTTGTTATATCTCTTGTCATATCTCTTGTCATATCTCTTGTCATATCTCTTGTTATATCTCTTGTTATATCTCTTGTCATATCTCTTGTTATATCTCTTGTCATACCTCTTGTTATATCTCGTGTCATATCTCTTGTTATATCTATTGTTATATCTCCTGTTACATCTATTTATATCTCTTGTTATATCTCTTGTCATATCTCTTGTCATATCTTTTGTCATATCTCTTGTTATATCTCTTGTCATATCTCTTGCCATATCTCTTGTCATATCTCTTGTTATATCTCTTGTCAAATCTCTTGTCATATCTCTTGTCATATCTCTTGTCATATTTCTTGTCATATCTCTTGTTATATCTCTTGTTATATCTCTTGTTATATCTCTTGTCATATCTCTTGTTATATCTCTTGTTATATCTCTTGTTATATCTCTTGTTATATCTCTTGTCATATCTCTTGCCATATCTCTTGCCATATCTCTTGTCATATCTCTTGTCATATCTCTTGTCATATCTCTTATTATATCTCTTGTCACATCTCTTGTTATATCTCGTGTCATATCTCTTGTTATATCTCTTGTTATATCTCTTGTTATATCTCTTGTTATATCTCTTGTCATATCTCTTGTTATATCTCTTGTTATATCTCTTGTCATATCTCTTGTCATACCTCTTTTCATATCTCTTGTGATATCTCTTGCCATTTCTCTTGTTATATCTCTTGTCATTTCTCTTGTCATATCTCTTGTCATATCTCTTGCCATTTCTCTTGTGATATCGACTGCCTCGTGCACCCTCATTCACCAGGTGTCTGGAATGTCCAGTCGATATTCGTGCTCTCCCCCCCCCCCGCCTCTTCTCCCATTGTGGCTTGTAGTATGGCCAAAGTATTGTAGTCTCCGAGACATGAGACCGAGACATGAGACCGTGTATGCGACTGTTGTCTTTGATGTTCACATCTTGTAGAATATTATAATTGTTCATCTGCTTGGTCCGAACTACTCTAAGAACCTTTCTGTAACATTTGATCTCGAAAGCCACAATGTTCTCGTCTGTAGTGAGTGTGATGTGGTTCGTGACTCACATCGACATGTCGCCACAGGAAAGATCAACATTTCCACATCGACATGTTGCCACAGGTGAGATCAACGTTTCCACATCGATATGTCGCCACAGGAAAAATCAACGTTTCCACATCAACATGTTGCCACAGAAGAGATCAACGTTTTCAAACATGTTACTGTAACTTGTTTGTTCGTGGTGTGCCATAGTTTTTAATACTGTTTAACCTGGTTTAATATATTGTTTAACCTGGTATACTGTTTAACTTGGTCTAGTATACTATTTAACCTGGTTTAGTATACTGTTTAGTCAGGTTTAATACATCTTTTCTGTATTATTGGCTGCATTATATTCGTTTACCTTTCGTATTTGATCGGTTCTACCGTTGTTCAGTGATTGCTTGGCGACCCTATACAACATCTTTGAGTATTCCACCATTGCGCTGTTTATGAGTCCATCAACTTTGTTTACTGTACATTTGCAGAGAGCATGGTTCTGAAGTGGCTAGCACGCTTGTGTTGGCCCTGAGGTGATAAGTTCGAATCAAGGCGGACATTTTTATACATCTGTCCTCGACTCCCAGACCGCCCAACCTAACGTGGCTATTAGAATGTGCTAAAGGAAACAAAAGCGGTCGGTGTGTTACAGACTACATCGCCCGTCGAGTGCCGACTGAGCTGTCCACGCCTGGAGCTGGCACCGTTTACCCGATACGTTTCACAGCTTTTTAAAGGGTCCCTAACTTGATTTGTTTGTTGCCATGACGACATGGTTGTCTGCACTCTCCTTGTTGTTCTGTAGACCATACCGTGTGGCGTTAGCGATCATGTCTGTCCACAGCCTTCTTTCTCCTGCACTGCCAATCTTCTTATAGTCCATACCGTGTGCCGTTAGTGATCATGTCTATCCACAGCCTTCTTTCTCCTGCACTGCCAATCTTCTTATAGTCCATACCGTGTGGCGTTAGCGATCATGTCTGTCCACAGCCTTCTTTCTCCTGCACTGCCAATCTTCTTATAGTCCATACCGTGTGCCGTTAGTGATCATGTCTGTCCACAGCCTTCTGTCTCCTGCACTGCCAATCTTCTTATAGTCCATGCCGTGTGACGTCGGTGATCTTGTCTGTCCACAGCCTTCTGTCTCGTGTACCGCCAATCTTCCTATAGTCCATGCTGGGTGGTGTTGGTGATTACGCCTGACCACAGACGTCTGTTTCTTGTACTGCTAATCATTTCCATGCCATGATATCAAACTTTCCAGCATCATCTATCCTGGTTTTCCCCTGCTTCTCTTCCCGTCCAAATTTGCCGTTGTGACAAAAAACTCCAGTGTTCCCCTTCCCATGACATGCCCAAAGAATGTAGACTCTCCTCTTCTGATGCCAGTAACCAGTTCTGTGTGTGAGTTAACTTCTTTCAAGATATATTCATTGTTCTTTCTATCTATCCATCCATTCTGTAGTTATCATTCTTATATAAAACTCCATCTCCTCATTTTCATGTTGCATTTGGGTATACAATGTTTCTTTGTAATAACCACGACTGCTATTTAGACTAAATCCGTTGTTTAGACTTTCTGTTACAATTGTTTCCGTCCTTTCTTGTAACTGTGTTTCATTGTCACCGATCAAAAACCAAAGCATCAACATAACGCAAGTTGTTTACATTATGCCCACCAGCTGATATTCCTGGCGTGTCTTGAATGGATCTCATTATTATGTCGCTGTACAAATTGAACAGATCGGGTGGTAGTACATAACCCTGCCTTAACACCTGGTTTCATTTGTTGAAAAGTTCTCATTTAACTGTCAGTTCTTACGGCTGATCTTTTTTGCCAATGCATGCTCTTCGTTGTTCTCAGATCTTTAACATTAATGTTTAACATTTGCAACATTCCAATCATTTCCTCGTGTTCCGTATACCAAATGTATTATTGTTTTCAATGCAGCGCAAATATACTCATTTCAACCGTTCATTCTGTTAATGCTCTCAGGATGTATATAACGTTGTTGGTGTCTTTGCCCTCCACAAATCCACACGGCTCATCGCCAGTTTCTGGTTTTATCCCGTTTCTTACTCCCCTCATTATATTCTCATCAGTATTTTAGTCACACGACTCATTAAACTAATTGTGCGATATTCTCCGCAATCCGTCGCACCAGATTTCGGTGGCAGAACTATGATAATACAGGAAATATGCCGTGTGTGTTTGCTGCATTATATAATTATTTGCTAAGTCTCACCGTACTTGCTTTTGTTTTGTTTTTTTTACTTTGGACACAAAATGTCTACACATTATGAAGTATGTCAGGTGCATTACCTTGTTGTGGGGTTCAGGTGTGCCTCGTTGTCTGTCTTCCCATGGGTCTTGTTGTCTGTCTTCCCATTGGCCTCGTTGTCTGTCTTCCCATGGGTCTTGTTGTCTGTCTGCCCATAGGTATCTATGTCTGTCTTCCCATGGGTATCGATGTCTGTCTTCCCATGGCTCTCGTTGTCTTCCCATGTGTCTCGTTTGATGTCTTCCCATGGGTCTCGAATTCTGTCTTCCCATGTGTCTTGTTGTCTGTCTTCCCATGGGTCTCGTCTGTACTCCCATAGGTGTCTTTGTCTCTCTTCCCATGTGTCTCGTTGTCTGTCTTCCTATGGGTCTCGTTGTCTGTCTTCCATGTGTCTTGTATGTCTTCCCATAGGTCTTGTTGTATGTCTTCCCTGGGTCTCGTTGTCTTTCCTTCCATGTATCTTGTTGTCTGTCTTCCCGTGTATCTAGTTGTCTGTCTTCCCATGGGTTTTGTTTTCTGTCTTCCCATGGGTCTTGTTGTCTGTCTTCCCATGGGTCTTGTTGTCTGTCTTCCCATGGGTCTTGTTGTCTGTCTTCCCATGGGTCTTGCTATGTCTGTTGTTTCTCTACCCACGTCTTGTTGTGTGTCAGCATATGTCTTGGTGTTGTTTCTACCTATGTCTTATTGTGTGTCTATCCATTTGTCTTGCCGTGCCCGCTCATGTGTCTCGTTGTGTGTATGTCTATTTGTCTTGCCGTGTGTCTGTATGTTTGTCTTGCCGTATGTCTGTCTTCCAGTATTTCTTTATATGTGTCTGCTTGATGTATTCCTGTTGTCTGATTGTTTTTGTCTTACTGTGTGACTGCCCTTGTCTGTCTATTTGTCTAAAGAACAGTGGATAGATAAAATATACCAGTGGCTAGATAAAATATATCAGTGGATAGATAAAATATACCAGTGGCTAGATAAAATATATCAGTGGATAGATCAAATATACCAGTGGCTAGATAAAATATATCAGTGGATAGATAAAATATACAGGTTGATACGTAAAATATATCAGTGGATAGGTAAAATATATCAGTTGATAGCTACAATATATCAATGGATGGGTAAAATATATCAGTGGATAGATACAATATATCAGTGGATAGGTAAAATATATCAGTTGATAGATAAAATATATCACTGGATAGATAAATATATAAGTGGATAAATAAAATATATCAGTGGATAGATAAAATTTGTCAGCAGACATATAAAATATATCAATGGACAGATAAAATATATCAGTTGATAGAAACAATATATCAGTGGATAGATAAAGAGCTACCCCAAAATATTTCTTTGCCAGTTACTGGTGTTCATATTTGCCTGTCAGTCAGCATCATCTTCATCCAGTGCCTTGCCGGCTGGTGTTAGCAACCATGCCTCTCCACAAATAGCGATCTCCGACGGCATAGATCAGTTCGTGTGTTGACTCTCTTCCATGCCATGACACAAGACTGTCAAAATTCTTCTCACCCTGTCTGCCTCTATTTCCTCACATCTTTCCAGTCGTAACAACATGTATCGATGGTGTTTACGTGCATGATTTTCTTGGGAACATACAGCGATGGTTTCCCCTTGGCTTCCGCCGGTTTGTATATGGTTTACTCCACTAGCCTTTGTCTGAAGAGACAGGCTCTGCAAGGCAGCTGGGGGGGGGGGGGTATGTATGCGCCTCTTCCCCGCTAATGGCCACGTCATAGAGTTTTGAGGTATTTTATAGAGATAGCTGCCCCACCATCTAACTCGTCTCCTCTCAGTGACCACTGCCTGTGTTGAGGTATTTTATAGAGATAGCTGCCCCACCATCTAACTCGTCTCCTCTCAGTGACCACTGCCTGTGTTGAGGTATTTTATAGAGATAGCTGCCCCATCAACTAACTCGTCTCCTCCCAGTGACCACCACCTGTGTTGAGGTATTTTATAGAGATAGCTGCCCCACCATCTAACTCGTCTCCTCTCAGTGACCACCGCCTGTGTTGAGGTATTTTATAGAGATAGCTGCCCCACCATCTAACTCGTCTCCTAGAGATAGCTGCCCCACCATCTAACTCGTCTCCTAGAGATAGCTGCCCCACCATCTAACTCGTCTCCTAGAGATAGCTGCCCCACCATCTAACTCGTCTCCTAGAGATAGCTGCCCCACCATCTAACTCGTCTCCTAGAGATAGCTGCCCCACCATCTAACTCGTCTCCTCTCAGTGACCACTGCCTGTGTTGAGGTATTTTATAGAGATTGCTGCCCCACCATCTAACTCGTCTCCTCTCAGTGACCACCGCCTGTGTTGAGGTATTTTATAGAGATAGCTGCCCCACCATCTAACTCGTCTCCTAGAGATAGCTGCCCCACCATCTAACTCGTCTCCTCCCAGTGACCACTGCCTGTGTTGAGGTATTTTATAGAGATAGCTGCCCCACCATCTAACTCGTCTCCTCTCAGTGACCACCGCCTGTGTTGAGGTATTTTATAGAGATAGCTGCCCCACCATCTAACTCGTCTCCTAGAGATAGCTGCCCCATGAACTAACTTGTCTCCTCTCAGTGACCACCACCTGTGTTGAGGTATTTTATAGAGATAGCTGCCCCACCATCTAACTCGTCTCCTCTCAGTGACCACCACCTGTGTTGAGGTATTTTATAGAGATAGCTGCCCCACCATCTAACTCGTCTCCTAGAGATAGCTGCCCCACCATCTAACTCGTCTCCTAGAGATAGCTGCCCCACTAACTCGTCTCCTCTCAGTGACCACCGCCTGTGTTGGTCCATGGCTGCTTATAACATATTCACAGATAACCCCTAGACAAAATATCTAGAGACCACTCCACCATCCGCCACATAGTGGACGCATCTAATAGCAGGACGGGATCCTACCCCAGGTCAATATAAATGTTTAATCCCCAATTACTAGAAACATTTAATCTCTAGTTACTATAAATATTTAATCTCTAGCTACAACAAATATTTAATCTCTAATTACTGAAAATAGATAATCTCCAGTTACTATAAATATTTAATCTCCAGTTACCACAAATATTTGATCTCTAATTACTAGAATTCTCCCTCCAGTTCAGCATCATCAAGTGTCCTGCCAGCTGGCGTAGGCGTTCATGTCACTCCACAAATCTGTCTTTGGTGTTCTGGATCAACTTTGTTGATGGCCTTCCTCCATGCCATGATCTCAGTCCACCCAACATCATTTCTCTTCGTCTGCCTCTGCCTTTCCTCCCCTTGATCTTTCCAGTTGTCACGATGCTCTCCAATGCCTCTCCGGCATATACCAGTGAGAGCCCGGATGATGGATTTACTGTGGGTGTGTCAACCACATCTTCTCTCGTTGCTGTTCATTGTAAGAGATAAAGGACAGATCTCCATTATGGTTCCTCGCTTGTTGGGAGATTTTATAGACAGGGGGGAGTAGTGATATCCTTATAGATACACACTATATTGCGAAGGAAAGCTGTGCCAAGAGTGGCACCCCGAAATACTACAGTTAACTTCATACTAGTACGGTCAACAGGAATCTCCCCGAGAGAGACAGGGTAGAAGATAACTATAGTAGAGAAGATAACTATAGATAAAGACAAGGGAGGGAGTGACAACTGGGAGGGTAGGGAAGCAAAAGAGGGAGAAAATATCACCAATTAAATGAAACTGTGCAGGGTATTGTGGCCATGTGGTGATAGGCAACCATTACGAAGATGAGACGGCGTTCTATATTTTTGCGATGTTTTTCGTCGAACAAGTATGATTGGATAGTTTTATCAGCCTCTTTCGGGCAATCATTGTTATTTACTCTGGAATTTAGTCCAGGGAATTCGAAACTTTTGTCTCAAGAACCACATCTCAGTTGCTTCCAAGTTCTTCCTAATTTGTTCATTTACATTCCACGATTCACTGCCATACAGCAAAACTGGTTCTATGTAGCATTTCAGCATTCTCTTTCTTATTGCATAAGATACTCTTCATTTTCTGAATTGCAGCTTTTGCTTGCCCTATTCTGTTCTTAATCTCTGTTATGCATCATCCATCTGCTGTTATACTTGCCTCTAGGTATTTAAAATTATGCACTTGGTTAAGCATTTTCCATTCTGTTATTTCACAGTTTGGTGTTACCTTTTTCTTTGACAAAACCATTGTTACTGTTTTCTTGATATTCAATGGTCCCTTTCTTTGCACTTTCTGTTACTACAATGTCGAACAAATGTTATAGATTTTTTTTGCATTGTACGCCATCAGTACTGTGACATTTGCATAGCGTAAATAGTTTATATTATAACCTATGATTATTTTCCTCGCTTATATTTGATCCTCTTATTATTACTTGGCAATAGAGGGAGAAGCCGGTCTCCGCGGCGAACGAGTTACGGACGCGATTCGTAAGCCCGCTTACCCGCGTTTGAATCACAGCTGCGACCGATTTGGCAGCAGACCGCGTTGCGCTGGATTTTAACGAGTTGGTATGGGAGCCGGTCGTTCAGAAAGCAATGAAAAACTACCCGTACGTAAACTTGCGAAGATATCAACAACAGCAGTAATATTTTGGTGTTGACAACGATGTCCTGATTTTTTAAAAAAAGGATATGAAAAAAAAAACAATAGAGGGAGAAGAGATCTCTCTCATTATTACTTGACTATAGAGGGAGAAGAGATCCGGTGACAAAACACATCCCTGTCCTACTCATGGCTTTATTTTCTCCTCCAATCACTAGAAATATTTAATATCAAATATTGGAGATAGTTCATTTACATTACGAAAAATATTTAATCTCCATTTACTAGAATTTAGATATAGTTAATAATCAGTTAATAGAAAAATTTAATTTATAGTTACTAGAAATATTTAATCTCCCGTTACTAGAAATCTCCCTTCAATTACTAGAAATATTTAATCTCCACCGCTAGAAATATTAAATCTTCCGTTACTAAAGATCTCCTTCCAATTATCAAAAATATTGAATTTCAAGCTACCAGAAATATGTAATCTCCTATTACAAGAGCTATATGTTCTCAATTGACTGAAAATATGCAGTCAACAATTTGTAGAAGTAAATCTCAATGCGTTTGAAGTCTGCAATTACTAGAACTATTGTCTGCAATTACTAGAACTATTGTCTGCAATTACTAGTAATATTGTCTGTAAACACCAAACATATTTATTCTCCGTTTGCTAGAAATCTGCAAATAGTAGAAATCGTTATTCTCCAGCCACTAGAAATATTAATTGTTTAATTTCTAATAAACACTCTATCTTCAATTAATTGCGACCTTGGAGTACTAGAAATAATTAACCTCCAGTTGTAGAAGCCTGGATAATCACAGTTTATTTAATCTCCAATGCTGGAAATCTTCGGTAATTGGAAATATTTCATCTCCACTTTATGAAGTCTTCAGTTCCTGGAAATGTATAATATCCAGTTCTTGAAGTCTTCAGTTTCTAGAAATATATCATATCCAGTTCTTGAAGTATTCAGTTTCTAGAAATATGTCATATCCAGTTCTTGAAGTATTCAGTTTCTAGAAATATATCATATCCAGTTCTTGAAGACTTCAGTTTCAAGAAATATATAATATCCACTTCAAGAAGTATTAAGTTTCTAGACATAAAATATCCACTTCTTGAAGTATTCAGTTTATATATATATATATATATATATATATATATATATATATATATATATATATATATATATATATATATATATATATATATATATATATATATATATATATATATAGACAGCCAGGCTGATTTGGATTAGGTTTCCCTACTACCCTACTAACAGTGTCCCTCGCCATCAGGCGAACTCTCCGACTTCAGAGGTACTTGTAATTTACGTCCTCACGTCAAGGACGACAGGTCAGTACAGTATTTTAGTCCAGCTGTCCGGTGTAGGGGTTGAACCGCTTACCTCGGCATCAGCACAAAGGATGTTTAAGAATAGAAATATATAATATCCACTTCTTGAAGTCTTCAGTTTCTATAAATATATAATAACCAGTTCTTGAAGTCTTCAATTTCAAAATATATAATATCCACTTCTTGAAGTCTTCAGTTTCTATAAATATATAATAACCAGTTCTTGAAGTCTTCAATTTCAAAATATATAATATCCACTTCTTGAAGTCTTCAGTTTCTAGAAATATATAATATCCTTCTTGAAGTCTTCATTTCCTATAAATGTTTATTATCCAGTTCTTTAAGACTTCAGTTCCTATAAATATATAATATCCACTTCTTGAAGTCTTCAGTTTCAAGAAATATATAATATCCTTCTTGAAGTCTTCATTTCCTATAAATGTTTAGTATCCAGTTCTTTAAGACTTCAGTTCCTATAAATATATAATATCCACTTCTTGAAGTCTTCAGTTTCAAGAAATATATAATATCCAGGTCTTGAAGTCTTCGACAGGTAGAAATGTTTAATCCTCGTTCTTGAAGTCTTCGGTAATTAGAAATGATTAATCTTCTGTTCTTGAAGTCTTCTGCAGTTAGAAATGTTTAATTTTATGTTCTGGGCGTCTCTAGTTCCTAGAAATCTAACACCTCCAGCTTTGGTAGTCACCGGTAATTAGAAACATTTAACCTCCAGTTCTAGATGTCTACAGTTACTAGAAATATTTAGCCTCCAGTTCTAGAAGTCTCCAGCTACTAGAAATATTTCCACCAGTTTTAGAAGCCAGTTACTAGAAATATTTGACCTCCTGTTGTAGAATATGACTGAGCTACATTATGACAGTAGACGGTATTACAAGCTTTCTGTTAGCGCCGAACGTTGGGCGACGCTTACCAAACCCGACACCCCCACATTGTGCCAACGGCTTCGGGCGGAAGAGCGCAATTAGGAGGGCACTAGCCTTACCCTGGAGCGAGGAAATGCAACCTAAAGACAAAATGTCATGGCAGGGCAGACCAGGCCCTAAGCCTTGGTTGGCGGCTGGTCTAGGATCGAAGCTCCGACAGGCGGACAGTTAGAGCATTGCTTTGCTGAACCGGCAGCTTCTGCAGCTTGTCTTGTTCCAGACATATTGGTGTTACCTTTCCTCTGGAGTATACTAGGCAGGCCGAGAGAGGGATCATGCTGCATGAGCAACACATGATCTCTATATTTTAGCCCAGGTTTTGTGCTTATGGTAAAAGTTATTGTGCCTTTTTAAAGAACACACTATCGTCTGCCAAGACGGCAAGGTGCCATTGACAATGTTCTAGAAGTCTCAAGTTACTAGAAATATTTTTCCCCCAGTTCTAGAAGTCTCCAGTTACTATAAATATTTTTCCCCCAGTTCTAGAAGTCTCCAGTTACTAGAAATATTTTCCCCAAGTTCTAGAAGTCTCCAGTTACTATAAATATTCCCCCCCCCCCCAGTTCTAGAAGTCTCCAGTTACTAGAAATATTTTCCCCCCAGTTCTAGAAGTTTCCAGTTACTAGAAATATTTCCCCCCCCCCCCCAGTTCTAGAAGTCTCCAGTTACTAGAAATATTTTCCCCCCAGTTCTAGAAGTCTCCAGTTACTAGAAATATTCCCCCACCCCCCAGTTCTAGAAGTCTCCAGTTACTAGAAATATTTTTCCCCCAGTTCTAGAAGTCTCCAGTTACTAGAAATATTTTCCCCCAGTTCTAGAAGTCTCCAGTTACTAGAAATATTTTTCCCCCAGTTCTAGAAGTCTCCAGTTACTAGAAATATTTTTCCCCCAGTTCTAGAAGTCTCCAGTTACTATAAATATTTTTCCCCCAGTTCTAGAAGTCTCCAGTTACTAGAAATATTTTCCCCCCAGTTCTAGAAGTCTCCAGTTACTAGAAATATTTTCCCCCCAGTTCTAGAAGTCTCCAGTTACTAGGAAATATTTTCCCCCAGTTCTAGAAGTCTCCAGTTACTAGAAATATTTGACCTCCTGTTGTAGAAGTCTCCAGTTACTAGAAATATTGTTCCCCCAGTTCTAGAAGTCTCCAGTTACTAGAAATATTTTCCCCCCAGTTCTAGAAGTCTCCAGTTACTAGAAATATTTTCCCCCCAGTTCTAGAAGTCTCCAGTTACTAGAAATATTTTCCCCCAGTTCTAGAAGTCTCCAGTTA
The DNA here is from genome assembly GCA_963921405.1 of Cepaea hortensis. NCBI lineage: Eukaryota > Metazoa > Mollusca > Gastropoda > Stylommatophora > Helicidae > Cepaea > Cepaea hortensis. The sequence continues at coordinate 262,716,838 of OY992876.1, read as the reverse complement.
CTAGAAATATTTGACCTCCTGTTGTAGAAGTCTCCAGTTACTAGAAATATTTTCCCCCCAGTTCTAGAAGTCTCCAGTTACTAGAAATATTTTCCCCCCAGTTCTAGAAGTCTCCAGTTACTAGAAATATTTTCCCCCCAGTTCTAGAAGTCTCCAGTTACTAGAAATATTCCCCCCCCCCCCAGTTCTAGAAGTCTCCAGTTACTAGAAATATTTTCCCCCAGTTCTAGAAGTCTCCAGTTACTAGAAATATTTGACCTCCTGTTGTAGAAGTCTCCAGTTACTAGAAATATTGTTCCCCCAGTTCTAGAAGTCTCCAGTTACTAGAAATATTCCCCCCCCCCCCAGTTCTAGAAGTCTCCAGTTACTAGAAATATTTTCCCCCCAGTTCTAGAAGCCTCCAGTTACTAGAAATATTCCCCCCCCCCCAGTTCTAGAAGTCTCCAGTTACTAGAAATATTTTTCTCCCAGTTCTAGAAGTCTCCAGTTACTAGAAATATTTTCCCCCCAGTTCTAGAAGTCTCCAGTTACTAGAAATATTTTCCCCCCAGTTCTAGAAGTCTCCAGTTACTAGAAATATTTTCCCCCCAGTTCTAGAAGTCTCCAGTTACTAGAAATATTCCCCCCCCCCCCCAGTTCTAGAAGTCTCCAGTTACTAGAAATATTTTCCCCCAGTTCTAGAAGTCTCCAGTTACTAGAAATATTTCCCCCCCCCCCCAGTTCTAGAAGTCTCCAGTTACTAGAAATATTTTCCCCCCAGTTCTAGAAGCCTCCAGTTACTAGAAATATTTCCCCCCCCCCCCAGTTCTAGAAGTCTCCAGTTACTAGAAATATTTTTCTCCCAGTTCTAGAAGTCTCCAGTTACTAGAAATATTTTTCTCCCAGTTCTAGAAGTCTCCAGTTACTAGAAATATTTTCCCCCCAGTTCTAGAAGTCTCCAGTTACTAGAAATATTTTCCCCCCAGTTCTAGAAGTCTCCAGTTACTAGAAATATTTTTCCCCCAGTTCTAGAAGTCTCCAGTTACTAGAAATATTTTTCCCCCAGTTCTAGAAGTCTCCAGTTACTATAAATATTTTTTTTCCCATTTCTAGAAGTCTCCAGTTACTAGAACTAATTTTCTCCAGTTCTAGAAGTCTCCAGTTAATAGAAATATTTACACTTCAAATATTATAAACTTTTACTTACCAATTACTATAATCATTTACTGTCTAATTACTATAACTATTTATTATCATATAAATAAAAATATATACTCTCCAATTGCTATAAATATGTATTCTCCAATTGCTATAAATTTTACTCTGCAATTGCTATAAATATTTACTCTTAAATAACTATAAGTATTATTCTCAAATGTCTAGAAATATTTAATGCCAATTACAATAGATATTTACTATCAAATTATTATGAATATTTACTATGAAATGATTATAAATATTTACTCTCAAATAATTATAAGTATTTACTGTCAAATAATTGTAAATAATTTCTTTGAAATTACTATAACTATTTAATCTCAAATGACAAAAAAAAAAAAAACTAGCATTTCCAAATACTATAAATATTTATTCTCAAATGAGTGTAAACTTTGTCATCTCCAATTACTATTAATATTTACTCTCCCGTGACTATTAATGCTGTCATATGACTATAAATTACCAGTTGTTTGGAAATCGTGAGACTCCAGGTCTTGGTTGATAGATTTCGTCTCGGAAGTCCAACTGTTGGTATTCGGCCGCTCACATATACGAACAGTCTCGCATATACAACCAGTCTCGCATATACGAACAGTCTCGCATATACTACTAGTCTCACATATACGACCAGTCTCGCATATACTACTAGTCTCACATATACGAACAGTCTCGCATATACTACTAGTCTCGCATATACGACCAGTCTCACATACACGACCAGTCTCAGTTGTAACCCCAAACAATTATCACATGATTATATTTGGAACCGCGGACGCATTGCGACTAAATGTTTGCCTGACGGCACGATTTTATTGATGTCATTACTGCCTATTGTTCCTTGCCGTGCAGGACAGAGGCAATCTTGAGCCTGAGGAATTAAGGCCGCCTGCCTAGTGCAGTCGCCGCGAACTGTGCCGGTCGTTCTTTTTGTGTCCAAGACTGAAAAAAAAAAAACATCATCTTACCGAGGGTTCGAACTCAGGTCTCCCGAATGGAAGCCATGTGTCCTAACTACTCGGCCAGACGCCCCTCGAATTCTAATCGAAGCGAGTTTGTAACATGGGCCTGAGCTCCCAGCTCTACCCAGCATAAAGCAGGTTTCTGAAAATGTTTTGGGAAGTGAAAGCGGCAGGTGTGTCACCGATTACATCAGCCCTCTAGTGCAGTTTGGTCACTGATATATGCGTCAAGCACCATATGCCCAATAGCCTCACGGCGTGTACACGTGCCCCATACCGTGACGTCACTGGCACACTGTCAATTCCCGCGAACTTCCCCGGGGTTCTGAGATGTGTGCGTTTGGTTCATTACCGCATCCTGTTGGCTTTGTTGGTTGTGGATGTCGTCTGTCATCTTCTCCGTTGTACACATTTGGTTCATTACTGTCTTCTCTTGAATTAGCTGGTCGTCGATGTTGTCTGCGATCTTTTACCTTGTACATATTTGGTACAATACCGTCACCTCTTGAATGAGTTGGTCGTTGTCTATTCTCTCCCCCGTGTGTTACTGGATCCTATAAAAGAAAATGTTGTTTCATTGTTGTTGTTGTTGTTGTTATTGTCTTCAACTTTTTGCCGTTAGTCGTCGTGTGTTGGAGTAACTGAACTCACAGTGCCTGTGACTACTGCCCCCCCCTCCCCCCTCCCCCAGTTTGCTCCAGGATTCATGAGCCTTATTGTCTAGGATCAAGTCCATTCCCTGCGGGTTTGCTAGACCTGCCCCAGGCGCGCGCCTGGTCTACTCCACCCTTGTACATTTGCTACCTCCCCGTGTGGAAGTGGGTTCTCTATGCGGGAGTGGGCTCCCCGTTCACAAGTGGGTTAGTTGCGCGCCTGCTTCCTTCATTGCGAAGTAAGGAATAGGAACACTGTAAGAACTGACTTAGGGAACTTGACCTAGGACTGTCTTCCCCATCCCGTAGCTACAAAACCCAGTTAACCACGGACAAGAAACAAAAATCTAAAGAAAAACAACTCAGATACCAAGATGGAAGGAGTATATGACGCGGAATCTAAGGTCGCAAAAACATCGTAAAAGCGTCAGGGGGAGACTTAAAATCACAGAAGAAATAGAATTGGAGACTTAGATGTTTAACACGGGTAAGACTTGGAGGGGCCGCAGCAAATGGCAGAAGACAGGAGGATTGGCATGAGCTGAGATCTAACGCTTTAGTGGCGGATACATGACACACGAAGATGAAATCGTGTTTGGGGTCGTCCATGGTCTCTGCTGGGTGACCATCTTGGCTTGACTCAGCAGTTGGCCGTGGATAATCTTCAGAAGACCCTTCGTTGTGATTGTCCCAACCACTGGTCGTAATGAAGCCTGCTGGTCCTGGGTCTCATTGCTTGCCACGCTCTCATGATCCGGACAATAGATCCACTTGGCAAGTTACTGACACGCACAAGTTAATGTCTCCACGATCATCGGCTGGTGGCGGTTGTCTAGATTCTGGTTGCTTGTCCATTGTTGTTGTTGTTGTTGTTGTTATTGTTGTTGTTGTTGTTGTTGTTGTTGTTGTTGTTGTTGTTGTTGTTGTTGTTGTCTTCCACTCATACCGTTAAGCGTCGTGGGGAGAGGTTATTGAAGTTCCAGCTCCCGTGACTAGCTCCTTTCTTTTACTTTCCTCCTTTATTCATAAGCAAATTTTTTTCTAGGGTCATTGTAAAAATGCACAATAGTTGAATACAAGTGTAGAATCGTTTGTAGGAAGCACAGTCTGGTGTGAAGCGGGTAGTGTGTAATTCAGAAAATGATAGAAGTCCCAACACTGTGTTACCAATGCCACACACGGACAGAGATAGAAACCGTAAATCACATCACGTGAGATGAGATGCATGAGAAACACAGCTGGACAAACAAGAAGAGGTAGGGAGACTGATGAGAAACTACGGACATGTGTGCGGATTATACCAATTACTGACTTTGTAGAACGCTGAAGGATTAAATGAGTCGGACATTTAGTTAGAATGGAACACGAGCATTCTACGTGAGAACATCGGGATACAAGGCGAGAAGACGGCCCAGGAAGAGTTGGCTAGATGAAATAACAGAAGCATCAAAGAGAGCAAATATGACGTTAGTACAAGCAACAATGCAAAAGTAATACAGAACATTGTATCTGCGTCCTCTCTGCAATGGTTGACGGCAAAGGCTGTAGGGCAACAGAAGAAGAAGAAGAAGAAAAAGAAGAAGAAGAAGAAGAAGAAGAAGAAGAAGAAGAAGAAGAAGAAGAAGAAGAAGAAGAAGAAGAAGAAGAAGAAGAAGAAGAAGAAGAAGAAGAAGAAGAAGAAGAAAAATAAGTGTTGTTTATAATACGTATAATTCAGCCCATATCGTACGAAACATAGATAAGTTTCGTTAGTAAGCAGTAAATTTCATTTTTTTTTTATGTGGTACTCACTAAATGACTGGTAACAGCCGTACAGACAGTTTACAATGGTACAATGGGACAGCAATCGTACAGTTAGCCTGTAATGATATGTTGCTGCGTTTGATCAACGATGGCGTAATAGAGTCTGGATATTTGAAAGTTGAAGTACTACAGTCTGGGTGTTTGAAAGTTGAAGTACTAGAGTCTGGGTGTTTCAAAGTTGAAGTGCTCGAGTCTGGATATTTGAAAGTTGAAATACTCAAGTCTGGATGTTTGAAAGTTGAAACACTCGTGTCTAGATGTTTGAAAGTTGAATTACTACAGTCTGGGTGTTTGAAAGTTGAAGTACTCGAGTCTGGGTGTTTGAAAGTTGAAGTACTCGAGTCTGGATATTTCAAAGTTGAAGTACTACAGTCTGGATGTTTGAAAGTTGAAGTACTACAGTCTGGATGTTTGAAAGTTGAAGTACTACAGTCTGGATGTTTCAAAGTTGAAGTACTTGAGTCTGGATGTTTCAAAGTTGAAGTACTACAGTCTGGATATTTGAAAGTTGAAGTACTACAGTCTGGGTGTTTGAAAGTTGAAGTACTAGAGTCTGGGTGTTTCAAAGTTGAAGTGCTCGAGTCTGGATATTTGAAAGTTGAAATACTCAAGTCTGGATGTTTGAAAGTTGAAATACTCGTGTCTAGATGTTTGAAAGTTGAATTACTACAGTCTGGGTGTTTGAAAGTTGAAGTACTCCTGGGTGTTTGAAAGTTGAAGTACTCGAGTCTGGATATTTCAAAGTTGAAGTACTACAGTCTGGATGTTTGAAAGTTGAAGTACTACAGTCTGGATGTTTGAAAGTTGAAGTACTACAGTCTGGATGTTTCAAAGTTGAAGTACTTGAGTCTGGATATTTCAAAGTTGAAGTACTACAGTCTGGATGTTTGAAAGTTGAAGTACTACAGTCTGGATGTTTGAAAGTTTAAGTACTACAGTCTGGATGTTTCAAAGTTGAAGTACTGGAGTCTGGATGCTTCAAAGTTGAAGTACTCGTGTCTGGATGTTTGAAAGCTGAAGTACTCGTGTCTGGATGTTTGAAAACTGAAGGACTGCAGTCTGGATGTGTGAATGCTGCAGTATTGGAGATTTAAAGTTGAAATATTTATTGGTGAAATGTTGTACTGTGATTCACACGTTTACCTTGCTCACTTCGGTCTCCAAGGTGAATCACACGGATTGATACTTTCATGTGACCGACTTTCACATCTTAGGGCCTGTTGAATCAAAGTGTCATTTTCAAACAATCACATGTTTGTGACTTCAAGCTCGCCTCTCATAAAAAGTGTCATTTTTAGACAATTACATTTTGACACCTAGATGACCGAGTGAATTCTCCAGAAACAGTGATAAAATAGTGTCATTTTGATACCTGTTAGTACATGTGAATTCTATTGGCGAACTGATCGTGAAAGAGACAGTGCCATGAGTGCCAACTGTCGGGAGAAAATGTGAGTTCCAGAGAGGACACATCTAGGACACACAACTTGGAAGTGATAGCTCCGATGGCGAAGAGTGGGCCCACACAAGCCAGGTGAATGTTCCGCTCCAGGGATAGATACTCGGGAGTGCCCTACATCAGCGAATGGATTTTATACCAGGTCAGTGGATTATCCATTATCATCATCATTATCATGTGTCCTGCCAGCTGTCGTAGGCGTTCATGTCTCTCCACAGATCTTGGCCCCTGGTGTTCTGGATCAACTCTGCTGGTGATATTCCTACATGCCAACATCTCAGTCCATCCAGCATAATTTCTCTTTGTCTGCTTTTTCTCCCCCCCCCCCCCCACTGATCTTTTCAGCCATTTCGATGTTTTCCAATGTCTTTCTTATTATCATATGGCCAAGGGACGCTTTTATATGTTGTCTTTTGTGTATAGTTATATATTTGTACTTCCATTAGCTTCTTCCAAGCATTCTGTGTTAGTTACTCTACAGTCTAATGTTGCCTTTTTGTCCTTAAATTATCAAAGAAAGATAATCGTTGTTAGTTTCTCTGGCAGTTCAAGGAACCCACAGCACAAATCTCAGAATCAGTATCACTGCTGTTTCCTTGACCTTCCTCATTTCATCGTTGAATCCATGATTCACTGCTGTACTGTAATACAAATTCTATATAACATTTCAGCACTCTCTTTTTGACAATCAATGAAAGTGATTTATTGCATTAGATAATTTTACTTTTATTAAATGCAGCATTTGCTTTACCAATTCTGCTCTTAAACTTTGTCACACACATTGCAAGAATTATTGGATCTTATTATAGCATATCACGCACCTAGTGTCGATTATATCACGCACCCAGTGTCGATAAGTCTGTCGGATATGGATCTAGATCCACATGGACAATACGCTTCAGATATATACACCATATCCTATCATCACAACAATTATTATCTCCCATTATCACAACTATTATTGTCCCATATCACAACAACTATGATTATCTTCTAACTTCATTATTATTATTATCTCCAATCATCACTATTATTATCTCAAATCATCACTGTTATCATCTCCTATCATCAGACATAGTATTATCTCCCATCATCACAATTATTATTATCTCCTAACATCAGACATATTATTATCTCTTATCATGACCACTATTATTATCTCCTATCATCACAACTATTATTTTCTCCTATCATCACAACTATTATTATCTCCTATCATCACAACTATTATTATCTCCTGTCATTATAACTATTATTATCTCGTATTATCACACCTTTTATCTCCTATCATGACCACTCGTATTATCTCCTATTATCACAACTATTATTATCTCCTATCATCACCACTATTATTATCTCCTATTATCACTACTATTATTATCTCCTATTATCACTACTATTATTATCTCCTATTGTCACAACTATTATTATCTCCTATTATCACTACTATTATTATCTCCTATTATCACAAATATTATTATCTCCTATTATTACCACTATTATTATCTCCTATTATCACTACTATTATTATCTCCTATTATCACTACTATTATTATCTCCTATTATCACTACTATTATTATCTCCTATTATCACCACTATTATTATCTCCTATTATCACAACTATTATTATCTCCTATCATCACCACTATTATTATCTCCTATCATCACTACTATTATTATCTCCTATTATCACTACTATTATTATCTCCTATCATCACCACTATTATTATCTCCTATCATCACCACTATTATTATCTCCTATCATCATCACTATTATTATCTCCTATCATCACCACTATTATTATCTCCTATTATCACTACTATTATTATCTCCTATTATCACAACTATTATTATCTCCTATCATCACCACTATTATTATCTCCTATCATCACTACTATTATTATCTCCTATTATCACTACTATTATTATCTCCTATCATCACCTCTATTATTATCTCCTATCATCACCACTATTATTATCTCCTATCATCATCACTATTATTATCTCCTATCATCACCACTATTATTATCTCCTATTATCACTACTATTATTATCTCCTATTATCACTACTATTATTATCTCCTATCATCACCACTATTATTATCTTCTATCATCACCCCTATTATTATCTCCTATCATCACCACTATTATTATCTCCTATCATCACTACTATTATTATGTCCTATCATCACAACTATTATTATCTCCTGTCATTATAACTATTATTATCTCATATTATCACACCTTTTATCTCCTATCATGACCACTATTATTATCTCCTATCATCACAACTATTATTATCTCCTATCATCATAACTATTATTATCTCCTATCATCACAACAATTATTATCTCCTATCATCACCACTATTTTATCTACTTTCATCACAACAGTTATTATCTCCTACAATACCACTATTGTTACCTCCTATCATCACAACTATTATTATCTCCTATCATCACAAATATTATTATCACCTATCATCACCACTATGATTATCTTCAATCACCAAAACTATTATTATCTCCTATCATCACAACTATTATTATCTCCTATCATCACAGCTATTATTATCTCCTATCAACAGACGTATTATTATCTCACTCCATCGGACATATTATTAACTATTATTATCACAACAATTATTATCTCCTATCATGACCACTAATATTTTCTCCTATCATCACCACTATTATTATCTCCTATCACCACAATTATTATTATTTCCTATCATCACAATAATTATTATCTCCTATCATCACAACAATTATTATCTCCTATCACCACAACTATTATTATCTCCTATCGCCACAACTATTATTATCTCCTATCATCACAACTATTATTATCTCCTATCACCACAACTATTATTATCTCCTATCATCACAACTATTATTATCTCCTATGACCACAACTATTATTATCTCCTATCATCACCCTTATTATTATCTCCTATAACAACACCTATTATTACCTCCTATCACCACAACTATTATTATCTCCTATCACCACAAATATTATTATCTCCTATCATCACAACAATCATTATCTCCTATCATCACAACAATTATTATCTCCTGTCATCACAACTATTATTATCTCCTATCAACGGACATATTATTATCTCTTATCCATCCATCGTGTGCCATGCCGGAAAGCGTGAGCGGTCATGACTCGCCATTTCACTCGATCACCAGAGTCGTGGATAAGCTCAGTGTTCCTGTCTCGATATTGCAATGTGGCCAAGCCATCCAGGTATTTACTTCTCGGTCTTCCCCTTGGTCTGTTCCCTTCGATCTTTCCAGTTGTCACTTAGTTCTCCAATCCATTTCTTCTCATAACATGTCCAAAAAAAAAAATGTAACTGTCTACGTCTAATTTCTCTAATCAATTCACGATTTTCATTTGTCTCCTGTAGTACTTGGTCATTGGTTTTTCTGTCTGTCCAAAGTATTCTTTGCATTTTCCTCAGAAACCACATTTCTGCAGCCATCAGATGTTTTTCAGCTTGACCGCTCATTGTCCAAGTTTCACATCCATACAAAAGAACAGGCTCTAAGTAACTCTCTTTTTCTCGTTTCAATTGACATCTTTCTATTGGTCAGTATGTTTTTCATCTTGCTAAAGGCTACTTTCGCCATGGCGATTCTTGTTCTAATCTCTACAAGGCATCTTCCATCGGTTGTTATAACTGTTTCGAGATAATTGTACCGATTCACTTGTTGATGAATATTCCCATTCTCTTGTATATTACATTGTGGTATTTGTTCTTCCTAGTGACGACCATAATCTGTGTCTTTTTACAATTTAATTCTAATCCCAGTTTTTCAATTTGTGCAGCAACCGCATCTACTAATTGTTGCAGATGCTGCTCATTGTTTGCAATCAATACTGTATCATCTGCATATCTGATGTAATTGATGTTTCGTCCTCCAATGCTGATTCCATTTATATCTTCTACATTTCTGAAAATATTTTCACTGTATAGGGAAAACAAGATCTGGAGACATTACCCATCCCTGCTTAACATCTCTCTTAATATGCTGATATTGTCCCACTTCATTACCAATCCTTATGGCAGCTTGTTGTTTCCACCATATATCTCCTATCATCACAACTATTATTATCTCCTATTATCACAACTATTATTATCTCCTATCATCAGACATATTATTCTCTCCTATCACCACCACTATTATTATATCCTATCATCACCACTATTATTATCGCCTATTAACAGACATATTATTATCTCCTATCATCACAACTAATACTATCTCCTATCACCACAACTATTATTATCTCCTATCATCACAACTATTATTATCTCCTATGACCACAACTATTATTATCTCCTATCACCACAACTATTATTATCTCCTATCGTCAGACATATTATTCTCTCCTATCACCACCACTATTATTATATCCTGTTACAACAAATAGTATTATATCCTATCACCACCACTATTATTATCTCCTATTACAACAAATAGTGTTATATCCTATCACCACCACTATTATTATCTCCTATTACAACAAATAGTGTTATATCCTATCACCACCACTATTATTATCTCCTATTACAACAAATAGTATTATATCCTATCACCACCACTATTATTATCTCCTATCGTCAGACATATTATTCTCTCCTATCACCACCACTATTATTATATCCTGTTACAACAACTAGTATTATATCCTATCACCACCACTATTATTATCTCCTATTACAACAAATAGTATTATATCCTATCACCACCACTATTATTATCACCTATCATCACCCATATTATTATCTCCTATCATCACAACTATTATTATCTCCTATCATCACAACAATTATTATCTCCTATCATCACAACAATTATTATCTCATATTATCACAACTGTTATTATCTTCTATCATCAAAACAATTATTATCTGCTATCACCACCACTATTATTATCTCCTATTAACAGACTTATTATTATCTCCTATCACCACAACTATTATTATATCATATTACCACCACTATTATTATCGCCTATTAACAGACATGTTATTATCTGCTATCACCACAACTATTATTATCGCCTATTGACAGACATATTATTATCTCCTATCACCACAACTATTATTATCTCCTATCATCACAACAATTATTATCTCCTATCATCACAACAACTATTATCTCCTATCACCACCACTATTATTATCTCCTATTAACAGACATATTATTCTCTCCTATCACCACCACTATTATTATCTCCTATCATCAGACATATTATTCTCTCCTATCACCACCACTATTATTATCTCCCATCATCAGACATAGTATTATCTCATAACATCACAACTATTATTATCTCCTATCGTCACCACTATTATTATCTCCTATCATCACATCTATTATTATCTCCTATCATTAGACATATTATTATCTGCCATCACCACAACTAGTATTATCTCCTAGCATCACCACTATTATTATCTCCCATCATCAGACATAGTATTATCTCATAACACCACAACTATTATTATTTCCTGTCACCATAGCTATTATTATCTCCTGTCATCACCACCCTTATTATCTCCTATCATCAGTCATATTATTGGCTATCATCAGTCGTTTTATTATCTGCTGTCACCACAACTATTATTATCTCCTTTCATCAGACATATTATTATCTTGTATCATCAGACATAGTAGTATGACTTATCATCACAAATATTATTAACACCTGTTATCATTTTTATTATTATATGATATCATCAGGCATAATATTATCTCTTATCATCACAACTATTATTATCTCCTATCATCGCCACTATTATTTTCTCCTATCAACAGCTCTAAGAGTCTCTGTGGCGAAGTGGTCAAGCCGTTTGACTCGTGCTCCGAAGGTTGTGGGGTTCGATTCCGGGCCGCGTCCTTCGGTTTACGAGTTAAATCTTTCGGAGACTCCTGTGGTTCGTCGCTAAAAGCTACGGAGTTCGTGCTTTGTGCGACGCTTTCCGTGCTGCGGAAAGAGACCGAGCCATATGGGATAAAACCCGGTGCAATAAAGTCGACCCTGTCGACTTTTAAGCGACTATTATATTATTATCTCTTTTCATCACCTCTAGTATTATATCCTATCATCACATCTATTATTATCTCTTGTCATCACAACTATTATCATCTCCTATCATTACTATTATTATCTCCTATAATCAGGCATATTATTATACCTTTTCGTCACCACTAGTATTATCTGCTTTCATCACAACTATTATTATCTCCAATCATCACAACTATTATTATCTCCTATCATCACAACTATTATTATCTCCTATCATCAGACATATTATTATTTCCTATCATCAGATATTTTATTATCTCCTATCCATCCATCATGTGCCATGCCGGTAAGCGTAGGCGGTCATGTTCTGCTATCTCACTCGATCACCAGAGTCGTGGATCAGCTCCGTGTTTCTATCCCGGCCAAGCCATTCAGGTACTTGCTTCTAGGTCTTCCCCTTGGTCTGTTCCCCTCGATCTTACAAGTTGTCACCAAGTTCTCCAAATTATTTCTTCTCATAACATGCCCAAAAAATTGTCACTGTCTACGTCTAATGTCTCTAATCAGTTTACGATCTTCATTTGTTTCTTGAAGAACTTGTTCATTGGTCTTTCTGGCTGTCCATGGTATTCTTTGCATTTTCCCCAGAAACCACATTTCTACAGCCATCAGATGGTTTTCAGCTTGACTGCTCATTGTCCAAGCTTCACTTCCATACAAAAGTACAGGTTTTATGTAGCACCTCAACACTCTTTTTCTCGTTTCAATTGACATCTTTTTATTGGTCAGTGTGGTTTTCATCTTGCTAAAGGCTACCTTAGACATGGCGATTCCTATTCTAATCTCTTCAAGGCATCTCCCATCAGATGTTATTACTGTTCCGAGATAATTGTACCTATTCACTTGTTGAAGAATATTCCCATTTACTTGTATATTACATTGTGGTATTTCGTTTTTCCTAGTGACGACCATAATCTGTCTTTTTACAATTTAATTCTTATCTCCTATCATCAGACATATTATTATCTCCTATCATGACAATTGTCTCCCTGGTCAAGAGGTTACACAACTTTCTCCGTAATCTCGTATACTCTCGTAAGTAACGTGATGTTGCGCGAGAATCGGTAGCGGTTCTCTCCGCGTCAGTAACTTACGGGGTATGTGAGCCGGTCGCTCAGAAAGATATGGCAAACTACTGAGCGTAATTTTGCTAAGAAATGTCCTGTAACGGATATGCGAGAGGGGAGAGGGGGGGGGGGGGGGGATCATGACAACTATTATCTCCTATCATCAGACATATTGTTACCTTCTATCATCAGACATAATATTATCTCCTATTATGACAACTATTATTATCTCCTAGCACCATACTATTATTATCTCCTATCATCCCTATCATTATCTCCTACCATCATAACTATTATTATCTCCTATCATCACAACCACTATTATCTCCTATCATCACAACTACTATTATCTCCTATCATCACAACTATTATTATCACCTTGTTTGCGCTCGCTCGCTTTGAACTCAAGCGTAGTCCATATACACTATTTATAGTAGTTATGGGCTGATTTTTGCGCTGGATTCGCTTTCCCAATGAACAATGTCCCTCGTCGTCAGGCGAACCCACTCCGATTTCAGAGATACTTGTAGTTTACGTCCCCACGTCAAGGACAATAGGTTAACATTCATTCACGCTATTGTAGTCGCTAGAATCCGGCATGTCGGCCTGTGGTCATGAGTTCGTATCTTCATCGATAGCGACTACTCTGCTCAATCCAGCCAATGATGGCCACCTGGAAACATCTATTACATCCGATTGCCAAATGGTATAAACAAATATTGATAGTGCAAACGTGTTATTTACGAGTTATTCTTTTATCACAAGTAACAGCATCACAAGTAACTTTATCATAAAAACAGTTTCTATCATCACAATTATCACATCTCACATGAACACAATTATCATAATAATTATTTCACAACATTAATATAAAACCGCATCATTATTACACATCACTACTATCATGAATCACATCATCATCTCAGATCATCAATATCGTAAACCACATCATTATCTCATATCATCAATATCATAAACCATATCATTATCTTCAACCACGTCCTTATCTCATATCATTAATATCATAAAACACATCAGTATCTCATATTATTCATATCATAACCCACATCATCATCTTAGATCACCAATATCATAAACCACATCATTATCTCAGATGATCAGTATCATAAACCACATCATTATCTCATATCATTAATACCATAAACATCATCATTATCTGAGGTCACTAATATCATTAACAAAATCATTATCACACATCACTAAAATCATAAACGACTTCATTGGCTCAAATGATCAATATCAAAAACCAAATCATTATCTCAGATAATTTATATCATAAACCACATCATTATCTCAGCTCATTAATATCATCATCCACGTCATTATCTCAGCTCATTAATATCATAAACACATCTTTATCACACATCATCAATATCGTAAACCACATCACTATCTCAGATCATCAATATCACAAACCACATCATTATCTCATATCATCAATATCATAAACCATGTCATTATCTCGCATCATTATTACACATTATGTATGTAATAATACAAACCATTGTTGTCGCAAACCATTAACATCATAAATCACGTCATTATACCACAACATTCATAACATATAATGCATCATTATCACATATCATTAATATCATAAGCAGCATCATTATCTCAAAGGGCGAAAAAGTCATTATCTCACATTATCTCAGATATGATCATCTCACATTATCACATAAATAATTATCTCACATTATCATACATATCATTGTCTCACATTATCACATAAATAATTATCTCACATTATCATACATATCATTATCTCATATTATTATACATATCATTGTCTCACATTATCACAAATATGATCATCTCACATAATTATATAAATAATTATCTCATATTATCATACATATCATTATCTCACATTAATATAAGTATCATTGTCTCAAATTATCACACATATTATTGTCTCACATTATTACACATATCATTGTCTCTCATTATCACACATATCATTATCGCACATTATCACAAATATCATTATCTCACATAATCACACATATCATTTTCTCACACTATCACAAATATCGTCGTCTCACAGTATCACACACATCATTGCCTCACGTTATCAGACACATCATTGTCTCACATTATCACATATATCATTGTCTCACATTATCACACACATCATTGTCTCACATTATCACACATATCATTGTCTCACATATCATATATATCATTGTCTTACATTATCACACACATCATTGTCTCACATTATCACATATATCATTGTCTTACATTATCACACATATCATTGTCTCACATTATCACATACATCATTGTCTCACATTATCACATATATAATTGTCTTACATTATCACACACATCATTGTTTCACATATCATATGTATCATTGTCTCACATTATCACACACATCATTGTCTCACAAATTCACATGTATCATTGCCTCAAATTATCACACACATCATTGTCTCACATTATCACATATATCATTGTCTCACATTATCACACATATCATTGTCTCACATTTCATATATATCACTGTCTTACATTATCACACACATCATTGTCTCACATTATCACACACATCATTGTCTCACATCACATATATCATTGTCTCACATATAATATATATCATTGTCTTACATTATCACACACATCATTGTCTCACATTATCACATATATCATTGTCTCACATTATCACACATATCATTGTCTCACATATCATATATATCACTGTCTTACATTATCACGCACATCATTGTCTCACATTATCACATATATCATTGTCTTACATTATCACACACATCATTGTTTCACATTATCACATATATCATTGTCTCACATATAATGTATATCATTGTCTTACATTATCACACACATCATTGTCTCACATTATCACATATATCATTGTCTCACAATATCACACATATCATTGTCTCACATATCATATATATCACTGTCTTACATTATCACACATATCATTGTCTCACATATCATATATATCATTGTCTTACATTAGCACACACATCATTGTCTCACATATCATATATATCACTGTCTTACATTATCACACACATCATTGTCTCACATTATCACACATATCACTGTCTTACATTATCACATATATCATTGCCTCACATATCATATATATATATATCATTGTCTTACATTAGCACACACATCATTGTCTCACATATCATATATATCATTGTCTTACATTAGCACACACATCATTGTCTTACATTATCACATATATCATTGTCTTACATTATAACACACATCATTGTCTTACATTATCACATATATCATTGTCTCACATATCATATATATATCACTGTCTTACATTATCACACACATCATTGTCTCACATATCATATATATCATTGTCTAACATTAGCACACACATAATTTTGTTACATTACCACATATATCATTGTCTTACAATATCACACACATCATTGTCTTACATTATCACATATATCATTGTCTCACATATCATATATATCATTGTCTTACATTAGCATACATATCATTGTCTTACATTATCACACACATCATTGTCTTACATTATCACATATATCATTGTCTCACATATCATATATATCACTGTCTTACATTATCACACATATCATTGTCTCACATATCACATATATCATTGTCTTACATTAGCACACATATCATTGTCTTACATTATCACATATATCATTGTCTCACATATCATATATATCACTGTCTTACATTATCACATATATCATTGTCTCACATATCATATATATCACTGTCTTACATTATCACATAAATCATTGTCTCACATATCATATATATCACTGTCTTACATTATCACACATATCATTGTCTCACATATCATATATATCATTGTCTTACATTAGCACACAGATCATTGTCTCACATATCTTATATATCATTGTCTTACATTAGCACACACATCATTGTCTTACATTATCACATATATCATTGTCTCACATATCATATATATCACTGTCTTACATTATCACACATATCATTGTCTCACATATCATATATATCATTGTCTTACATTACCACACACATCATTGTCTCACATATCATATATATCATTGTCTTACATTAGCACACACATCATTGTCTCACATATCACATATATCATTGTCTTACATTATCACACACATCATTGTCTCACATATCACATATATCATTGTCTTACATTATCACAGACATCATTGTCTCACATTATCACATATATCATTGTCTTACATTAGCACACACATCATTGTCTCACATTATCACACACATCATTGTCTCACATTATCACATACATCATTGTCTCACATTATCACATATATCATTGTCTAACCTTAACACACACATCATTGTCTCTCATATCATATATATCATTTTCACACATTATCATAACATCATTGTCTCACATTATCACATGTATCATTGTCTCACATTATCACACACATCATTGTCTCACATATCATATATATCATTGTCTCACATTGTCACACACATCATTGTATCACATTATCACATGTATCATTGTATCACATTATCACATACATCATTGTCTCACATTATCACATATATCATTGTCTCACATTATCACACACATCATTGTCTCACATATCATATATATCATTGTCTCACATTGTCACATACATCATTGTCTCACATTATCACATGTATCATTGTATCACATTATCACATACATCATTGTCTCACATTATCACATATATCATTGTCTCACATTATCACATATATCATTGTCTTACATTATCACATACATCATTGTCTCGCATTATCACATACATCATTGTCTTACATATCATATATATCATTGTCTCACATATCATATATATCATTGTCTCACATTGTCACACACATCATTGTCTCACATTATCACATATATCATTGTCTCACATTATCACATACATCATTGTCTTACATTATCACACACATCATTGTCTTACAAATCATATATATATATATATATATATATATATATATATATATATATATATATATATATATATATATATATATCATTGTCTCAAATTATCGCACATATCATTGTCTCACATTATCACACGTGTCATTCTCTCACATTATCACACATATCATTGTCTCACATTATCATATATATCATTATTATTACAAATATCATTATCTCTCATTATCATAAATATCATCATCTCACATTATTGCAAATATCATAATCTCTCATTATCATAAATATCATTATCTCAGATTATCACACATATCGTTGTCTCACATTTTCACAGATATCATTGTTTCACATCACAAGTATCATTATTTCAATTTATCGCACATATCATTGTCTCATATTATCACAAATATCATTATCTCACGTTATCACATAAATCATTAAACCACCTTAACTCACAACATTGCATCTATCATTACAACACATCATTACGTCATATCATCACATTTAGCATTATGACACATTATTATCTCACAACCTCTCGTCCATCATTGTAACTCATCATTACCTCTCATAAACTCATCTATCATTATAAAACATCATCTCACGGCATCTCATCTATCATTGTAACACATTATCTCACATAACCGCATCTATCAGTATAACACATTATCTCACATAATCTCATTTATCATTATTACACATTATCTCATATATCTAGAATCACACTGTTACAGGTATCATTATAACACATCGTCGTTTCTCATCATTATATCACACGGTTACAGATATCATTAGTGGTCATGAAGAATGTTTACAAATATCATCAACTCGGCAGAGAGATTGAAACAACAGACAAACTGTATTTTCAAGGGTCTAGATTTGGGCACGCAGGACCGTCTAAGATGCTGCCCTTCTGACCTCTCCTGTCATGCATGACTTCATTTGTACATCAGATTTTAGGTTGATCTTCCATCCTCCGTGGCCAAGGCGTTGGGAACGCAGTTCTTCTTCTTCTTCTTTTCGTTCATCCGGAGTGTTTTTTCAGATGTGATTGCGGTGTGTCTGTTATGCGCCCTTGGGCCGAAACCCGTAGGCCAACACATCGACTTAAGCGTGCATTTTTGACCAGGTAGCATTCCTGGGAGACTCTCACTTTTGTGGCGCCATCTGCAACCATGCTGGCCAAGGTGGAACGGTCGAAGACAACGGTCATCCCTCAAAGGAAGGCAGGGACAGTCCATAGCATTTTCCGCCATCCAAGGTTGCTTCCATAGTTGCAGGGCCGACACATAACGCCCTGGATCTGGGCTCACCGAGGGAGATCGTCACGTCCTGCTCATGGCTGCTTTAAATCCTCACTTCAATATATTGGTCATTTCGTTTCCCCGGGTCATTCCCGCACAAACCAGACAGGTTTGCAGACGGCATCCACTCAGCGAGTTTTCGGACATGTGCTTGTCGTTGCGCCCATCAGAGCTTTTCCAGGCTCAACAGACATTCGGAAAACTACCCAGTCAGAGCTGTTCCGAACAAGAGCGGCATTCGGAAACTAGGTGGTCAGAGCTGTTCCTAGCACGAGAGACATTCGGACGAGACATTTCACTCGGACGTAATTGCGTAGTGTCAATTTTTAGTTTGCCACCCGTAGGACGACACTTCCGACTTCCAGCGGGCATTTTTTAATGAGGTTAGCCATCCTCTGGTTTCGAGGCACGTTGGACTGTTGTGATGTCGCTAACATCTCAGCTGGTCAAGATAGAACGACGAACGACATCGTGGTCGGCCCTCAAGGGAAGGCAGGGGCAGACCATGAGCATTCCCTCGCTATCCAAGGAGGCTTCCATAATTGCAGAGCCGGCACATATTGATCTGTGACTGGGCTCACCCGAGGAGTTGCCACGTCCTGCTCATGGCTGCTTTAGTTCCTCACTTCCATGTGTTGGGAAACTCGTTTGCCACTGATCGCTCAAGCACACACCAGGGACGGTCAGACTGCAAGCGACACCCACGCTTTTGACTTCGGACCACGCAATAGGTTCGCTCGCCGTGCGTTCCATTTTGCGGCATTGAGACGTTCTTCCACTTTTGTCTACACTCTCTATGAGTTAGATACAGTTTTCGCAGCCACTTTCTTCGACTGGGGCACTTTTTGACTTTTTGTACTCGCTCACGAGGTAGGCTACTTGTGCTGCCGGATCAGCACCTTACCTTCGTGCAGCGGTGAACGAGAAACGGCCTGGCCTCTCATCCGGGAATCTCTCATATCCCCCAGCTGAGAGCCTTCGAACTTCTATCAGACCTGAGCATGTAGCTTGCTCAGTATCACGCCTTTATTTTTCGAGAGGTGGCTATCGGCCCGGCTCTCAGGTCCGAGGGTTTGTGGCTTAGAGGCGTTCAGCCACAGCCCTCGACAGGGAGCCTTTAGTGTTTTGTCCGGACCAAGAACTTCTGCCTTCGTGCGCCTGATTTAAATTTTGGACTGCTATCCTCAGTCTCACCTGCAGAGCAGCTGGTTGTGTCTCTCTTAGTCTGGTCCCTATCCCATATGCTGTCCGATATGTAGTTTTTCACCCATCGGCAAGCACATGGGGTCGATGGGACACGCAAGCTCCCCCACCACGGCAAGGTGGAGACACATCGGGGGAGGGAACGCAGTTCGTAGTCCCGCATACCACGTTCGAAACACATCTGCGGGCGATTTGGCAGCAGACCGCCTTGCGTTGGTTTTCATACATATGGGTGCCGGTCGTTCAGAAAGCAATTGCAAATTACTGAACGTCAATTTGTCCAGGAATCACAAGCAGCCAAAGAATGGTAACTAACTTACACACCAACAAGAACAACATCGCTTATTGGGTTAATCTGGAACAATAATAAAATACTCATTATAAACGCATGGCAAATATTCAAACGCCATTACTACATGGCTAATTACTAATAGTTACTACTATGGTAATTTCAATAAGCTTATACGATAAAATCAGGCTGTAAAATGATTACTGTGATATATATATGGAGCAAACTGAGATATGATTTTGTGAATTAGTTTGACCTTATTAAAAAGTGCCGGCTCCACGGCGAAGTGGTTACGTACGCGGTTCGTGATCCCGCATACCCGCGTTTGAAACACATCTGCACGCGATTTGGCGGCAGACCCCATTGTATTGTTTTTTCAATGAATTGGTATGGGTGCCGGTCGCTCAGAAAGCAATGGCAAACTATGAACGTAAACTTGCCAAGAGATCACAACAGCAAGAAATGCTGGTGTTTACTGCAACGTCCTGTAAAGGATATGCAACTACCTTTTTAACTCTTTATTAAACAGTAAGGGTTCAAGGTGGAGTAATTATTTTAGACGTTTTTTATAGGTTAAAACTGCCCCTTCCTTATTAACTGTGAATTTAACTTACAGCCCTTTTTTGTGGTTAGTAAAGTCGCTTGGTGATTGAATTGGATGAACCATCCTAAATTGTCGAGCAATAATCATCTTGTGTCTGTATGTAGGAAGTAAAGAGAATTTTTGTGTGTGTCTTTGTTTGTGTCTTGTGTGTCCTTTATACGTTCACGAACGGTCCATCCGATTGAGATGAAATTTTCTACAGATGTTCTTCTCATTCCCGCCAAGCCAACTGGCATAGTTTGTTAGTTTAAAAACAGTTATTTACGTATTAAATTGAATTTAATTAAAATATTACAAGTGGACTTAACTTAAGAAAAGTTATATCAAGGGACATAACTTTTAGTAGCATGTAGTATTATGTAATTTAAATAATTGTTGTATTTTTCTTAAATTTCATAAAATGTTTAAAGTAGTTATCCACAGACATATGCGTTATAATATAATGATTACATCTTTAAGGCATTTTCAAAGCTATCGTAAAAAAAAATGGATCTATTTTAGATACGTGACAATTTTCGAACCCATTTTTCCCGCAACGGGAACGGGAAAGGGAAGGGCCAAACAAACAGACAGACAGGCAGACAGACAGACAGACAGACAGACAGACAGACAGACAGACAGACAGATCCCCGCCAGGGACTGGGCGAAGCCGGGCCGGGTCAGCTAGTTTTTCTTATATATACATCAACGAAGTATAGAATATTTTTTTTGTATTTTCATCAACGAAACTTTTCAGCATGACTTGCGCCCTGTCTCTCTTCTTAAATGTCTGTATATTGCTGGCAGACTTCTCCTTGTCTCTGTTCTTCGGCATTACTTCCCATTTGTCTTGATTGTGTGCATGTGTGAGAGAAAGAGCCTCTTTGTGTGTCTGTGTGTGTGTGTGTATTATTTGCTTTTGTTGATTACAATAAACAAGAAATAGTATATTGCTTATCCAGAAACAGTATTACAGTCTGTGACATAATCTTGATGACTGGTATATAATTTTACTGTCTGTGACATAATCTTGGTGACTGGTACATAATAATACTTTCTTATACCGAATCTTGATGACTGGTATATAATCTTACTCTCTGTGACGGAATCTTGATGGCTGGTATATAATCTTACTGTCTGTGGCAGAATCTTGATGAATGGTATATAATCTTACTGTCTGTGGCAGAATCTTGATGACTGGTATATAATCTTACTGTCTGTGACAGAATCTTGAAGACTGGTATATAATTTTACTGTCTGTGACAGAATATTGATGACTGGTTCATAATCTTACTTTCTGAGAAAGAATCTTGATGACTGGTATACTTTTGCTGTCTGTGACGGAATCTTGTTGAATAGTGTATAGTCTTACTGACTGTGACAAAATCTGTCGGACTGAGACAAAATATTGCTGACTGGAACACGTTATATTCTGGGACAGAATCTTGCTGTCTGAGACAAACCTTTGCTGATTAGAACAGTCTTGCTGTCTAAGACATAATCTTGCTGTGAGATAGTGTCTTACTCAGTGAGATATAATCTTCCTGCCTGAGATAGCTTTACTGAGTGGGACAGAATCTTGCCGTCTGAGACAGTGTCTTTCTGAGTGAGACACAATCTTGCCGTCTGAGACCAGTGTTTTATTGTGTGAGACAGAATCTTTATGTCTGAGACAGCGTCTTGGTGACTGAGCCACAATCTTCCTGGTGAGATAGTTTCTTACTGTGTGCGACATAATCTTGCTGAGTGGGACAAAATCCTGCTGACTGGGACATAATCTTCCTCCCATAAAAGAACAGCTAGGACGAGGTCACAAGGACGGAGAACTAGCCTGGTTAGGAGAAGAAAGAAACAATACATATTGTTACAGGAACAAACCGTAACATTGTCACGCTTGATGGCGGGAATGTTACGGAACTTTGCCCGCGCGTCTGCCTGTATGAACAGGGCTCATGTCACAGATTGTAACGGTCGTATTTACAGACGAAAGGAGAGCACGAATTGGCAGACTATGTGATCGTTTGTCAACACGTCAATACCAGACGTAATCGATGAGTGGCCTGCTCAATAGTCGCGGATTAGCAGACGCGATCAATATGACACAATCAGATCGCGAGATTCGAACCGTTATTGCGACCGCGCCTTAGTTACCCAAACAATGGCGAACCAGACAATAGTACAGACGGGAATGTTACATGCATGACCTTCGTGTTTACAACCATCCACGGGTCAAGGTGAGGGGAAATCTGTCTCTCCAGCCCGGTTTCTGCGCTCACACGCCTGGGGACGTAACACTTGGAGCAGTCACAATGAAATTAGTCCCGTCGTCGTCGTCGTCGTCCTCCTCCTCCTCCTTCTCCCCTCCTCTACCTCCTCCTCCTTCTCCTCCTCCTCCGCCTCCTTCTTCTTCTCCTCCTCCTCCTCCTTCTTCTTCTTCTTCCCCTGCTTCTTCTTCTTCTTCTTCTTCTTCTTCTTCTTCTTCTTCTTCTTCTTCTTCTTCTTCTTCTTCTTCTTCTTCTTCTTATGCATTGTTTATGTTTACAAAATTCATGTGACAATGTTTTTTTCCTATGCACTGTTGATGAAAGAAAGCTGAGTGAGTGGAAGGGCCGAATGTAAGACGGGCCTGCGTGCCCAATTTGTTACCCTTTGAAAATAAAGTCTGTTCGTTCGTTCGTTCGTTCTTCCTCTTCTTCTTCTTCTTCTTCTTCTTCTTCTTCTTCTTCTTCTTCTTCTTCTTCTTCTTCTTCTTCTTCTTCTTCTTCTTCTTCTTCTGCTTCTTCTCCTGCTTCTTCTTCTTCTTCTTCTTCTTCTTCTGGTTTCTGCGCTCAAACACCTGGGGACGTAACATTTGGAGCAGTCACAATGAAATTAGTCCCGTCCTCCTTCCTCTCCTCCTACTCCCCCCTCCTCCTCATCCTCCTCCTCCTTCTCCTCCTACTTCTCCTCCTCCTCCTTCTTCTTCTTCTTCTTCATCTTCTTCCTCCTCCTCCCATCCTCCATCTCCTCCTCCTCCCCCTCCTACTCCTCTTCTTCCTCTTCTTCCTTATGACATACCCCAAAAACTATGGCATCTTTTTCTGATACGAGTAAACAGTGTAAGTAAACTTCTCTCAACATATCTTCATAGCTCGTTCCGTCCGTCTCTGGTGTTTTTATCATTCTTCTATAAAACCACATCTTAATATGTGCACCAGGAGGGGGGAAACGGGGACAAATGTAATATAATCAACTTCATTGCACCGGGTTTTATCCCAGATTGCTCTAACCACTTAAGACCCTCGCACAGACCACGAACTCGATAGCTATTGACAACGGAGTCGCATAGTCCGAAGACGAATGCGTTAACTTTAGATTACGAGGCAGACGGCTTCACACTTTTGCCCTGTACACCCTTGGGTACCAGTAGTAATAGTCGTCAGATTGTCCCCACCGTACATCGGCCCATTTAGTCCATAAGTGCGCAGGTCCCCTCCTCAGTATGTCCCCCGGCGTTTAGCGGACGACGACATCACTTCATTGCTGGTGGACTGTTCTTCTTTGGTCCCCCTTGGTTTCATCCTTTTTCACTTGATTTGCCAGACAGTTCTTGCAGTCAGTCTTGTTTCTTGCAATCTGTCTAGATTACAGATTGACAGTCATCGCTTGATATTCTTGCAGTGTTTTGGCTCTTGCAGTCTGTCTTAGTTCTTGCAGTCTGTCTTAGTTCTTGCAGTCTGTCTTAGTTCTTGCAGTCTGTCTTAGTTCTTGCAGTCTGTCTTAATACTAGCAGACTGTCAAGGTTGCAGATTAACAATCTTGTAAAATAGTCTCTTACTTGCTGTGTTCATGTGGATGTTTATCCAATTGAGAATGGTGTAAATGAGTCCTTTACTTACTGTGTCCCTGCTTATGTTATCCAGTTGACAATCTTTTAAATGAGTCCTTTAATTACTGTGTTCCTGCGTATGTTCCTCGCCTTTGTGCTGCGGTAGCGATGCGTGACTGGGGTCATGAGTTCAACACTGGGACTTCAGACTGTCCTAAATTGACCTGGGCTTCTCAGACGACCCAGCATAAAGTGAACACCAAAAATATCCAGGTAAAGACGGCCGCTATGATCCGACCCACCTCACCCACTTAGTCCCGCTGGTCTATAAAAGCGTGGATTTCACATCATATACCCAATGAGCTTTACTGGTGTAAAAGGAGCGTTTAGTTAAGCTGACTCCGAGTCGTTTATTATTCTGTCTTTGGGGCTGTTTGGTAGTCCTGCATACATTAACACAAACAGCCATCGCGAGAAAGTTATGTCGAGAACTGCCTGCGGTGACTGATGTGCACATGCAGATGTGTCAGTTCTGCGGGGACAAGTCGGCGGCGGTGTGCCGTCTCACGGTTACTAGGTCAGGTCAGACCAGGTCAACGTGCCCCACGTCAGGCCTGTGTGGTTGTTTCTGTCGACGCCGCGACGGTTTTCAGGCTTGTGGCGCCTTGGTCTGTCTGGCTGTGTGTCTGTCTGTTTGTGCCTGCTTTCACTGTTCCTCTCTCTCTCTCTCTCTCTCTCTCTCTCTCTAACTCTCTCTCTCCTCTCTCTCTCTCTCTCTCTGCCTGTCTTCTATATTCCTCTCTCCGTCTCCCCCTCTCTCTCACCCTCTCACTCTCGCTGTCTGTCCTTGCCTTTTTTGTCTCTCTTTGTCATTCTCTCTCTCCCTTTCTCTCTCTCTCTCTCTCTCTCTCTCTCTCTCTCTCTCTCTCTCTCTCTCTCTCTCTCGCTCTGTGTGTGTGTGTGTGTGTGTGTGTTCTATGTCTGCCTTTCGCATGTTAGAGAACAAGAAAAGTGGAATGCCAGAAACTCAGAAACATGCCGTCACTCAATCATCTCTTCACAAACAACTCTTCCCCACAAACAGAACAGTATTGTCCATGAAATGACGGACAGCGGGATGTCTGCGGGCACATAATAGTGCTGCCCTGGGTACCTGCCCGCTGGGCTGTCCCTGGGCACAAGGCGGCAGAATAGCCAGTTATGTTATGTTGTATTATGCTGTGTTGTGTTATGTTGTATTATGCTGTTTTATGTTATGTTGTATATGCTGTATTGTGTTATATATTATGTGATGTTGTGTTATGTTGTATTGTGGTATGTTGTGTTGTATTATGTTGTATTGTATTATGTTATGTTGTATTATGCTATGGTGTATTATGTTATGTTATGCTGTATTGTGTTATGTTGTGATGTATTATGTTGTTTTATATCATGTTATTTCGTATATTGTTATGCTATGGTGTATTATGTTATGTTGTGTTATGTTGTTTTGTATTGTGTTATGTTGTATTATGCTATGTTGTATAATGTTATGTTATGCTGTATTATGTTATGTTGTATTGTTATGCTGTATCGCTATGTTGTATTATTTTATGTTGTATTATTTTATGTTGTATTATGTTATGTTGTATTGTGTTATGCCTTATTGTTATGTTATGTTCTCTCCTTGAGTGCCACATTTATTCACTTGGAGTGGTCTAATTCTCACCACGAGCTCTACATTATAAAATCGAATAATATCCACACAGCTTCTGAGAAAACACACACCTGAGTCACACATGCAGCGACCAACATCCGTATTCCTCGTATCTATGCACAGATCATGCGTACGAAGCCACACCGAGATAGACAATCTATGCATATAATTACACACAGAAACGTGTCCGTGATTGTATCTTTCGTGTGTAGTCTGTCCGTGATTATATCTGTCGTGTGTAGTCTGTCCGTGATTATAGCTGTCATGTGTAGTCTGTCCGTGATTATATCTGTCGTGTGTAGTCTGTCCGTGATTATAGCTGTCATGTGTAGTCTGTCCGTGATTATAGCTCTAATGTGTAGTATGTCCGTGATTATATCTGTCGTGTGTAGTCTGTCCGTGATTATAGCTGTCATGTGTAGTCTGTCCGTGATTATATCTGTCGTGTGTAGTGTGTCCGTGATTATATCTGTCATGTGTAGTCTGTCCGTGATTATATCTGTCATGTGTAGTCTGTCCGTGATTATAGTGTCATGTGTAGTCTGTCCGTGATTATAGCTGTCATGTGTAGTCTGTCCGTGATTATATCTGTCATGTGTAGTCTGTCCGTGATTATATCTGTCGTGTGTAGTCTGTCCGTGATTATAGCTGTCATGTGTAGTCTGTCCGTGATTATATCTGTCGTGTGTAGTCTGTCCGTGATTATAGCTGTCATGTGTAGTCTGTCCGTGATTATAGCTCTCATGTGTAGTATGTCCGTGATTATATCTGTCGTGTGTAGTCTGTCCGTGATTATAGCTGTCATGTGTAGTCTGTCCGTAAGTATAGCTCTCATGTGTAGTATGTCCGTGATTATATCTGTCGTGTGTAGTCTGTCCGTGATTATAGCTGTCATGTGTAGTCTGTCCGTGATTATATTTGTCGTGTGTAGTCTGTCCGTGATTATAGCTGTCATGTGTAGTCTGTCCGTGATTATAGCTCTCATGTGTAGTATGTCCGTGATTATAGCTGTCACGTGTAGTCTGTCCGTGATTATAGCTCTCATGTGTAGTGTGTCCGTGATTATAGCTCTCATGTGTGATGTGTACGTGATTATAGCTCTCATGTGTAGTCTGTCCGTGATTATAGCTGTCACGTGTAGTCTGTCCGTGATTATAGCTCTCATGTGTAGTGTGTCCGTGATTATAGCTCTCATGTGTAGTCTGTCCGTGATTATATCTGTCGTGTGTATTATGTCCGTGATTGTAGCTGCCATGTGTAGTATGTCCGTGACTATAGCTATCGTGTGTAGTGTGTCCGTGACTATAGCTATCGTGTGTAGTGTGTCCGTGATTACAGCTGTCATGTGTAGTGTGTCGGCGATTCCCACATGTATGTAGTTGTTCCATGATTCTTGTATGCGTAGTCTTTCTGTGGTTCCTGCTGTTGTGTGCAGGTCTTTCCGTGGTCCCGCCTGTTGTGTGCAGGTCTTTCCGTGGTCCCGGCTGTTGTGTGCAGGTCTTTCCGTGGTCCCACCTGTTGTGTGCAGGTCTTTCCGTTGTTCCGGCTGTTGTGTGCAGATCTTTCCGTGATTTCAACTGTAACACGCTACATAAGATGGGTAGCACAGTAATAAAGCTGTATAAAATACAAAACGTAATCCACAAACACGAAAGCAGCTTTTGGTCACATTTTCAAAAGCAAATATGCAATTTAAAGTCATCCATCGGTCATGTGGTCAGTGTCACGGGCCGCCAGTACGTGGCAATAATCCTGGTACACATTTGAAACTAGATTGAAATGTAAGCGTGGATATAATGTGAACATGGCATTGATGCGAATTCGAACCAATGGTCACAGGGGAGTTGGGCAAGCGGGCCAGCGACCGGGCTATAGCAGCTCGTTAAAGTTGTTATGATTACCCACAAATATTTGAGTTATTGTTTTGGTTAAACATGTTTCCTTCTGTTGTAATATCACATTTTGATTTTATCTTTTGTGTTTCTTTCATATTTCCATTGTTTATATTTTCTTGATTTTAAGGAAAGTGCTTTTCTAACTCTATATTACTGCAATGCCAAATCGCTTGTGCAGAACTTTTGCTGTTTCGGATAGAAATATTATGTCATCTGCTTAACGTAAATTGTTTATATTATAACCACCGCGAATTCAATGTCTGTATTTGATCTTTCTCATCATTATTTCGCTATTGAGGAAGAAGATATCTAGTGATAACAGGACAGCAGATAATGCGGCGTAATTCGCAATCCCGCATACCGCGTTCGAAACACAGCTGCGGGCAATTAGGAAGCAGACCTTCTTGCTATAGTTTTCATATAATGGTATGAGTGCCGGTCGTTCAGAAAGCAAATGGCAGACTACTGAACGTAAACTTGCATAGGAATCGCAAACAGCTAAAAATGCTGAAGATGACTGCGACGTCCTATACAGGATATGCAACTAAGTTTTTTATTTAATAAGGTGCCTTTGTCTTCTGCTGCTGCTGCTGCTCTTCATCTCTATTAGATCATCGGCCATCAGTCAGTGTCCAGATCTGTGACGGGAAGCTGGAAGATTTAGTTGGGGAACAGAAGAAGATCTTCTACCAATCCAACGTCTTCGTTGTCGAAGTTGGGATTTCGACGACAGTCGTTAGTCGACGTTCTAAATTCACGGCAAAGGGTCACACCATAGTGCTCCGATCCTGTGCCGGTGAATATTACACAAAATACTCCTCACAGCCCCATGTGAAAAGCCGAACAGACAGCAGTCCTGACAAATCAACAGCACGCACAAGCATACATACATAAGGCGGCTGCCAGAACGCCAACACAACAGTTGTACAATTGGAGGAACTCTCTCAATGCGACATCTCTCTTGTCAGACTTTGGGTTGTCCCACTACAGCAGTCTGTTGCTGGGCTGTGCTACAGGTGAAATGTTGCAGAACCTCTCCCATTCGGGCCTGCTCCTTCAGCCTTGAGCATTTCCATCACAGCAGCCTCCTGCTGGACTCTGTGTTACATCTGAACGTAGAACATTCCCTTACGCCGACCTGTTCTTTAACAGTTAAGGATTTCTTGACGTCAAACTGTTGTTGGGCTGTTCTGTGGTACAGTATTAGTTTGAAGAATCTTTACGAGTGCGATGTCTTCCTTGTCAAAAATTTGGATTTTCTACGGCAGCACTCTGTGCTGGGCTGATCTGTGCTACTGATGAACAGTGGGAGATCCTCTCACATGCCGACCTGCTCCTTCGCCCTTGAGTTGTTCCACGACAGCAATCTAGTGCAGGTCTGGACTGGGCTACAGCTGAACAACATTAGAACCTCTTCTATGTCTAGCTGCTCCTTCACCTTTGGGATTTTCCACCGCCACAATCTGCTACAGATATTGTTTTAACCAGATGTCGCTTATTTCTACATCACGTGATCTGTTAGCACATCCGTGTGTCCGCAGTAAGGCTTAAGTTACCTGGGACGCCTACGACAGCAACATCTTTCTGCCGACATCACAGCTGGGATGCCAGCGACAGTAACATCATTCTGTCGACTTCACAGCTGGACTTGTTGGTGTGTTTCCTATCCAACTAGGGGTTTTCTCTATGGCAGATTACCTTTCTTAGTCTACTGTATGTTGCCTACATTGTCGTCAATTCATGTTTGGGGCAAACAATAACATGCCTATATTGTGATCGAATTATGGCTAAATCTTGTTTAGATTATTAACAGTGTTGCTGATTCCTTGGTCTGGTTGTATTCCTGTCGTTTTTCCATTACCCCTGCCTCATTTCAACCTCAGAATAATAATCCTTTGATCGGATCAGTCACATTTCAGATATCAATTTGAATAGGTAAAAGTCGTCTATTCTTTTTATCCATGGCCTGTTGTGTTGGTGATCATGTCTGTCCATAGAATTCTGTCTCCTGGTGTTGGTGATCATGTCTGTCCATAGAATTCTGTCTCCTGGTGTTGGTGATCATGTCTGTCCATAGAATTATGTCTCCCGGTGTTGGTGATCATGTCTGTCTATAGAATTCTGATACTAAAATTCCTCCATGCTGCACGATTTATTGCCTGGCATATTTCGCTGCATCTCGTCAGGTACATACAGCAGAGTAATATAGCATGTGAAATGAAAATGAATAATACTTAAGCTGTCCTCGCCGATTGCGCAACATCTAATTAAATACGGTCATAGTTTGAACAAAGAATAAACGTTTTGTATACTTTATTCCACGTACAATAAACGCTCTCTCAAATATAGTGAGGCCGTTATCAATCAACCAGGCCGTTCTAGCCGGTTTTTGCAAACAAAAAGAGTTCGTGTTAAATTTAAAATGACCGTGGGGATAACAGGTGTTCCACATTCGAATAATACCTGCGACTGTGTATTTTAATTGCTTCAGCTTAAGTATTATTCATGTATTTACTTCATACGATATATAATATGCAGTATGCACCTGACGAGATGTAGAGAAATATTCCAGGCAATAAATCGTGCAACATATTGTTGTATACACAGTAAATGGTTCAACTTTGCCTGCAATGTTAGTCACCGTCTCTCAAGAAGAACAACCACAGTAACACAAACCTCTCCGGAAGATTACAACCTCATGAGACCGAAACATCAGTCACGGTCTCGTGCTGACTCGAGAGCCATCCCACCATGGAAGAGCAGGGCACCCAAGCTGGGTGTAGCCATGACCTCTGGGCAGTCACGCGTAGCGATGTCGACACAGGCCACGTCTCAATAAACAGGTACGACAGGAGAAAGACGTCCGGGTGTCATGATCCGCCCCCTGATAGTGTAAAGAAGATAAAGGAGTCAAAACATTCGGCGAGGGGGGACTACTTCTGATGATCAGAAGCCTCCAATCGTGTTTGCTCCCCGGTGGAGTATTTACCACTTTGTGGATTCTGTGTGTAAATTCACTCAGGTAATGTAATGTAATGCCATACTGTCAAACTATCCAGCTCGTGCCTCTCTAGCCCTCCAACTTTTCCGCTGTCACTACGTATTCCGGTGGTCCTTTTCTCAAAGAATGTGGACTGTTGTTTTCTGATGCTAGTAATTAGTTCTCTTTGTGAGTTAACTTCTTTTAATATATCGTCATTGTTCTTTCTATCCATCCGACGTGTTCCCATCATTCTTCTTTAAAATCACATCTCCGCGGTTTCCACATTCTTCACTTCTACTAATTGTCCGTGGTTAATTTCCGTACATCTACAATAAGTGTACATTGTGGTTGAATCATATAGCTAGATCTACAGAGTTGGTGCTTTGTGGGGTCATGGCCGGAGCTATGTAGTTGGTGCTTTCTGGGGTCATGGCTGGGGCTACGGAATTGGTGTGTGTTTTTGTTTTTGTTTTGTTTTGTTTTTTGTGTGTTTTTTTTTTTGGGGGGGGGGGGGGGGGGGGTATGGCTGGAGCTACGGAGTTGGTGTTTTGTAGGAACATGGTTGGAGGTACCGAGTTGGTATTTTGTGGGGTCAAGGCTCGATCTACGGAGTTCGTGCGCTGTGTAATGCTCTCGGAAAGCCGCTTACGGTTCTGCGGAGAGAAATAAAGCCAGGTGGGGTCACATCCGGTGCAATGAAGTCGATGCTCTAGATATGAGCCTATTTAATAGACATTGTTTGAGAACAATAAGTGCAGTCCTTAGTGTGAGTTATATCGTTGTTGGGACCTTTGATATAAATAATATAATGTAATAGTTATATTGCTGTTGTGGCCGTAGATATAAATAATATAATGTAATAGTTGTATTGTTGTTGGGGCCATAGATATAAATAATATAACGTAATAGTTATATTGTTGTTGGGGCCATAGATATAAATAATAAAATGTAATAGTTATATTGTTGTTGGGACCGTAGATATAAATAATATCATGTAATGGTTACGTGGTTCTTGGGACCGTGGATATAAATAGTATAATGTAATAGTTATATTGTTGTTGGGACCGTAGATATAAATAATATAACGTAATAGTTTTATTGTTGTTGGGGCCATAGATATAAATAATAAAATGTAATAGTTATATTGTTGTTGGGACCGTAGATATAAATAATATAACGTAATAGTTATATTGTTGTTGGGACCGCAGATATAAATAATATCATGTAATGGTTACGTGGTTCTTGGGACCGTGGATATAAATAGTATAATGTAATAGTTATATTGTTGTTGGGGCCATAGATATAAATAATATAACGTAATAGTTATATTGTTGTTGGGGCCGTAGATATAAATAATATAACGTAATAGTTATATTGTTGTTGGGACCGCAGATATAAATAATATCATGTAATAGTTATATTGTTGTATTGACCGTAGATATAAATAATATCATGTAATAGTTACGTTATCGTAGATAAACCTGTAAGTTACATTTGTATTTTTCAGCATAATACCCATGTCTACGAATGTAGTAAATACATTCACTTGTATTATTTAGTTTAGTTTAGTCGACGGATCAACATCAAGGCACACGGGTGTAACCCATGAGTGCTCCGTTCTACTCCTAACTCAAGCCTGAGTCCGGAAATTCTAAGCTCAGTGCATGAACTCCATAGCACCGGCGAGGAAATACATTGGGTAGATTTTTAAATCGAAATTTTGCCCGGGCAGCGCCATTAGGCTACCCTTTTTCAATTTCTAACTGCCAGTGGATTTTTTACGTGTGCAACAATACACCGGGGCGTCCGATCTCACTACCCAGAGACCAGGGGAAATTTTATTACTAGAAGACCACGTATAGAAGTAGAAGAAAGAAATAGAGACTAGAGGACACATCAAACAACATAAATATTGAAATCTAGAGTTCCCTGCCCGAGATTCAAACCTGTCACCTTCAAATGACGACAACACTGCATGTTCCAACGCTGCAGGAACAAGTGTACTTCGAAGCATGACCAACTACACACCCATTAAAAAATGGTGTCATCATTAACCAGGTTTATCAGTCCCCTGGATAGGATAATGGATAGATAAATCAACACATGTTGTGCAAAGGCAAATCAGGAACTGGGTCAACTATCGCCATTTCTGTCGCAGAGAAAGATCTACAGCTGAACAGCTTAAGTACTAAAACAAATCAGGTACTAGGTTAACTATCACCACTTCTGTCGCACAGAAAGATCTACAGCTGAACAGCTTAAGTACTAAAACAAATCAGGTACTGTCTTAACTATCGCCACTTCTGTCGCAGAGAAAGATATACAGCTGAACAGCTTAAGTACTAAAACAAATCAGGTACTAGGTTAACTATCACCACTTCTGTCGCACAGAAAGATCTACAGCTGAACAGCTTAAGTACTAAAACAAATCAGGTGCTGGGTCAACTATCACCACTTCTGTCGCACAGAAAGATCTACAGCTGAACTGCTGTGAGTACCAAAGCAAATCTCATAAAAACTATTTTTGGCCGACATTATGGTACCAGTGTCAAACATGGATGCTTACTGCAACAAATAGGCGCACAATCATGACAACAGAGGCGAGATGTCTTAGAAGAGCCGCGGAAGTAACGGTCAGAGATAGAATTAGAATTGGGAATGATGAAATTTGAAGTCAACTACGTCTTTTTTTTTTTTTTTTTTTTTTTTTTTGGCGCTTGTTCGTTTTGAACTCAAGCGTAGTCCATACATGTGCTACTACTTCTGGTGCACTGGAGTCATTTGTGTCTGTGGGTTAGCTTTCCATATTACCAGTATCCCTCGCCATTAGGCGAACCCACTCCGACTTCAGAGGTACTTGTAATTTACGTTTCCAAGTCAAAGTCGAGATGTCAACACTTTAGTCCAACTGTCCGGTGTAGGGGTTGAACCCGTTATTTCGGCTTCAGGACGTCGGATGTTTAAGAGCGAAGGTTCGTATTCATAACCATTTCATTACAGAAGAACAGATGAAATGATTTGGCCACCTCACCAGAATGCCCTGGTACCATCTATCACTAAGAGCCACATTGAAGAAATATAATAATGCATGCAGAGCCAGGGGAAAGACCACGTAAAACAGAGAGTGATGGTATCAAGATCAACCTCAGAGAAATGAATAATAACTTACAATGAACATTGGAAAGAGCGCATAAAAGATCACTTTACTTAGGTAAACGGAAGAAGAGAAGAAGAGGAGGAAGACAATGATCAAACACATGAACCCAAAACTATGTACATAATTCGTATCTAACCATTGAAATAGCACCAAATATTTCAGAATTGTACGAGTATATTAAATCAGTATAGGTCAAATAACGGACACACGAACGCATAGGACCGTAATGCTGTCTATATATAATGAACAATTAAAGAAGAATCATGATATACTATTCCGCACATGCGCTTAAACTTCTTCTGCGCTGACTGCTATGTTGCAGGTTAATTCCATGCACCGATCGTTTATACTTAAACGTCGACTTCTCGATCAGAAACCAATGGCAAGCTACTGAAAGTACGGTTGCCTAGCAAATCAACCTAGATTTGATCGCAACCTTTCGCAAAGACCACGCAACATGTAATATATAAATAATGAACATATAATAGCTCCGTTGTTAGAAGCGGAGTCAGGGCACGCTGACACGATACTCCATCTGGCCAGGAGTTGCTAGCAAACTGTGGATTGTCTCTGAGAGAGCCAGAACCTGCTGCCGACATTCCAGCATTACTAACTGTGTCATTGTTTCCGCGGTAGACAGCGTCTGCCCAATCCACCCGTTATCTCAAGGCCGTGGATGTACCTCTTTATATGATGCCTTTTGTATCCAGCAGACCTTGTACGCGATCTGTGCATGTCGTTTTTGTGCTTTCTGAATCGCCTTGTGTACGCATGCCGTGTTGGTATGTTTTGTGTAGTCCTTTGGCTTTTTTTTTTTTTTTGATTGACTGGTATAATTATGTATTTGTTAGGGCGCTATTGTTGGGTGTCCTACCATTGTCATGAATTTATTGTCGGGTGTCCTGCTATTGTCGCTGTCTGCCTAGTTGTGGTGTACATTCTGGAACTTTGTCTAGACTATTTAGGCCACGGACCAGATTTATCACAGTGGTTCTCAATCTGTTGCCTATCATAGCTCCTTGTCTTGGAGACAACTTTTGTTACATACTTTACGTGATTGATTGACTAACACAATCACATCAGACATTCCAATCCATCAATAATACCTTCTCATAGTCCATGTCATGTGGTGTTGGTGATCGTGTGTGTTGATAGCCTTGTGTCTCTTGTGCCGTGAATAATTTCTGCTACGTTTCTCCATGCCATGATGTCAAAGTGCCCAGCATCTTCTCTCTTGGTCTCCCCTGCCTCTTTTCCCCTCCAACCTCCCCGATGTGACGACATACCCCAGCTTCTCCCTTCTCATGGCATGCTCAAAGAATATAGTTTGTCTTCTCCTGAAACGAGTAACGGGTTCTCTTTGTGAGTTAATTTATTTCAAAATATCTTCATTACTCTTTCTGTCGGTCCAATGTGTTCTAGTCATTCTTTTATGAAACTGTTAATAAATAAACACACACGTATTGTTTGATGCTCATTGAAGCCTGTGAAAGAATTAGAGACTAGAGAACGCACCAGACAACATAAAAATTGAAAGCTATAGTTACCGACCGGGATTCGAACCCAAGAGACCACAGTGCCTTGAAGAATGAACAAGTGTACTTCGAAGCATGGCCAGTTAGGCAACATTAGTCTAAATAAGGGGTGTTGACGTCATAGAAGGGCACTTTACCCTTCTGCTCTTCTCTCCATCTTGGGGGATACAGTAACGCATTGGATAGAGCGTGTGCCTCCCGGTCGATGGCTATCTGTTCCATTCCTCATAAGGGAGTGGCCCTAGCTACATAAATATGGTGCGATACCCGACCTCCGCTTGCTAGCTTCCACGTGGCGCAGTACTTAGTTCCTGCCCGAGTTTATTCTATATTGTCTGTAATATATCTCTTCACTAGCTCTTCCCTTTATCTGTCCATCCATCTGTCCTTCCTTATGTCTGTCTGTCCGTCCGTCTCTCTGTTTGTCCATCGTCGGTCTGTCTGTCTAACTACATACCTACCGACCTACTCATCTCTCTTCCCTCTTTCTGTACTTCTCCCCCCCCCTCTCTCTCTCTCTCTCTCTCTCTCTCTCTCTCTCTCTCTCTCTCCCGAATGCTTGGCTACTCATCCGTCCATCCATCCGCAGACCTGTCTACTCAGCCATACATCTCCCACCTCTCTCTCTCTCTCTTTCTCTCTCTCTCTCTCTCTCTCTCTCTCTCTCTCTCTCTCTCCCTGAATGCTTGGCTACTCATCCGTCCATCCATCCGCAGACCTGTCTATTCAGCCATACATCTCCCACCCCCCCTCTCTCTCTCTCTCTCTCTCTCTCTCTCCCTGAATGCTTGGCTACTCATCCGTCCATCCATCCGCAGACCTGTCTACTCAGTCATACATCTCCCACCTCTCTCTCTCTCTTTCTCTCTCTCTCTCTCTCTCTCTCTCTCCCTGAATGCTTGGCTACTCATCCGTCCATCCATCCGCAGACCTGTCTATTCAGCCATACATCTCCCACCCCCCCCCCCTCTCTCTCTCTCTCTCTCTCTCTCTCTCTCTCTCTCTCCCTGAATGCTTGGCTACTCATCCGTCCATCCATCCGCAGACCTGTCTACTCAGTCATACATCTCCCACCTCTCTCTCTCTCTTTCTCTCTCTCTCTCTCTCTCTCTCTCTCTCTCTCTCCCTGAATGCTTGGCTACTCATCCGTCCATCCATCCGCAGACCTGTCTATTCAGCCATACATCTCCCACCCCCCCCCCTCTCTCTCTCTCTCTCTCTCTCTCTCTCTCTCTCTCCCTGAATGCTTGGCTACTCATCCGTCCATCCATCCGCAGACCTGTCTACTCAGTCATACATCTCCCACCTCTCTCTCTCTCTTTCTCTCTCTCTCTCTCTCTCTCTCTCTCTCTCCCTGAATGCTTGGCTACTCATCCGTCCATCCATCCGCAGACCTGTCTATTCAGCCATACATCTCCCACCCCCCCCCCTCTCTCTCTCTCTCTCTCTCTCTCTCTCTCTCCCTGAATGCTTGGCTACTCATCCGTCCATCCATCCGCAGACCTGTCTACTCAGTCATACATCTCCCACCTCTCTCTCTCTCTTTCTCTCTCTCTCTCTCTCTCTCTCTCTCTCTCCCTGAATGCTTGGCTACTCATCCGTCCATCCATCCGCAGACCTGTCTATTCAGCCATACATCTCCCACCCCCCCTCTCTCTCTCTCTCTCTCTCTCTCTCTCTCTCCCTGAATGCTTGGCTACTCATCCGTCCATCCATCCGCAGACCTGTCTACTCAGCCATACATCTCCCGCCTCCGTATCTACATGCAAGGGTATCACATGACCTACTTTCCATACATTGCATATTTATGCCTTGATATGAAACTGGATATGCATAAAACCAAACTTCAGAAAGATATACACTTACATAAATGTATGGAATATATTCAGGCATGACAGATGTATTTCAACACACAATATGTTATAGTGGTGACGGGGTAGTTAGAGCGATTACCTGCCAAACCAGCGTCCGCGGTTCATTCTCTATTCACAGGCAAAATTATTAATGTACAACAGTGTAATAAACACATTCACACAGTGTTAGATGTGTACACCTAATGTACATCAATGTAAGAAACACATTCACACAATGATAGATGTGTACAAATAATGTACATTAATTAACAAATACATTAAAACAATAACAGATGTGTACAAACATTATACATCAATGTAACAAATACACTCAGATAATGACAGACAGGTGTGTACAAATAATGTACATCAATGTAAGAATATGTCCTGGTATGAGGACATGCAACCTAAAGACTAAATGTCCTGGCAGGGTAGACCAGGCCCTGAGCCTTGGTCAACAACTAATCTAGGATTAAAGCTCCGACAGGCGAAGTTAGAGCATTGCTTTGCTAATCCGGCAGCTTCTGCAGCTGGTCTTATTCCAGAAGTATTGGTATTACCTTTCCTCTGGAGTAAACTAGGCAGGCCGAGAGAGAGAGAGAGATCATGCTGCCCAGGCTTTGTGCTATGGAGAGGTGAAACTTCACACCTGGTCCCTGTGGCGTGAAGAGGGGGGTGCGGGGGTGCGACGGCCCCGGGCATCCAGCCGGGAGGGGGACATCCAGTTAGGGAGAGGGGGCAGCACAGTGCAGTCGGAGGAGAGGAGGAATGAAATAGGTAAAGAACAATTTAGGGGCATCCAATCAAGGGGTTGGCCCCGGGCATCAAAGAACCTCTGCACGCCACTGCCTGGTCCCTGCCATGGGCTGTAGTTTTTATGTTTTTTTTTTTTTTTTTGGAAACAAAGTGTAACAAACGATCTTGTGTCAAGATGGCAACGTGCCTGTAACAGTTCCACGATATACTAGGAACTTTTCTGAATCTGAAAGTTTACAAGCCCCAGTTTTATTGCTCACTGATTGCAAAACTCCATGACTTGCCACAGAAAACATTCATCTTCTTCACAGTACTGTAACTTGTTTGCTGGTGTTTTGTCATGGTTTCTTAACACTATTCAGCCTCTCTATTGTCATGGTTTCTTAATTCTATTCAGCCTCTCTGTTGTCACGGTTTTTTTTAAAATTCTATTGAGCCTCTCTATTGTGGTTGTGTCATAATTCTATTCAGCCTCTCTCTATTGCCATAGTTTCTTAATTCTATTGAGCCTCTCTATTGCCTGGGTTTCTTAACTCTATTCAGCCTCTCTCTATTGCCATGGCCAGTCTACATCTGACTGCTGGTAAACTCTGTATCATGTACTATCTTGACAAACAAAAGAAACTGCTCTAGACTTGTTATCTACAGTCTGATCAAATCACGCCGGCCTGCCTTTACGTCCCAGACAATGTCGTGGTACACATGTTGACTTTCGGTAGAGTACAGTCCCAGACAATGTCGTGGTACACATGTTGACCTTCGGTAGAGTACAGTCCCGGACAATGTCGTGGTACACATGTTGACCTTCAGTAGAGTACAGTCCCGGACAATGTCGTGCTACACATGTTGACCTTCGGTAGAGTACAGTCCCAGACAATGTCGTGGTACACATGTTGACCTTCGGTAGAGTACAGTGCCAGACAATGTCGTGGTACACATGCTGACCTTCGGTAGAGTACAGTCCCAGACAATGTCGTGGTACACATGTTGACCTTCAGTAGAGTACAGTCCCAGACAATGTCGTGGTACACATGTTGACCTTCGGTAGAGTACAGTCCCAGACAATGTCGTGGTACACATGTTGACCTTCAGTAGAGTACAGTCCCGGACAATGTCGTGGTACCCATTTTAGATCTTCAGTAAAGTACAGTCCAGAGCCCTGCTGCACACCGTGAGTGCATAAGGCATATGGTGATTGGCTCAGATTGTATCGCCCAATCAGGACCAGTAGACTCTGAGCAAATACCAAGTGACTCATGATCAGACTGAACCTGGTACCATTAGTAATGTAACTCTTCGATGGTTGTTGAAGATGAGTGTGGTATGGGAATGTCGCGAGTGCCGTGATGTTGGCTCTTGACTCAACTCGGCACTCGTTGGATAATGTTGGCAATATCACGACAACCACTTTTGTTTCCCAAGATGGTTCAGGTACACTATTTAAACGGTCCACCTGAGAACCCGGATGATTGTTAAAATCCGCCCCGATGTAGATTCGAAATCATGACCGCCGGGTTGGACGTGAACGTCTAACTACATCGCTAATGTTCAGCCTTGGTCGACCTGAAAGAAGAAAACACAGCCACAAGGTCGGACGTGGATGTTGTCTGCAGGCGCTCTCTTGGCTTAGCCACGCAAGCCTGACTACATCGGTTCGGGTAATTCATTATTCATCAAGCGTAGACAGTCTTAAGTGCCACCGCAGGACACGGTTATATTCATACATGCCGCCAGATGGCGCTGCGACCCAGTGTCCGGGTTGGCGCGCCCCAGTCACGAGCTAGCGGTTAGCCGGTCTTGGGAATAACAACAATCTGTGGCCACCACTGCTGGGCTGGAGGTGGCAGATCGGTGACATGATTGCACAAAGAGGAGGCATGTTTTGGAGGCTGTTCTTCGTCATCGTCAGTATGTGCTTTGTCGGCTGGCGATGACGTTGATGTCTCTCCTCAGATCTCGGTTTGTCAGCTGTTGTTGGCAGTTATGTCTCCAAGTAGATCTAGGTTTCTGGTGTTCTGGGTCAACCCTGCTAATGATTGTGACGTGTTGATCACGACAAGTATCCAAAACATTGTAACAAAAGATATGTCCCCCATTTACCAACATATGACCTGTCAAAAGTTATACTCAAGGCGGCAATCACGAAACAATCCATTGTTAAGGCTTCACAAGAAGATATGTATTGAAACATGCACTATGATCCATGGGATTCTTTTTCTTTTTCTTTCGTTCGCTTGAAATATGTCTATAACTGCAATGTTGTCTCTTGTATGAATTTAATTGTCTTTTTTAGTTCACTCAGTGGTCCATAGAGTTTATCTTCCATGGTCGCCTCTCTAGGCCAGAAGGTTTGCCTAGACATGTAATTTGGGCAGTCTTGGAGTATGTGCTCTGCTGTCTGCGACGCCAATCCACATGTACACATGGCTGATTCGCCAATCTTGCATTTTGTATAGATGTGGTTACGTAATCTATTGTGTCCTGTTCTAAGGCGCAGAATAATGACTTGTTCTGGTCTGTCCACAACATGTTAATCGCCTTGAGCAGGCTTTGGTAGCTTTCTGACTGAATCCATGGGATGAATACTGAGATCTGTCTCCGTCAAATTACAAGAGAAATTGTAGTGATCGCCTCAAATCAGCTTCCTTGCGAGAACAATTGTCCCAGCAACATGTGTTTCTGACATCCACGTATAACGTGCCCTCAAATAACAATTCATGTTCATGGGTCTCATTCTAACCTCTCAGCCGCGAAAGGTGCCTCTTTTCCTTTTACTAGTTCGCCATTGCTTTCTGAACGACGGGCCCTCATGCCATCGACATTAGAGCAAAGTGGTCTGTTTCCCAAATGTCTGCATCTGATTACGAACCCTCGTCTCCGTATGCCGGGGAATTATGAAACGCTTTTACTTCTTCTATGCTAGTGTCGGCAACATGTTGACAAGGGGAGGTAAAGTGTCTGTGTCTATATTGGCAAGGGAGATAAATGGTCATTGTTCACGTTATTAAGGGAGGTAAACTATCAATCTCCGCACTTCTAAGGAGAAGTGACCCATTGGCCCACGCTGACAAAGAAAGCCAAATGGTGACCTAACCAACAACAGCTGCACACAGTACAGCGACCTCAACAACAACAACAGCAGCAAAAAGTACAGCGACCTAAACTATAACAGCTGTACAAAATGCAGCGACTTAACCAACAACAGCTGCACAAAGTACAGATGTACTGAAAATATGCTTTATTCTATCGGCGACATCTTTGTCACGGTTGGCAGCCTGCTAATGCACATGATCTCCTTCATTGCACACGGACCTCGACACCCACGCCATTACCCTATTTGGACAACAATCACCTTCAAATTAACATCCGGTGTGGGTGAAACCGTGGTCAGCCTCTATTTGTGGTTATACTTGAACCTAATGGACGACAGAGAAGCAATGACCGGGGCACCAAGACTGAGGAAATTCTAGAGAACGGATTCAAGGTACGAGTTGAGATTTCCTCTACAGCCAAACGTCGGCAACGACTGCATGTGGTGGAATGGGACGTCCTACTGGTATGGGCCGAAGCCTTAATAGAATTAGCCGTGGAAAGAGTTGGATTCCGCTGGGAACGTTCAGGAGGGCGCATCTCCGTAACCTGTGAACGGGGTTCGAAGAAAGCAACAGGGCAACAACGACGTCAGCGAACTGGGTCATAGCTAGCCATCAAGGCGGAGGTGAAGACTTGGGCCAACTTCCGGGGGAAGAGGCTGGCTTTCCCCCGGTCAGTTACAGTCAACGCTGGTAGGTGCACTGGGTGCCCAATGTTCGCCTGCCTGAAGTGGGATGGCTTCTGGGCAGACACACTAGGCGATATCGATATGGGAAATGTATGTTAACAACGTCTCGAAGGTGGATGCGCATGTCTTGAGAAAAAGTCCCGCGAATGATGATACGGACGTTCCCGCCCCCCTGACTTGTCAAGAAGATAAAGGGGTTGACAAATTCAGCAAAGGGGACCTCCTGCAACTTTAGCTTTGGTATCTAGGAGCACATTGACCTTGGCATCAGTTACCACCCCGACATCTACGGCATGGGTACTTGTGTTGCCATGTGGCAGGCCAGGGTTTAACACCCGCCAGCACACGCGGAGAAAGAGTTGCACTCCGGCCAAACACAGAATCTCAAAAGACGAGTCAATGAAACGGTTTCATCAAAAGTACGACGGCATCTTTCTGCCTGGTAAGTACAGTGGTTCCCCGGCAGTTATGGCTGGAATAAACATAACGTTCGCTGAACTATTCGATTTCACCATTACCACTACCCCGTTCAACCTTAAGGAGCAGAACAAGCTATCATCTACTGTTTATAGTGAGTGGCACCTTGCCGTCTTTACAGACGAAAGTATGTGGATTGGAATTAGGTCAGAATTCCTTCGCACAATGCCTGGGCATGGATTCAGAGAACATGTGTTGCCCGTGCAGCATGATCCCTCTCTCGGCCTTGCCTTGTTTTCTCCAGAGGAAAGGATAACCAGTACGTCTGGAACAAGATAGGCTGCAGATGCTGGCGGTTCAGCATCAAACCTCCAAGAGCAGGAGGTGGGTAGCGGCCAGGCCCTCACATCAGGGGGATTTGACTTAGAGACGTTCAGTCATTTCCCTCAGCTGAGTGCTTTATACTAAGTATCTGGACCAGTATGAGCGTGTGCATCTCTCATCGTAAGTGTCTGGACGCATAAAAGCGTGTACTACCGTCAGACTTCCTGCCTGACCAGCGAGAATCGGCTCGCCGGAGATATTGCTTAACTGTTGCGAACAAATCTCCCCGTGACTGAGTAAGTGCGGATCCCGCGACCAGCGAGGACTTGCTGTGTATGGCAGAGGGTTATTGAGCCTGGGGAATTTAGGCCGCCTGACAAGTGCAGTCGTTCGAACTGTACAGGTTAGGGTTTTTTTTTCCCCTGACAGAAAAAAACAATCCACACCTTACCGTGATTCGAACCCGGGTCTCCCGAAGAAGAATCCAGCGTTCTTAGCCACTCGGCCAGCCGCTGAAGATTAATAT
The DNA here is from genome assembly GCA_963921405.1 of Cepaea hortensis. NCBI lineage: Eukaryota > Metazoa > Mollusca > Gastropoda > Stylommatophora > Helicidae > Cepaea > Cepaea hortensis. Next base: position 262,672,541 of record OY992876.1, on the reverse strand, counting down.
CCGAAATCTGGCTGATCAGTCACAGGATTATTAATCTGAGGCAGGAATTTGCCCTAATTATAACTTCTTTTCTGGGTTTTACGGGACACTGGTAGTGGGGACATAGAAGAGTGGAATTAAATGTCAACAAATATAAATACAATAACGACTAGCTGGACGGGATACAGTTACAGAAAACAAAGGATGTTTCGGCGACAAGTAAAGTCATCAGCAAAGTAAAACACAAGAAAAGACAATAATATATCATCTACATCTCTATTATTAAATTGTGCATGTTGTTTTCAGCACGTCGCAATCAATCCCTACTCCAGTTTCTTTTACTAGGCAGTTTTACGATCAGCAGTTTGCCAGTAATCAGCAATATGGGAAGGACATCAACTCCGACCATCACCAGTCGTCTGTATTCTTGTCCCGACAATGCCTCGTGGCCGAGCCATCCAGCTATTTGACTCTGTGCCTTCCCATTCCTCTTTTACCATCAATGTTACCAGTTGTCTCTAGGTCTTCAAAAAATATTTCTCTAAGCTGTTTCTCCAAGATTTTCACTTCTTTCTAGAAAGCCTGCATCTTTGGTTTTTCTGTCTGTCCATGGTATTCTTTGAAATGTCACTAGAAACCAAATTTCCACTGTCATTAGATGTTTTTCAGCTTGTCTGCTTATTTTCCAAGTTTCACATCCACACAAGAGTACAGGTTCTATGTAGCACTTCAACACTCTGTTTCTCTTTGCGGTTGACATCTTTTTATTGGTAATTATATTTTCTATCTTACAAAAGCCATGACTATTCTTTATAGTGGCAGTTACAAGATATTTGTGCCAACTCACGTTTCTAACAATTTTCACAGATTCTTGAATATTTCATTGTTGTATTTCTCTGTGCGTTGTGGGATGTATCTGTACCTAGTAATATTTTTTTTTTTTTGTTCGCTGGATTTGAACTCAAGCGTAGCCCATACTACTACCTTTAGTGCAGTGGACTGATTTTTGCGTGTGGATTAGCTTTCTCTATTGCCAGCGTCCCTCGCCACAAGTGAGCCCACTCCGACTTCTGAGATACTCATAATTTACGTCCCCAAGTCAAGGTCGAGAAGTCAACAGTTTAGTCCAACTGACCGGTGTTAGGGTTAAACCTGCTACCTCGGCACCAGCACACTGGACGCTTAAGAGCGAACGCTCTTATCTATTCGGCCACGCCTACCTGTATAAATGTGTTGTTATGTGTAACACTATGCGTAAACAGTTCCTTTACACTGTTGAGATAAGACATCTTTATTTATGTGAACAGATAAAATATCTTTATTTATGTGAACAGATAAAATATCTTTATTTATGTAAACATATAAAGCATCTTTGTTTATTTGAACAGATAAATTACCTTTCTTTATGTGAACAGATAAAATATATTTATTTATGTGAACAAATGAAATATCTTTATTTATGTGAACAGATAAAACATCTGTATTTATGTGAACAGATAAGATACCTTTATTTCACCTATAAGATAACATCAAGTGGTGAAATATAATATCTTAGTTCAAGTGGAAGGATAAAATATCTTGGTTTAAGTGAAGAGATAAAATATCTTGATTCAAGAAAAGAGATAAACTATCTTGGTTCCAGTGGAAGGATAAAACATCTTGGTCCAAGTGAAAATTTAATATCTTGGTTCAAGTGGAGAGATAAAATATCTTGGATCACGTGAAAATATAAAATATCTTTGTTCCAGTGAATATATAAAATATCTGTATCAAAGTAACGAGTCAAATATGTCAGAATTTCAAGATAATATTCCTAGATATAGTAGATGGAGGTCGCGTGGGTTACCGGGTCCCGCCAGAAAAGGAACCCGGACCCACCAGGAAGCAAACAATACTTTATCCCACCAAGCGTGTCCTAAAAGGCGATTCGGAGGTTTGGGCGTTGTCGACAGGTACTGTCTCGAATAATTGCGTGCCTTGTTTCATGACTCCAGCCCATCCCCAGTGAGGG